>CM077110.1:6548599-6587838 GCA_039619505.1 Cimex hemipterus | reverse complement strand
GAGAGAGAGAGAGAGAGAGAGAGAGAGAGAGAGAGAGAGAGAGAGAGGCTGAGAGAGGCAGAGAGAGAGGGGGGGGGAGTAGCAAAGAGTGTGGGAAGTAGGCAGAGAGAGTGATTGATGGAAACAATGCGGAAGGACTGATATATGATCAGCTGAGTTCAAAACAAGTGTCTCAACCAAGCGACATACAAAGTAGTATGATGCAAGACCCGTAGTACATATATAGAACACATTGAAGTGTTTCCGATGGGCTGAGGGTCCGCCCACTTTCGCTTCTCTGTTGCGCAACCCTCACGGGAGCCGTTTCTGAGAGAATCCCATAGGCCCGAAAGACAATCGTGGGCACGTTGTGCAACCGGGTTGACAATCCGAAAATTGACTAGAGCGAGAGAGAGGCATGACCATTGTCCCCGAGACCTTGGAGGCCGAGCCGATAAAAACAAACTAAATTTTTACTTAAAAAAAGTGTCAGGGATGAAAAAGTAATATATATAAAAGTAAAGAGTACACAGAAGAGGGAAATTACGAGAGAAAAGGGCAGCATATGGTGCCAATTGTGCAGGTCAATATTAAACTCTCAATTATAATTGATAATTAATATACCCAAACGGTTTACAGGACTAATATACAAAACGACCAAAAATAATTGAATACAACAGAAGAAAAAAAAAATACTAAAACTATTTGTGTGTTAATAATCTACTGTCTACTGCATCAGTCAGCACATCCTGACCATGAACTTAATGGAGGTGACTTTGTTCATGAAAAATTTTCGCATTCTGCAAAATTAGTTCGCCATCTGCCGTGAGGTCGAGTAAGGTCTTTGCAGAAAATCACTCTCAACAGGTGGCGCGGAATTTTTCTCTAATCCTGAGTTTATCCAGGCTTATCTAGTTTACGCCGTGCCACTTGTTTTTCCGCGTTCAAAAATTGATTAAGACGGGTTAAAATAGACAAAAATTCAGTGCTGGGTTAGCTGGCATGCAGCCTACACTAATGTCCTGTCATGCTTTTCATCGGGTCTCATGCTCTTTTTTTATTGCAACATTCCCCGGCTCTTGGTGCTTATTTCCTTTCTTTTTAAGTTTTATGGACAAGACACCAAAACCGTGGACAGGGAGGAGGACGGTATAAATCCCATTATTCTAAAACGTCTTACCTTTCAGGTATGCGGCTAGAAATAAAAAAAATAAATAAATAAAAAATCATGAAAATAAAACAAATAATAAACTGGTAAAAAATGCATATGTCATGGAAGGTTTATGGAAATTTCCAGAGGCCGCCAGGTCGCCTGGAGGGAAAGTTGATTCACGGAGAAAATATGATGGCATTGGATTTTTCCGGAACTTTGAGACCCAAGGTAAAACGGAACCGGTCAAAGTACAAAACCCTTACATTTGGCGCAACAGTATGACCGTATAAGTAATATCACTGCTTGGGGAACCCAGGACTGGTGGTTAAGATGGTAAAGAACCTTTTTAAATCAAGTACTATCCTACTTCGCGATAAGTAAGTAGATTTCTAGAAAACGGACCGTTCCGAAACATGATTTATTGGTCGTTTATCATCGTCAGGCTTCACCCAAAAAGGAACAACTACATACCGTTGAAATAAAATGAAAATCTTATTCTGCTTGAGGCTCAAGACGGTCAAAGTAGGAGCAATATGGAAATTCTTTAACTCTTGAGGTCCAACGCGATCGTTTAGTGGACCGTACTTTCTTAAATAAGCAGTTGACATGGTAAAACATCGTTTTATATCAAGGACTCCTACGTAGGGATGAACCACTTAGACTCGGAGATCACGGGCCGTGTTACGAAACACGATACATTGGTCGTTTTTCATCGTCAGGCGTCACCCAAAAAAGAACAACCAAAAAATATTGAAATAAAATGAAAATCTTACATTCCTTGAAGACCAAGAAGGCTATAGGAAGATTCATATGAATAGACTTCATTTCCTGAGGTCATTTGAATCTTTTAATGGATTGAACATACTTAAATAAAAAACTTTATAACGGTAAAAAACTTTTTAAATCTCTCAATTCTCCTCTTGGCGATTATACATTAAAACTTCGAGAACATGGGCCATACGAGACATGATTTATTGGTCGTTTTTCATCGTCGGGCGTCACCCAAAAAGGACAACTACAAATCATTAAAATAAAATGGAAATCTTTTACTCCTTGAAGCCCAAGGACACAGGATTGAGTGAATATCCAGTTCATCCCACCCTTAGACTGTAAACCGTAAGGTTAAAATGGTAAAAGAGCGAAGACAGGCGGACCAGGGAAAAACAAAGAATGGATTCCACCTTGGACGTGTTTTATCTAGTCCTGAGACGAAGGAAAACAAATGGAACCGCGAAAATTACGCAAACGTCAAAATTTGTTTCTTCCCCGCCCCGGCACGGCGTCATCAGACCTTCTTCTCTTATCTAATCGGGAAACGGCCCCGGCTGCCGTGGGAGCCGGGGGAATAAATAAAGACAAACTTTTCGGTACGTTATCTTGTGCAACAATCAAAGGGATTTTTGGGTCGTGGTGGAAAATGTAAAAATAATTGTTTTTCAACTCACTGTGCGCTGCGACTTGCTGCTGGTGTATCGCTGCCGCCCTCTGAAAAAACAACAACACAATATTGAAAAATAGGGGAAGGATGAAAGACGTAATACAAAATTTGGTCGGGTAGAGACAGACAAACAGGCTATATTTAAAATTGGCCTGATGGGGTAAGATTCTTTCATACACGTGCCACGAAGTAGTTATTAACGGTTCATACAAAAATATTTTAAAAACACACACATCACAAAGGGTAAGAAAAGGACGGAACGGTGAGACCTGGTGGTCGTTGACGCGGCGGTAGATGATGGTGCCGGGCCGACGGCCAAGGCTGTGATGCCGTCCTTCGCCACTTCCTCCGCGGTCGAAGTATTGTCGATAGAAACAAACCGAAAAAACACTCGACAAACGAACAGGTACAAAGACAAAATAAATATCTGGCACTACCAAGTCACAACTTAAAATCAACGACTCGCCACTTTTGATGAGTCGATCTAAATCGCTCAACTCAAAAATACTCATTCACTTAGTCAGTCAGTTTAATCCTAATCTAAACTAACCTTACATGTCATTAACCAAATCCCTGCCAACTTGGCCTAACATGTCCTCAGATTACTTTCGCCGTAACTCGCCGCTAACACCAATTCTAACCTAATTTGTACCAAACTCCAGTACTAACCTAACCTGTCCTTAACCTGATATGAACAAAGATAATTAGCTCTTCCCTAACACCATTCATGTCCTTAACACGTCCGACCTTACCTAACACACCTCCCTAACTACCCCTAATCCTACTGACAGACCTTACTAATACATTTTTAACTTAAGCCTTTCAGGTCATGTCGCATTTCAATAACACACATGCACTTAAACGCCAGCACTTAGTAAGTAAGTCAAACTTATCTAAAGTCACCGTAATCGCTTTCCCACACAAATTCGACGGTTTTAAAAGACCTCCAATCGGCGAGACGTCAACGGGTCCAATTTTGGAACCGGAAAAAGCCAATTTAAGACTCGTTCATCATTCGATCTTCCAATTGCAGAAGAAATTAATTTTTTTCCTTAAAAATAAATCTAACCTTAAGGACGTTTTTTCTATACTGTTTACGACTTTTGAAAGAGCTGGATGGATATAATCTCAAATCTGTCGTACGGACTTTGATAGACTTATCGAGACGGAAAATGTATTTTTAAATCCTCTTTCTCTCTCCTGAAATTATGATTTAAAAAAAAACCAGGCCAATTTCGGCTCAAGTCTAGCCATCTTTCATTCCTTCTACTGATAAACCGTGTGATATAGGGTCATTTGATAACTATGAACGGACTATCTTATTCTAAAGGCCGGTTGTAACCAGTCTGGTCGTGCAGTTTATAAAAAACAAATGCACTTTAAGACGTTTTCTTCAACTCAGCTGGTCACTGTTTAACCATCGAAGGGTGTCTACAATCAAACCAATCGAAAGACTTGAGTGTTATTGGCTCTTGCATTTTTTCTAAATATCAGCCACTCCATTATTTTATTTCGGACGGCACTCGAGTCTTATCAGCGCACAATACCGACAGAACGGTTGTGAAATAAAAATTTCCACGCTCGAGCGGGCCTGTCGCGATGATGGACGATTTGCAAACAGAGGGCGAGGCTGAGCGGACCCAAAGCCGGCTTGGAAAGCACCAACCTCCGCGTAATAAATAAATTTCCGTCAATTATGGCTGGAACTGTTCCGATTTTTAGACAGGAGGAGGGACTTGAAACGAGCGGATTAATGCAAGGACGGACGATTTGACGTCCGGCCAAAAATGTGTTTACGGAATCTGATGACGGGATGTCTTTTTTGGGACGAAAAATTTTTCCTTTGAATCGAGCCGGGGCTTCAAACGTTAAACTTGATGCGAGTTTGGGATTTTTCAATATGCTGTTGTGGTTTGTAGTTGGTAAGGCTAGTTAGAGGAACCGAGTGTGAGTTGAGGTAGTTTTACTCAGGATATCTCTGTTCGTTTTCGTTGGTTAGAGACGTTTAAGGTGGGTACTCTGCTAGGAAATGGATAATGGTCGGGGTTCTAACCAGGTTTTGTAAAGTTAGTTAGAAATGGTTGGGCGATCAATGGTGGATCGAGGTGGATACAGAATACAAATAAAAAGAATAAGATAAAGAATACAAAGAAAAAGAAGAGGGTTCGAAGAGGTTAGAGAAGGTTAATGGATAGAAATAGTTAAGAATGGTTGAGTCCGACAGAAATGGTTAACGGACAGAGATAGATAAAAATTAGGTTGAGTTAAAGATTTTTAATGTATAGAAATGGTAAAACAAATAAGGTCGAGTTGGTTAGAGATTGTTAATGGATTCAGATGGTTAAGAGTTGGTTAACGGACAGAAACGGATGTCAGATTAAGTTGTTTAGAAATATTTAATGGGTAGAGGTAGTTAAGAACGGTATTTAGTTAGATATGGTTAAGTGGAGGCCATATTGGTTAGAGGTGGTTAAGAGTGACGTTGACTTGGTAAGAGACGATTAAGAGTGGGTCGAGATGGTTGATGGATAGAAATTGGTTAAGAGTGGATCGAGATGGTTGATGAATAGAAATTGGTTTTAAGAGTGGGCCGAGTTGGTTAGGGGCGGTTATGAGGGGGTTCATTTGCTAAATATTGTTAATTATTATTAAGAATGGGTCAAGTTAGTCGATGGGTAGAAATTGTGTAGAGTAGGTCGAGTTGGTTAGACTCGGTTGGTTGGAGACGGTTAATGGTTAGATTATTAAGAGTGGGTCGAGATGGTTGATGAATAAAGATGGTTTATTGTGGGTCAAGTTTGTTAGACATCGTTTAGCGTGGGCCAGTGATGGTTAAGAATGCGTTAGGGATAGTTAATGGTTAGGGGTAATAATTCCCAGTGGTTCAAGTTGAGTAGGAATGGATATTCCATCTTGTGCGGGCAATGATTGGTGTAGATGGTTACACACTAGACTTGGGGGCAGTACGGGATATACTGAAGGGTCGTTAATGAACGATGGTACAATCCAAGATCCTATAGAGAGAGAAATAAAAAAGAATAAATGTAACCCCCAGTCCGTTACTCACGTTTCTTATCGTCCTGATCCCTGACGCCTCTAAGGCCCTTGAGTCTAGGGATCGGGACCTCGGCTTCTCCTCGTGATCCTTCTTCGGTCCTAGGACCCATCTGAAGTAGGAAGACATCGCAGGTCATAACAGGCCGTCGAAACTGCACATAACACAACGCCCGTTTTTTCCCCTTCTTCAAAAAACAAAACCGGACCAAGCTTGCCCCAGAAAGAAGCGGGACGGGGCGGACCCACGGTTGTTTTTAACAATCCCCGTTCCCGGCACGGTTTTTTTCCCTCCGCGCGACGGGGCTCAAGGACGACCGATAAAACGCGAAAACACCGCGACGGGACACCGGGAACGCAATTTCCCTCAGACGACCCTGGGGTCAGGGATCGGACGCCGCGTCAGAACACCGAATCTTTTTTTTTTTTTGAACCTACAGTTCAATGAAAAGAAATGGAACGACCCGAGGCCGTGAGCTAGAGAACGATTTGTTATTCAAATCCAAGGGTCGTGCCGGCTCGGGGTCGTTCTTTTTTAAATTTTTTGGTCGCTTTTCCTTGGATTTTCCTTTTATGATTCAGAAGAAAAAAAATACATCGGATATCGAAAGGGGCCCCAGGACTTTTAAATCGCGCTTTAAACGATGATTCGGCGTTCAACGAGCTTAATGAGTGGGAGGATGTTTTCCTACCATCTTTGACGCCTCATTCCTCGGACCTTTTTTTCCTCTCTCAGTGTTTTAGGGTTTTGGGTCAAAGCCGGCTGAGGAAGACACCTGCTGAGTTTTTGTTAAGCTCGTCGATGGATCAGTTGAGCATGTGTTGATATTTTTTCAAATAAAGTTAAATTTTTAAAACCTGAAAATCCTTATTAGAAGGGTGGACTTTTCGGGGCGGATCTCCGGCCGTAGGGCAAGCTTAGAACAACAGTCCAGGGACTTGATATTGAGTTTGAAAAAAAAAGTACGACGTACTATCTCCAGGTCACCGAAGGCAGTCCATGCCGGTCCCGCACTAGACACAGAGAAGGTAGAATTGAATTATTCACCCCTGTTTATAAAAAGAAAATATAGTAAAAAATCGACTAAATCAGTATGATTATGATGACCGGCCGGCTGCCCGAGGCGTACTGGAACGGCGGGCACGTAGAGGGGACCGCGGTGGCCCCCTCCTTCGCCTTTTTTGACGTGTTGACTCTTCTTTTTTCCCTTGTGTGTTTTATGGTGTGTCAGATACCGAAAAAAATCTCGGAAGAAAACAATCTCGAGTGAAAATTTTCTACTCACGGCTTTTCTCTTTTCTTCTGCTGAAGCCGCCGACTGAGACCTGTGCCTGAAGAGGTGGATGACTTTGGCGACCGGTCCTCGGGAGTGGGTCTCTCCTTCGCCGCTCGTCGATGACTGAGACTTCAGAGAATTCTATATCAGAAAAAAATCAGTAAAAAAAACTTTTCCACCATTTTCCGACATACCTGCATGGCATTTTTCATCGAGCCGATCAGAGTCGGTTTTTTGGTCGCGGCATCTGACTTGGAACGCGGCCGGAAGACCTCGAAGATCGAGGGGACCTGGTGCTGGCGGGTGTTCTGGGATACGGCCCCTGTCACCGTGTGATAGACGGCATCACCTCGGCCGGCGATCCGTCGTCTCTCCTGGTCCCTCAGGGCGGCCGTGTGGGAACCCCACGTGTCTGCGAAAAAATAAAACAATTAACATATCAAAACCTTAGCCTTGCTGATAATATAACGACGAATTGCTGATAAATTTAAAATTTAATTAAGTCGCGAAACACATGGTACAGCCGGTATCAACTCATGGTACAGAAACTCGCATCTTACTGGTAATGTAATACGGCTGATAATGTTTGGCTGTGGAGACGTCAGTGGCCGCAACGGTTTAATCGTTGACACGGCGCTCATCACTGTAAGGTAAAGGTCCCGGGTTCGAATCCAGCGGCCCTGCATTCGAACCCGACGTACTTACATGGGATTTTTTTCAGAAACACCAGCACCCTCAGGGTTTATACGACCTCTACTGTTGCGAACCATGCGAAAACTATAAACTGAACGTAAATAAATCAAAACTGGAGATATAAAATAAAAGGTTTTTGTTGATTTTATCCTTATTTTTCTCGATTATAATGACGTAGAATTTAAACTTTGTTGTCACAGCTTAAAATTAGAAATATCCCGCTTTCCACTGATTGCAATGACGTGGGTGTTGGTCAAATTCCAAAGTGTTATGAATTGGCCAAAAATCGTGCTTATAAAATTTATTGCACAAAATTTCGTATTGCACAGTTTTTAAATGGTTCTTGAAAAGAATCTGAATTGATTTTTCGAAAACAATTGTCTATTCTCTCTTTCTTTTTGGTTTTTGAATTTTTCATATATCTAATCTGTTGTAATACGATATTGCATGTTATTTCCTTATTCTAGGTTAAAAAATAGACCGTAATCTTGAAATTAAAGCATAACAAAAGCAGAAAAAATATGTATATTTAAATCGGCAAGAACGCTGACACTAATAGTTTTTGATCAATTATAATTTTTTTGAAAGTTTCATTCAAACAGGCCATCCCATGCTTACAGTCTTCCCTTTGTTACAAAAAATGCTATAAGGTATTTGGTGGAAATTGGGTTTGATGAGGGGAAAAGAGTGAGAAGCGGACTATTCGGGGCGGATATCCGGCCGTAAGGCAGGCTTAGAACAGTCCAGGGACTTGATATTGAGTTTGAAAAAAAAAGTACGGTGTACTATCTCCAGGTCACCGAAGAGAGTCCATGTCGGTCCCGCACTGAAGTTTGTAAGTTTCTTCTTTGACAACGTATAATTTTTTTACTACGCTGGACGACGGTGAAGATAAGGCTACATCTCATCAGCACGTGGCTCTTAAAGCGGTGAAGTTACATCCATTTAGGACAAAAGACGTGGTCCTTTTGGTTTGTCCGAGAGAGGCTCAGTTCAAAAATAGCCGTATTACGAATGAGACAAAAAAATTTATTGTGGGTGCTTTAGATAATGACATTTATAGTTGTGTGAGAACCTTCATATACCTTTTTACCCAATTATAAGCTCAGGCCCTACTGTCCAGTCAGTTAAAATGGTTAGTGAATCAGTCATTATCCAGTCGCAATCAAGTAATCTAACTAAGATCTGTGTAACGTGTAACGACCTAACTGATAATGTCCAGTATAGGTTCCAGATACTGATAATCTTCGGCCCATATCAAGTTACATGGCGTCATCGAACTAATGGCCCACTCTCAGAAATCCTGTTGTTAATGTAACCTCCACAGCTAATAAACATCTGCACATATTTAATGAGAATGGCTTATGAATCAGCCATTATCCAGTCGCAATCAGGTTTAAAAAAAGCTAAAAATCTGATTATGCTGATAATGTTAACGACCACGGCTAATAAACTTCTGCCCATTTTCAGTTGGAAATCTTCACACGGCCATTGTTTACTGGCGAAATTAAAGCCAAAGAATTGCTGATAAAGTAACGACCGTCGCTGATAAAATTTTGGCTCAATATCTAAGCCACGCATCCGACTGGGTACCAGCCGAAAATGAAGACAACAATCACAGGCTGATAATGTGGCCGAATCAAGCAATACGGCGGCGCCTCGGAATGTTTACAAACAGACCTCCAAGGGCGAAACGCAGACCCGGCGGATGGACAAAAAAATAACAAAAAAAAGTGGATAAAACCAGTTTGTACCATTTGTTCCGGACTTTCTTTTAACAGACAACTCGTACAAATTAAAATATAAATAGTATATATTTGTGAGGAAAACAGCTGGCTACTTACCATATCTGTTCCTGTATGGGTCGGATCCGGCCATTTCCACCGACTGTCCTGGGACAACTCCTAGATTTGGGTCCTGCGATCGGTAAAAAAAATGTAGAAAAAACGCTTGAATTAAAGGGTGAAAGAAGGCCTGGGGGATCCTACTCGCCTCGCTTACTAGGAAAAAAATATGAAAGGGAAGGAGAAAGTTTTAAAGAATCGTGCCGTGCTTTAGTCTCACTGGTGATAGGCCGAAAATTTGAACTTTTTTAAAGAGAAAAGGGCAAGAAATCAATTTACAAAACGATTACCTCTGAAATCCTCTCGTCCTAATCGTGACGGGATTGATCTTGATTGATAATCCCCTCCCAAGATACGGACGTTCCCCACTTGGATATTACCAAGTTTCCCAAAGTTATCAGTGAATAAAAGAAAAAAAAGCCAGCGATTAAGGAGATCCGAAGGGTTTTTTTTGAGCACGAAGGCAGCGAAGCGGGCTTACGTTAAAAGTCTTCTCAGCTTATGTGACGCCGGGTGGGAAAGAAGCGAGCGACTACGCGTTGGAGAGAGATTTTTAAAAATCTTTCCACGTCTTTTTTTTTTTTTTCAAAACGTAAGCGGAAAAAAGGCATGGGTGCTAAGTCAGCAGGCCGGCCTGGAAGGGCATACCGCTCGTCTCCGATGGCAAAACGTCCTCAAGAGCCATTCCATTGCGCACTGTACGTCGATTTTATCTCCGATGTTTGCCCTTTCTTTAAACAAACATCGATAAACTGGGAAAACATTTTTCCGAGGCCTTTTCTTCTAGGACGATAGACCCATGAAAACGTTGGTGTTTTGAAAAGGTGAAAAGGATCGATCGCCACTTTGAAGAAGCCGGGCTATTGTCCATACAGCGGAGTGACCCACCCTCGGTGGCGTTTCGGATGGAAAAGGGGTCATCGATCCGTAAAACAGGGTCGGAAATCGGGGTTAAAAAATATATTTGTCGATTTTCGACTTGCATAGCTTCGTCCATCTCTCCCAGAAATCTTTTAAATTCTATCCTCTGAGAATCCCAGGATCGAGAACCACCTGTTCATGGCAAATGGACAAAAGGTCGAGATCGAAATATTTGATCGGAAACCCACCATAAGGATCTATGTTCTTTATAAGACGACAAAGCTTAAATGGAGGGTTGTCAACAGGTGAACATCGGCGACGTTCAGTTTCCGGTTATTCCGGAGCGCCTAACCTGCAGGAGACAATCCGAAATGGTTAGAGACGGTTATGGTCGGTCATTAAGAATTAATAAAGTTAGTTTGAGAATGGAAAGAGATGGTTAAAATTTAGTGTGGTAGGTTAAAGATGGTTAAGGTTGGGTATTAGGGAGTGTTATATGTGGTTGTGGTTGGGTAGAGATGGTTAAGAGTGTGAATTGGAGATTATTAATGACGGTCGTGATTGAATAGAGCTGGTTATGGTTGGGTAATAAGGATAATTAGGGGAGCTTTGGATGTAGAAAATGTATATTAAGGATCATGCAGATATGGTTGTAGTTAAATGGAGATCAATGTGGTTTGGTAGAGATGGTTATGGTTGGGCCTTAGGGATTGTTAACGGTAGCAGTGGGAGAAGATGGTTAGAGATAGTTGAGGTGGATATTGAAGAACCACACGTAAAATGTGGTTGTAGTAAAGTAGGGATTAATGTGGTTGAGTGGAGATGGTTAAGGTTGGGTATTAAGGATTGTTGAAGGTAGTTTTGTTTGCGGCGGATGGGTACAGATGATTAAAAATGTATTAGGGATGGTTAGGGATTAAGAATGTATTGGGGAGTGTTAGGTATGGTTGTGGTAGGCTTAGAGATGGTTAGGAATGGGAATTGGAGATTGTTAATGATGGTCTTCATTGGGTAGAGCTGGTTATGGTTGGGTATTGTGGATTAGGGGTAGCTTTCGGTGCAGAGAGAAATTAAAAATGGATATTGAGGATTGTTCGATATGGTTGGTATTAAGGGTTGTTAGAGACGATGATAGAGATGGATAGAGATGGTTAAGAATGAGGATTGTTGCATTTGGTGGAATTTGGGCGGAAATTAATGTGGTTATGTAGTAGTTTTGGATGTGGATAGGATAAAGCTCAGTATTAGCGGTCGTTGGTGAAGGTTATGGTCGGTTAGAGATGATTAAAGTTGGGGATTAGGAGACGTTAGAGATGGTTAGAGAGAGTTTTGAATGGGCAGAGATGATAAAAGTTGTATTCGAGCAGGTACCGATCTCGGCCGGTTGGAGATGGTAGAGGTTGGATATTAATGAACATTAGAGATGGTTGTGGTTGGTTAGAGATGGTTAACTAACGTTGGGTATTAAGGGACGTTATAGATGGTTAGAGATAGTTCTGAATGGGTAGAGATGATAAAAGTTATATTCGGGCAGGTAGAGATGGTCGTATTTCACAGCAAATTTTGTGTGTGTGTGGTTTAAAAATTATTATGTGAAGGTTACAAACCCACCACTGAAGACGGCGCACCGCCCCTTTCCGAAATTTCACAATCCACCAGATCGTTTGGGCATCAGTTCATGACTGAACGCCGTCTCGTTTTACCCGCTTTTAGAAATAGAACATGCCGAACAAGCCCGAGTTAAAGTTGAAGCTGTTGAACGGTGAGAGAAAAATAAAAGGATGTCCCACTTCTGGCACTGGGTCAGAATTGTGCAACAGCACAGACGTCGAAATCGATCAGGACAACTGGCCAAAATACAATTTCCAATGATTAATAAAGAAAGAAAAAAAAATTCATGTGAACATCGATCTTTCAACCTGGGTGTTTACGCATATGCCAGAAGTAATGCAAGATCGTGCCTGGGAATAAATGTGAGACTTGTGAGTTGCACGGGTCGATTAGCTTTTTTTGTGCTTTTCATTATTATTGTTCCTGTTGTGTCCTGGGGTATGTTGGAATGTTTTGTTTTGAGGGACGTCCATTGGTCGATGTCATCTGTCTATCAGTATTGTCTGTGGGGGACGTGGACGTTTTCACAGGTTGTCGTGTCCCAACCTTGGTGCTGTAAGGTATGAAAAGGACAAACCTTCGAATTGCAGCACTGCATGAACCCGTGGCTTTCTCATCGGGGGCTGGGTCCGGGTTGAATGGACAAGGCGTCTCTTATTGATCGAAAACAATCCTGTGGAGGGAAACGTAGTCTTGCGTACTACGACCCCTGAATGGGCGCGTAGTCCGATCGGGGGTTGAATGAGGGGTAGTGACACGAGTGTGTTTTGTGTGTGTGTGTATTTTTTTTGGGATAAACAGACATTTAATATTTACTCTTTTCTTCTTCTCTTTTTCCGGTGTCCTCCTCACCCAGATCTCGCCGACGTCGAGGGCGGAAGAGCTCGACGGCCTGATCCCGACCAGGGTGGTGTCGACGAATTTGGGGTCGTGGTGGCGGTTTTTGTGCTCCTTCTTCTTTCCATGTTCCTTCCTCTTCTCTTCTTCGGCCCGGGCCGCACCGGAATCCGAGTCTTCTTCGTCCTGCTCCAGACATTGAGACAACCTCCTCCTGTATCCTTCTGTCACCCGAAATCTCACCGTGAGGACAGGGCGAACCCGTTTGGGAATGAAAGATGAATCTTTAGAAGTTTTCCCTTTTGAAACTACCTCGGCACTAAGTCAAAACTCATAAAATGTTTTAAAACAAATTTCGAGACAGTTAACCAAATAAAGTCCAACAAGCTACGCGAAAAAAATGGGATATATATAGAACTATCTCCAGAGAGAAATATCTCTAAATTAACAATTTCCATTACATGCGATAATCGAAGAAAAGAACAAAATCAAAATACTAAAAAAATTGACATTATGGGAGACCTAAAGAATTTTCTCCATAGAAAAATATCTCTAACTTAACAATTTCCATTATAATCTATAATCGACGAAAAGAAAAATCAAATACTTAAAAAAAACTGACATTATGTGTGATCTAAAAGATATATCTCGTGGAGAAATATCTCTTACTTAACAATTTCCAAAAAATCAATAATCGATGAAGACGAAACAGAATTAGATAGCAATTGAACAACAAATTGAATTAAATAAGATTATGGGGTATCTCTAGAATTTTCTCCATACAGATATATCTGTGTCTTAAATATTAAACAGAAAAAGAAACAAATTTTAAAACCGAATTTTACGAATTTATGGAACGTCTCTAGGATTTTAGATCGAGAACAGATATCTATAGAATTTCCTCCATAGAGAAATATCTCTAACATAACGTGAATAGAAGAATAGAACATTAATACAAACAGAATTTGACAAGTTTATATGAAGTCTCTAAAGTTTCTCTTTTGAGATAGATATATAACTAAATGTTTATATTAACGAAGTAAAAAAAATTATTACTGGAAAAAAAATTTAATGTCTCTAGGATTTTCGACAAATACACGTACTTCAAGACTATCTCTAACTTAACAATACTTGCCATAGTTCTGATTAAAATATAACAATATTAGAAAAGAGGGAACAAAACAGAATTTAATAACATTATAGGATGACTCCAGAATTTTGTCCGTAGAGATATTTCTCTGCCTTAACTATTAAAAAAAACCTTATGGAACGTCTCTAGGATTTTCGTCAAACATAGACACATAAAACAAATTAGAGAAGTGGGGAAACAAACGGAATTTGGTTAAATTATACGGCGTCTCGAGAATTTTCTCTGTTGAGATAGATCTCTGACTTAAAGGGGTGGAAACAGTGGAAAAACAAAAGTAATTTTACATCTCTACAATTTTCGCCGAATTCCCATAGAGAAACATCTCTAAATTAATAATTTGTCTTATATTTACTAATTACGTTCCCTTTCTCCGAAAGACTCAGCTTTTCTGCCTTCATGATTATTATTGAAAAACTACTTCAAAAAAAGCCTTAAATTGAACTAAAATTGGCAGACACGACGTGTCTCTAGAATTGTTGCTATAGCTACGTCCTAGGCATAACCGGACTATAACCTCCCCAATCGGGGATCTTTTTTTATCTAATCTACCTTTCTGGACATTTCGGGCTCGACAACAAAAACAATAAACAATAAAAAGCAAAAGAACAGAAATGATTAAATAAACCTACGGAACGGCCTGTAAATCGGTTTTCGGATGCCTTTTCACTGGACTTTTTTTTCGCCTTGTTTTTGTTTCAGGCCGGACTGATTGATTAATGCCGAAGGACGAATTTTATTGGAAAGATACCGAAACCGTTTGGGACGAGGAATGAAATTTTTTTCTAAAGAGAAAATAGAAAAACGGAAAACATAAAAACTGGCACGTCGGTAGTTTCGTTTGCGAATCGAATCGTCGAGAAGGTTCTTCCATAGATCCATCTTTATCCCTTGTCTTATTATTTTATTTAAATATTATTATTTACATTTATTTCATTTACACAAGCCAAAGGACGAAAACTGAAAATAAAAATAAAGGCCGAAAAAATTATTTACCTGCATTGTTCATGATAAACTGGGGGGGCAGATCCCTCTTTTGTATGTCAACTTGCCATATTTACAAGACGAATGTACAGACCCCGTAAAAGAGTGACGAAATCGTAGAGAATTTGCCCTTTTTAATCACGGCCTGTTCAATAGAAAAAACACCCCGGTACAACAAGTGAAAAACAAAAATAAGAACAAACCGCCGAACTTGGAAAATCGCAAAATATATAAAAAAACCACTGGGCGAGTTCTCTCGATTTCCGACTGGACTCGGGCACGTTTGGTTAAGAACCTCTTCCGAAGATGGTTCGCGTTCCGGCCGACAGGTCGGACACCGGTTTCCCGCCAACTTTCAAAATAAAACTAAAACCACACATTTTGGCCTTCCATCGGGCGCCAATTGAAATAAAAAATACTATCCCAAAATATATTTGTCTAAATCCAATTAAAAAAATAAAATAAATAAAAATAACAGACTGCAAGAAATTTCCAAAATAATCCGCCAGATTATGAGAACTATTAGCAAAATTTAAAGGAAATTCCTTTTCTTTAAAATTACAATATTATTTAAGAGATAATAACCTGTATTTCACAATTTATCCCAGTTTTTTACTCCGGCTCGTCTAACGCGTTTCGTACTTTCGCTATCATCAGTGGTAGGTTTGTGGTTGGTATGTGAGGAGGTTCTTTCGAGATGGCAGTTAGTTGAGGTTAAATATGGTTAAGGGCGGTTTGAGGTGGTTATTTAAGTGTTGGTAGGGGTGGTTAATGACGGTTAAGTAAAGATGATTAAAGGAGGGTGGAGATAAGTGTAACTGGTTACAGGTGAGTAGGGGTTGCAGAGATGATTAAGGGCAGTTGGAGAGAGCTAGTTACTCGCAGATAGGGATAGTTAAAGATGGTCAGTTAAGGGTGGTTAGATAAAATAAGTTAAAAGAGTAGGGGTTGTTAAAATGGTTAAAGGCGAGTCGAGGTTGATATTTAATTATGGGTGGGGATAGTTGGGTTGCTAGTGGATTATAGGGAATGGTTATTTAACGGATATTTGAGATTGTTTAATTAAGTATGAGAAGGGTCGATCGAGATTCGTAATTAAGAATAGGTAGGTTAAGTTACGGGTTTGTTAGTTAATGAAGAGTAGAGATGGTTAAGAGTGGTGAGACAGCTAATTAAGGTGAGTAGGGTTAGATTTAGAGGGTTCAGGGCGGTTTGAGATGGTTAGTTAAGGTTAGGTAAGATTGGTAAGATATAGAGATGGTTTAGGACGCTTTGAGGTCGGTAGTTAAGAGTACGTAGAGGTGGTTAGAAAATATTAGTTAAGGGTGACTGTGGTTAGGTTAGTAAAAGATTCTTAAGAGTGGGTAGAGGTTAATAAGTGATTGCTATCGATGGTGGTTCTTCATTACCCCGCTTGACCATTGCTGTTTCTTCGTTGAAAATCTTTCTCTTCAGTAACTATTCGACCATCCTGGAGGACTGCATTGACAATTTTTTTTCTCAAAAGATTACAGTTCACTTTGTATGTTGGAGGCTTGTAGGAAGAGGGATTTGCAAACTGTCTTAGTTGAACAGTTGTGCCATACCAATGAAACATCCGTTCATAGGGTGGTTTAGGTTTGTGCGTGTTTTGTAAGTGTTCAGGAATTTGGGATATCGCGAGACTTGGATTATATTTTAAAATTTCTTGGACCGAACTTTAATTTTAAAAAATCTTGCCACTCACCGCCGGCGTCACATGGAATCTATTCCTCCTCGGCCTCTGCCTTGGGGGTCCGTCGGGCGGCCCGGTTTGGAAGGTGACCTTCCTCCCTGCCGGTGGCAGGCCAGCGTCCATCCTGGAATAAAAGGAAACGAAAGAAAAGAAGGCGAGATGACAGAGTGAATGAGCGAGACGTGACGCACCCCTTTTTACCTTCAAGATCCTGGATGTCCTTTGAAAGAAAACCCCCCGAGAGTCACATATTGCCACCGAACAGCTGAGCGATTCTATATCCGTCTGCGGGTGTTGGCCGGATCGATAAAAATGGTGGAGTGCCGGCCCGACCCCTCACTTCGTAGCGGCGGGTGGTTCATCCCCTCGGGGAAAAAAAAGATCCGATAGAATTTTCTTTAATTGTAGAATAAAAAAGAAAAAACTGTCCATGTAGTAGAGAAGGATATCCGACGATCCGCTCGCCGATGGCCCTTGGATATATTCGGCAGGTCATGGCTGGGGGTGGTTTATAAATAGCCGCCTTTGTAGTGCCTCCTTTTTGAATCGCCGAAAAATCGCTATCGTTCACGGGCCAACATTTAGTCCTAAACACTCAATTATGCTACTATGATGCTACATACTATAAGCTACACACCCCAAAAAATAATAGAACCAAATGTAAACAAAATTTTATGAGAGATAGTGACACGATTCCAAGAGAGATCGAACTATTATCTATGTTCGGACTAAAGGAAGTGGGGATCGTAAAGAATGGGAATGGATAGTTCGAAATGTTTAGTTAGGGGTGTGTAGAGAGGGTTGGAGTTATTTAATGTAATTAGGTTCAGGTGGATAGGAGTTGTTAGAGATGGTTAAGTACGGTTAAAGGCAATTAGAAATATTGAACGGTGATTAGGAGAGGTTTGATATTGTTAAGGGCGGTTGTATAAGGTTAGTTGTATGTAGAAAGGGCTGGTTGGATTAGGATGGCCATTATATGGTAAGGGCGGTTGTAGAAGGTTAGCTGAGTTAGGAAGGGCTGATTAGGTATGGTTAAGAGGACAGTGATGGTTATTTAACAAAGGATAGAGATAAAAGTTATAATTATGGGCGAGAAGAAAACGTCAATAGCAGTTGGGCATAATTAAACGTAAGTAGTTTAGGCCCGAAAGTACCGAACTTCCACGATGTATAATTTTATTATATTTTGTATTTATATATTTATATTATTTAAATAGTTTTTGAACATCCTCCAACTACCTTTTTTTTATTCTTCTAATAGCTCTGAATTCGAACCCGACATACTTACAAATGTTACTTTAAAAAAAACAAAAAAACATTGACACGGGTTCGTAGTGACTCCTAGTTGAAACGTCCTTGTTCTAACAGATCTACCTTTTTTCTACATCAGCCTGTCAAATTTGGTCAAATATGGGGGAATATAAGTAAACCGAAGTTGACATTAGTCGGGGTTTTCTGAAGTACGAGGTCATAGGATGATCCGCCCTAGCCTGGAGTCAACGGTCTGCACTCTGCAACCGTTTAGTGCAACCGCAACGGTTTTGATGAAAAATGACGTCACGATCGGACCGACGCCGCTCTGCGTGGGGCTAACCTCCAACCTCCGATCCCCGGCCGGTCAGTCACCGCGTCGGCGTCCCGTCTCTGAATACAAGACCGACCGATTCCGCGATGTACGGCCAGAAGCCGCTGATCCCGTACGACGGCTTTCCCGTCCGTTGCCTCCTCATCACCCTCTTCTTCAGGCTCGTCGACCTGGTCTGGGTCAAAGGGTCCTACGTCCCGGACGAGTACTGGCAGTCGTTGGAGGTAGCTCACAGGCAGGCGTTCGGCTTCGGCTTCCTCACCTGGGAATGGGTCAACGGCGTGAGGAGCTACCTACACCCGGGGATGTTCGCCGCCCTTTACAGACTGCTCGGATGGGCCCAGATCGACACACCGGGGTTTGTTGTCTTCGCGCCGAGGCTACTCCAGGCTCTAATTTCAGCCCTGGGGGACGTCTATTTTCTAAGGTAATTATAATAATAATTATTTTAAATTACTTAAACCTCCCTATTTGAATTGTTGTTGTTATGAGACGAAGGGGCGAGGCCCGGTAAACACACCTTCTCCCGGTATAAACCGAAGCGTCAAAATATAAACATGGCCTACCTGGAGCAGATTGCATTCCCACTTTTATTAATTTTTCAAGGAAAATAATTAAATAAACAAAATTAATTTTAAAAGGTTTAAATAATCTGAAAAAAAGATTTTTTTTTATGGAACAAGAGAACTTTTTATTGGATTTTGTCTTGGTCCAGAATAGCCAGAAAACTGAACTTTGGGGGGGGGGGCAGAGGTGGCAGTTAGTTTGGAACGAGAGAACATTTCAGTTGATATTGTCTTGTACTGAATATCCAAAAAATTAAACTTTTTGAAGGAAGTTGAGGTGATAGTTATTCTGGAACAAGACAACTTTCTGAAAGATTTTTTTATTCAGGGAGGGTCAGAATATGGAAAAAATAGAACTTTTTTAAGGGGGGCGAATGTGGTAGACATTCCAGAACAAGAAAACCTTTTGATGAATTTTGTCTTGGTGTTGAATGTCCAGAAAATAGAACTGTTTGAGGTGATAGTTATTCTGCAACAAGACAACCTTAGAACCTTAACGATGTGGGTTTTGTTTTGGTCCTGAATTAATAGAAAATGAAAACTTTTTTGATGAAGTAGACGTGACAGTTATTTTGGAACAAGTCAAAAATTATCTGTATAACCACACCAGGTTGTCCTGTTCCAGAAAGACTGCCACCCCCTCTAAAAAATTCAATTTCCTGGGTATTCTGCACCAAGACAAAATCCATTGTAGTGGTTGTCCTGGGAATGATTAGGGATCATTAATGGAGTTACTAGATATCGTAAGTGGTTATGTAAGAGGAGGTAGGGATGGTTAGTTGAGAGTAGGAAGAGGAGATGATAAAGGGCGATTAGTTCAAGGTGAGTAGGGTAGTTAGAAAGTATAATTTAAGAGGTAAGGATGGCTTGTTGAAAGTAGGAGATGATTCTGCACAGGACGGTTTACATTAATTAAATTTGTAATTTTCAGATGGGTAGCTGAAAGGCGCAATGGCCAGTACGGCTGGGCATTCCTCTCATGGATCACGTGCACTTTCGTGTCTTACTGTTCGACGCGTACGCTCAGCAACACACTCGAGATGAACTTGACGACTGTCGCACTATACTATTACCCTTGGACGCCGAAAACCGGCAGCTCACTCTTCGTTCTCCTTGTGACACTTGTCTGTTTCATCCGGCCGACTGCTGTTGTCACTTGGCTCCCTCTTGTCCTCACTAACATCTTCACAGACAAGTCGCCCATCCTTTATTTCCTCACTAGCTATCTGCCTCTCGCCTTAGTCGTCAGTATGGCCTGCGTTGGCTTCGACTCCTTCATGTACGGAACGCTGACTGTCACACCTTGGAACTTTTTCAAGTACTCTTCAGTATATTTTAATAATTATCAGATTAATAAGTATATATAAATATTTTTTTAGATTTAATATTCTTCAGAACGTTGGTTCATTCTATGGTACTCATGATCCAGTGTGGTATCTGTATTGCGGACTGCCTGTCGTTCTTGGATTACACACTGTGCCATTTTTATTGGCGGTGCTTAAAACGGTGAAAAGGCTTAGGTTTCTCAAGTACGATGTCGAGGTTCAGTTGACGGTTGTCGTACTCTGGAGTGTATTTCTCTTCTCGCTCTGTCCTCACAAGGAGTTTAGATTTTTACTACCGCTCGTGCCGATGATGATCTATCTGAGCTCGTCCGTACTGAGCAGGTGGAGCTCTACCACCAGCTATACTTGGCTATACACAGTTGGCACGATAATAATCAGCGTTCACACCGTCGCGCTCATTTATTTGGGGCAGTTCCACCAGATGGGGACGTTGGATACTGTGAACCGTCTAGGCGCGATGGCCCGGAATAACACAAAAGCCGACATCCTCTACCTCGCCCCTTGCCATACTTTTCCGGGCTACAGCCATCTTCATACCAACGTATCGACACGCCATTTAACTTGCAAACCTAACCTCCTAGGTGAGTCAAGACGCAATATTTGATAAAATTTTTTTTTAAACCTCAATTTTCAGGCATCAAGAATTACGTAGATGAGGCTGACCAATTTTACAAAGAGCCAGTCGGATGGCTGAAGCGAGAGTTTGCGTCTTCACGGCCTTGCACCCTTCCAACACACATTGTCAAATTTGACAGGCTGAACATAACAAACTATCTTTTCTCAAACAACTTCACCCTTGTTGGAACGTTATTCCACTCATACTATACTACAGACGATCGAGTTGGGGAGAATGTAATGATATATCAGCGCAAAGGGCCAAAGTGCTGATCAGAAAATACAAATAAAATTAAGAAGAAGGCTGAATAAGTGTTCATTAAACTCAGGCAAAACTCCAAAAAATGGATCCGAGTGTT
Organism: Cimex hemipterus; assembly: GCA_039619505.1. Lineage (NCBI taxonomy): Eukaryota > Metazoa > Arthropoda > Insecta > Hemiptera > Cimicidae > Cimex > Cimex hemipterus. The sequence continues at coordinate 6,566,772 of CM077110.1, read as the reverse complement.
TAAAACCCCATCAAACACGGCAGAAAATTTATATTATTATTATTATTATTTAAAAAAAATATATATATATCTATATTTATAGTCAAAAACGATAAGACTTTAACTTTTAATTTTATTACTACCCAAAAATGCAATAATTTTTCTTTCCTTTTAATGAATAAAATGGCAATATGTAAAATCAACATTTTAAATATTATATTAATGTAAATAATAAAAAAAGGATTGCAATTCTCATGAAGTGTGAAGTTTAATACTTCAGAAGATGATAGAATTAAACTGTTTTTGTCTCTGTTTTAGTTTTAAGTTTTTGAGTGAAATTTGTCTTTACGTTTTCATCATTGGAAAAAAATTAGTCTTTAAGCGTAGAAATGTTTCATAATGAGAAAACATCGTTTTAAATATATCTCTAACTTAAAAAGTTGAGTCTATAAAAAAAAAAAAGACTTGTTGAGTACAAATTTAGTGTTTTTTTAAATTTTTTCTTATATAGATTTTAAAAAAACTAACCAAATTATTTGGAATGTTTGATTATTTTAAAAATTATAATAAATGAGATAGTTATTTCTTATTTTACCTTTTTTTTTTTTTTTTAATTATTATTATTTTTTTTTATATATGCAAGGTTTTAACTGGAATTTTTGCCAACCCGAACATTTACTACTTTCAGGACTGACTGTTGGTAATGATGGTGGACCTGGCTGTATGAATTAACCGTTGGATGGCTGGTTGTAAGTTTCCTAATTATCGGATCTGGCTGCCTGACTTAAGTGTCATATGTTCAGTTGCAAGTCTATTATCAGATCGGTCTGTTGGTCATAGTGGAATACAGGTAATCGTAATTGGATCTGGTTATACGTATTAATCAGTAATGGTAACTGGAAGAGACTGTCGGTATTGGTTGTTGGTTCTTTTGCCTTATTAGTCTTTCGATGGTCAGGTGCAGATCTTTCCGATATCAGATCAAACATGCAGTAATCAGTAAGCTGTGAAATATCTTGTTTTTTATGATATGGATATAAAATGGTTCTATAAGTTTTATAGATGTGAGCAGGGTGGTATTTAATCACCAGGGAAGGGTAGTATTTTTTTTATTATATTTTATTGAAACTCAAATTTTTTTAAAGCTTTTGGAAAATTTGAGTTCCTTAATAATTGAGTTAGGACAGGTTCTAAAAGATGGCAGCATAGTCGTAGTTCGGCATGTTAGTGTAATTTAGTAGAATTTAGTAATAGCCCTATCATTTCTATTTGATGTGAGGAAGAGGGCCTTCTGCATAAGAGCAATATCGCAGAAGCTCGGATTGGTCGAAAAAGGGACAAACAGCCATCGTGAAAATTCCCGCCTGGGTTTTATTTTTACCACACCGTCTCGGTGCCACCTCATGACGACGAGTCAAGGGGGCACTGCTCGTCACGTGACCCGGCCTGCCTTTTTTACTTGTGGCCCGAGTCCGATTTGAGTCGTGGTCTTCTCGCAATCTAGTACGGGGTTCGAGCTTATTTATTTAATTTTTTTTTCAACGGAAGATAATCGCGTGGATCAGGATATGGCGTTATTCAGAGTCACGGCAAACAGGCTCACCGAGCTCAACCAGGTAAATCGGCTTCTTTTTTTTCCACCGATTTTCCCAACCCATCTGCCCTGAATCGATAAGCTATTAAATGAAAGAAAAACTAAAATACGGTTTTCCTAAGAGGTTTTTTATTACAATAAAACTTTAAACCTGCCCGTCTTAATATCATAAAAGTGACGTGGATAATTAGGACGACTTTGCACCCGGCACGAGGAACTTTTTTCCTCCCCTCTTCCGAAAAGTTGGGCCGGATTTTGGTTTTTACCCGTGGAAAAACCCGGTCCGTGTCAAGGGCAACGCTGTCCTACCTTGGAAAAATACAGGTTACGCCCCTCAGAAATTTCCCGACCTATTTTCACTTGTATGTATATATGTACAATAATAATTTATTTATGTATAATAATAAAAAACCGGCTGTATAAATTCTGCACAATTTTTTAAAAATTATATTCTACACCCCACCCCCATAACTCTGCCGGTTAAGGACCGCGTGAAAAATTCCCGACTGTTCCAACTGCCCCCCTGAGCGTAGTCTAGTAGTAACGATTACAAGTCACTTTCTGACACCCCATGACCTTTTTATCTTTAAAATTGTCTTATTGCTTTAATTAAAATTTTATTACAATTATGTATTGGCTGGTGGAGTGAGAGGTCGACATTTTTTTGATGTTTGACCCCTGGGGGTGACCTTACCACCTTGCCCTTGAATACCCATTTTAAAACATCCAATTTTTAAATGTTTTATCTTATTTATGACATCTCATTATAATGTTGTACATTACTTACATGTATGCACTGGTAGACAGTAGTTATACATTTGTATCGTCCATCTTGGACGTTTCTGAAAATTTGCGGCACTTGACAGTTTTTGCATCATTCCTACCAACCGAACAAATTTTTTACAATGTTACAATTTTAACGTTAATTTCTTTTAAAATCTGATAATTACACGCCAGCCGGTTTAAACAAAAAGTGTTTTATTAATTTATTAGGGGGTTGACATTTTCGACATTTGCCCCTTGGGTTTCCACCCACCAAATTTCTGTCCATTTTAAAACTTACCCAGTTTTTAAATAAGTTTTATCTTATTTATGGCATTATCTCATTATAATATTGTATGTTAATTGTATGTGTGTACTTGTAGACAATAGATGTACCTTTGCTATAAATATTTTAAAAAGTTAAAATCTTTTATAAATTTGTGAGGGTTGGCATTTTTTTACATTTCCCCCTCAAGATGTCCTGCCTACAGAATGAATATCCATTTTAAAACTTACCCCAAATCAATCCTGTATTTTATGTACATGTACGCACAATGTTAAGATGACAGAAATAATTTTTTATTTCTATCTTGTATGTTCTTTCAAACACCCTCTACTTAATCCTCCACTCTTGTCTAACTGAACCATTTTTTCAAGTCCGACAAGGATCTATTTACTCTGAATACTGCAAGAGAACCATAGGGCAGTGGACGTAGTCTATCCTTTATACTGCAGATGTTCCCAACTTTTTGTTGCCTATGAAATTTGACACAGTGTGCCTATGTCACCTTACACTATGAAGCAAAATTCTCATACAACAATATCTCCAAAATACTGCATTTGTTACCTTCACATTCGACTGAGCAGTCATACAGGGCTAATATGATGCCGACCCAAGCTATTGACAAAAACAATCAGAGAAAACAAAAATAACTAGAGAATGCAAATCCTGACAAAATCCTACATCTTCGTTTAGTCTGAAGTCCTCTGATAAATTGTAAACGCAACATATTATGTCACCAAACATTTCCCTTTATTACTACCTTAAAGTTTCCAATTTACCCTATTTCATATTAATCTCTTTCATCAACCTGCCAAGACTTGTCCGTCAGAACCCATCCCTTTGCCATAAAGCAACTCCACAATGACCTTAAAATCGCCATTTTATCAAAAATCCAATTTTCCAGTAATTTACCAAATTTCACAATAATCTCTTCCATGACCTGCCAAGCCTTGTCTGACAGAACCCTCCCATAAGACATCTCAAGATCAAATGTCCTGCAGTGCAGTCTCCTTTCTGAGGAGTACGTAACATGAAGTTATGTATTTTAACCAAAAATTGTAGATTAAATAAAAATATTGGGGGGAGGGATTTCACTTGTGGTACAGACACTATTTTTAATAGATAGACAGAAAGAAAATACTTTTACATATTTACATGTGGAATTTTTTTTGCACTTGAATTTGGGAAAAAAAGTAGAATATCGTGTTAAATGACCTTGAGGTTAAATTGGGTCAATTTTTATGTAACCCAAGGGCACATGGCCAAAGAAAGAAAATCTAAAACAAACACAATCGTTTTTTAGGTTTCTGGTTAATACTGGTGGACAAATTTTCCTCAATTTTTTTTAATGTCTTAGCCAATGAGTTATGTAAACGTTGAAGTCTGAGTGGGGAAGCACTTGTAATTTTTCAATTTGTTGGAGTTTTTTTTTTTTTTTTATGTGTATTTTTAAATACCATGACTGTCGCTTGGAGACAATTGCGTGAAAAACCGTCTGGGCTGGTTTTAACGATCCGATTCATATTATGCAAATTGTTCACGCCTTCTGTTTAATCACAAGGAATAGGATCGTTAGGAACAAGTGGCTTTTTAGAATAACAAGCGGTTTTACACAGTCATATACAATGCTAATGCTGGAAAAATGCAGCAATATTAGAAGGCATTTTTTTGTTGCTGGAGGTTTGTGTCATTGAATAAGGATTTATAAAAAATCCTCCAATGCGGCATATATGGAACCAATGTGGGATATCTCACGTGAAGTACAGCACTGGCTGTGACTGTTTGTAATCACATTTGTAATATGTATAGGGTAGAAATGATAAACTGGTGGCTCCTCAGTTCTGGTTTTATTTCCGTATATCCCAGGAGTCTGCTGGCAATCTCGAAAGCCACCTACCAAGTATGCCTCGCCTCTTTTGATATTTACACACTGTTAGTCTTTATAGTATTTAACCACTAGAACTCCCAGGAGCTTGACTGTTCTGTCCTGCTCAGTTTTCGTTGTATAATCTCTGACCATTCTGATGATTGTGGAGTTTACAGCTTATTTCACTCCTTCCTGGTTGCACAAGTGTAATTTGAGCCATTGAGGGGTCTCTGAGAGCCAATTGATCTTCCATCAATGTTGTGGCGTTAGGTCAGAAAAATTCCTAAGCGATGGTGGGAATCGAACCCGACTTGGACTAGGCAAAAGTCTGACTTCTTAAACACTCAGGTACCTTAACCCACACTTCTTTGTACAAACTGAAAATCAGTCTTGAAAAGATTTCCTAATGTGATAGAGGATAGGCCTGGTATGCTTTTTCGCTTTTTCCGACTGTGAGTGCAAGGATATCAAGGGATCAACATTCGCCCAGGATTTCGAACAGATAACGTCCAAGGGGTCAAGAGATAATTTATAGAAATTTGTATCGGATGTCATGAAATTCTTCTTTGATAAATCTGGAAGTGATATGTTGAAGAAAAAAAATTACAATTTAGTATTATTCTTTTATTGAGTGGAGTCTTTATATATTGGATTTAATCTTTAATGCTAGATTATGATATATATACTGGCACCTATTAAAAACAAAATTTTTTAATTCATAATGCTAAAAACACGGTTGTTTTTCTTGGTCATAACCACGAGACATTTTTCATTCACAACTTGTCTAAAATTAGCTGCTTTTCTAATATGAATTCAACAAACCTTTGCCAATAAATAAATAAATAATAAACTAAAAATAATTCGGGACAATATTATCAGATCATTTCTTTAAAGGAAATGTTGTTGAATCCAAATCCACCTCCATGCTCTGGCGTAAATAGAACGCCGCTCAGATTAATTGACCAGCCGGAAGTTTAAAAATACTGACTAAGGTTCTTAGTGGGCTAAAATAGCCATCTGAAATTGCCCACTAGCTAATATTGTACATCTGGCTACATTGGAACCCTATTAAGGTGGACAAAACATTATAAAGTAAATAAATAAAAACAGGATCAATTAAAAAAATTACGATTGGAATGTCTTAACACTGGGACTATTTCAGCAGATAAAATGTGACCTAAGAGTAATCTATAATAAGATCCTCAAAATATGGCTAAAAACAATTATATAAGATGAAATTAAAAGAAAATTTTTGACAGGATTTCCGATATAAAAATAACTTGATTGGATATCCGGAAACTAACAGAGCCTAATTATTGTATAGTCTAAAATGTAACACAAGTTGGTGGGGGGGGGAATCGAAGGGTCAAATTTTGACAGCTTTATGAGGAAGAGCTGTAGCAACATAGTGCTATATGAGTAAAGAGCTCAAGTGTTGGACCAGTAATGGTGTATTTAGCCAAAGGTTGTGGGTTCCAATCTTGCTCGTGATGCTACTTTTTCATCTCAACAAAGACCTTAGATACAAAGAATAATTAATTGAGTTCAGTGTGGTGAAGCTGTAGGAATGATGAGCTCTCGGATCAAATAGGGGTGAGCGACGATATGTAGGATCGAACAGCTGTAGTAGCATAGCTATATGAGCAAAGAAGCTTAAGTAGCACAGATGTAGTCCCAGGGGACATAAGAATAGAGGGCAGTAAGAGAGCGGACTTGCAAGAATGTAGTCTGCCACCTCTGAGCTCTTCTAAGCTATAGGGATTCACACTATCAGCGATCTCTTAACAATCCAGGAACTTTTTATCAAGCAAGGAAGGAAAGAGGGAAATAACTGGAAATAAATCTAACTGGAGTGTTAAACACAGAACAGGAGATACCACAGCCCTCAAGTGTATTACTTTGTTATTATTCTGCATCTACATTCTGAATGAGTTAACTAGGTTAAAAAAAATTAAACAATTTTAATACAATGTAGATGTTTGAAAAAAATGCTGAACCAGGGAAAAACAAATTATTGTTTGTTCGAATCATGACCTTGCAATTATTATCGTTTTAACTTAACTCCTGTTCTAAAAATACAACAAACAAATAAATATAAATACAACCTATATAAGGGGGGGGGGGTGGATCAATGTCGACTCCGTAATGAAAATTGTACAAAATTAAAAGACCGGTTCAAATAATAATTATGTCGAACAATGATAAAAATTCACGTTCAGAATTCAGAAAGAAAAAATCCTATCTGGGTCACACCTCTTGGCAAGTTGTAATTGCACAGTTTAAAATTTTTTTTTTCAACGTGTGGCCAAGGGCGGCTTATCTTATCAGAAAACCTGATTTGCAACCGAAACGAACTCCAGAAAGTATATCTTTACACAGTCTAAATATGTGTAAATGAATAATTACAATTCAGATATATATAATTTTTAAATTATGTAACTTAGTTTCATCAGAGGAACCCTGAAAATATCACCAACACTTTCTACTTAATTATAGAACTGATTTGTCTCTTAATAGGTCGTATATGATCACATTTGGGCCATATAGTCTGACATTGGAAGAAAGAGCCATGGGATTAACCAGATCCGACAGTATATCTATGTGTAAGAAATGTGCTGTTATTATGATATGCTGTACCAGTATGAAGTAAAGCATTAAAGACACATTTCAACACCATTGTGTACACAAGAGGAAATCTCATGATTTAATTTTAATTATTTTACAATCTTTTGATTATTTATGTTTTATTTATGGAGGATGATAACATTCTCCAGTTCAGTCAGGTCCATTAGTTGTATTGGATGCAAATTTATAAATTTCATTGTCAAATATTACCAAAATTGTTTTTGGGTTTGGTCAGACCCAACCCAAATTATGAGGGACTCACCATCTGACAGACCAAGACAGTGTGATAGCCAACCTCAGGATTATGGGTTGGTGACTGGTGTAGAAGTAAATTTACACGGACAGAGGAAAAAATTAAATTCTCTATTAAGAAATTAATAGCTACAGGAGTGGATGGCTTATGGGAAACTGACTCATTTATATTACAATCAGTCCTATTGTATACCCTGGTGGGAGGTCTAGGAGGGATTTAGCAATGGTGGGAGTGAAGGGTGTTGGTAAAAGTTTTATCTTGGGAGTGAGTACAAGGGGGAAAGCTTTTAAAATAAAATATTTATGAATAATTGGAATAAGGGATATTACAACAGTGAGGACTATCGGGTCAAGAGTTTGATTATGATTTTTTTTGGCCTGAATATCTTTAATGTTTTTCTTGGGTGGAAGTGTTTGTCAAATCCGACATGAGTGGGGCATGGCTGAAAAAACTCGTGTCAGTCTGGAACGATAGTAGTGTACTATTCGGAAAAATATTCGTATTTGGACTGTCCGCTAATGGTAGAGTCTGATCAAATCAGAGTACAGTTCACCAGCATAGGCAAGTATCCATATTACATGTATATGTATAAGTGTTGTGACTAACACATAAGACCTAACATCAATAAGTACCAGGGGTATAGTGTTTCGATTCCACTCTGCATTAACAATCATCCCTGGATCCCAAAATCTTCGATGGTTCTGCCGCTTCTTCTCACTCAATCTTCACCTGCAACCTCCTGGTCAAGAGAATCTTCAGTTTGTATTTATCTACCCAAATAGATCTCTCATTGGTTTACAACTGCCATCTTATTGCATTCCACACCTCACCGATTTTGCACATCGCGAAATCCAACCCAATGAATATTTGCAAATGTAAATCACTCTCACAGCTGGGTACAAGGTGGATTGAGCTTGAGAGCCTCGGGTCACTCCTAGGACACCATATTTGGAAGGGTGTGGAGGAAGTCAGCAGTGATATATATGCATTAATGGTGTAAGGGGCGTGCCCTGTGGGTATGCTGCGTCAGGTCATGCCTCCTTGTCATTCCTCAGTACTCAACCATTCTTCCTTAAGGTTTATGATGCTACAAGGTGGAATATAACCCGCAGAGTATCAAATTATTAGTAGAATTTAAAAAAAAGTTTTTATTTATAACTTATTTACTAAATATAGTTTTAATTTTTCTCTACTCAGGGTGTAGTACCACAGATATTTAAAAGAGCAATATCCGCCGAAAGCACCGATCTAAAGGGAATCCTGGCGACAAAAATCCCCAAGGAGGTGGAAAAGGTCAAGAACTTCAGGAAGTCATACGGTGGGACGAAAGTCGGTGATGTTACAGTTGACATGATGTACGGCGGGATGCGTGGGATCAAGGGCCTCGTATGCGAGACGTCTGTGCTCGATCCGGAGGAGGGAATACGGTTCAGGGGCTATTCAATACCCGAATGCCAGAAACTACTGCCAAAGGCGAAAGACGGCGAGGAACCTTTACCCGAAGGCTTGTTCTGGCTCCTGCTCACTGGTGACGTCCCGACCAAAGCCCAGGTTCACCCATTTTTTTAAAATAATTTTTTTACCCGACGAGTTTTATTATTATTGTTTTTAGGTTGATTCATTATCCAAGTCATGGGCTGAACGGGCTGAATTACCTCCACATGTTGTCACGATGCTGAACAACTTCCCGGCTCAGAGGATTCACCCCATGTCCCAATTCAGTGCAGCTGTCACAGCATTGAACACCGAAAGTAAATTTGCCAAAGCCTACTCTGCTGGCATCAAAAAAGCTCTTTACTGGGAGGTAATAATTTTTTATTATTGTAACAAAGGAAAAAAATTCCTTTTGCAAAACTGCATTTTTAACATAATACAACCTTCTAAACGAAAGATAACAATAATCTCGGATAAAATGTAAAATTTAAGAAAGCGACGACCTACTATGAGGCGATAGAATAACGTACCATATCCAATAAATATTATTTATTTTTATCATATTTTTTTCTTTTAAAAGAAAAAAAAAAAAACATGAAAAGTATATATATCGGCCTGTATTTTCACAGCACACATATGAAGATGCCATGGACTTGATATCCAAACTTCCTGTTATAGCCGCGACAATCTATAGAAACACATACCAGGACGGGAAAGGGATTGGCGCGATAGACACCTGCCGTGACTGGTCTTGGAACTTCACGTCGATGCTTGGATTCGAGAGTCAGGAGTTCACCGAGCTGATGCGTCTCTACCTGACGATACACAGGTGATTTGATTCATAGTTATGTCAGGAGCAAATTTCAAAATTTTCTGTTTTAAATGGTTATCAGATCCAACTCGTTAGCTCAAGAGCTAATGGATCATGATTTCCGAAAATCTGAAATTATCGCAGGACTCGGAAGCAACCTTAAAACAGTTCTTTTAAAGATTGATTCAGCTCATGAGCTGATCAAATGCATTAATTCACTCTGATTGTTAGCAGTGATGAAACATCTCCACTCCAATAACAATCACACCCCCTTTTTTTGGGTTTAACATATAAATAACAGTTGAGAAAAATAACTTTATAACTTTGTCATCCCTTACTGTTGCAATAAATACAAAAGTAGAAAGAAGAAAGTATTAAGTGTAAGCCTACTTCATCCTTTCTCAATTTGTCACTCTGGACTCTGGCAAGTTCTTCCCTCACATAGTTCTTCAGCCCTACAGCTTATCCTTCCCTCTGCTCTTTACTCTGACTCTTATTAGCTCATAGTTTTTGCTACTATGCCTCTTCTCTCCTACTCCTCACTCCCAAGGCTCTTTGCTCTTATTCTCAACTCTAGGTTTAGGCCGTTTGGACTTTGTCGTCCGCTTTCTACGTTTTTGCTCATTCATGTTGCAACGCTACACGATCCCACTTGCCAGCATTGAGTACTAATTTATTAACAATTGTAACTACAAACTGTTCAACTTCCAACCTATTTTTTTTTTTTTTTTTTAATTTAATTTATTAATGACAAGAATAAAAATGAGATAGGTTGTTTGATTCGACATTTCTTTCAATATATTCAAATATTCAGTGTAAAGCTGTAAGTGTGATGAGCTCTAGGATTGAAGAGATGTAGGATTGAACAGCTGTAGCAGCATAGAACTGTATGAGCAAAGAGCTGTAGGAACATAGAACTGTATGAGGAAAGGACTAGCAGCATAAATTTATATGAGTAAAGAACTAGTAGCATAAAGCTATACGAGCAAAGAGCTGTAGCAGCTTAGAACTATATGAGGAAAAATCTGTAGCAGCATAGAACTGTATGAGCAAAGAGCTGTCAAACTTTGTGTGATTGGTCACTTGCTCAGCAAGTGAGTTAACACTTTTCATTGGCTAAGATAGGTGCTCGATCTCTAGTTGTTACTGTGCAACAGTTCTAGGATACCAGACTATGCTTTTACACTGACAGATATAGTTTCAAAAGATTTTCGGACACACCGGTTCACATCTGACTTGAATGTTGATTTGCATTTTTTTATTGGACTTTTTAAATTAATAATTTATTATTATTATTTTTAGTGATCATGAGGGTGGTAATGTGTCAGCTCACACTGTCCATCTCGTTGGATCTGCCCTCTCCGACCCGTACCTGTCATTCGCGGCCGGTATGAACGGCCTCGCAGGCCCGCTCCATGGCCTCGCCAATCAGGAGGTACTCGTCTTCCTTACCAAAATGAAACGCGAACTCGGCGAAGACATTCCGGATGAAAAGGTGAAGGAGTATGTGACAAAGACGCTTAAGAGTGGCCAGGTCATACCCGGCTACGGTCACGCCGTACTCAGAAAGACAGACCCAAGGTACACATGCCAAAGAGAATTTGCACAGAAGCACCTACCAAAGGACCCCATGTTCAAGGTAAGACATTTAAAAAAAATTGTGCTTTAAAAATAAATTAAAAATAAAATAATTTCAGTTGGTGTCTCAAGTGTATAAAGTTGTTCCTCCTGTTTTGATGGAGACGGGTAAGGTCAAGAACCCATGGCCAAATGTAGATGCCCACTCTGGTGTTCTCTTACAGGTTTTTTTTGTTTTATTTATTTATTTATTTTTTAATGAATTAATTTCTTATTTTTTATACAAACAATATTGTATGTTTGTCAGTATTATGGAATGAAAGAGATGAACTACTACACAGTCTTGTTTGGAGTGTCCAGAGCTTTGGGCGTGATGGCATCACTCGTCTGGGACAGAGCACTCGGACTACCGATTGAAAGGCCGAAATCTTTGTCGACTGATAGCCTGATGAAATTACTTGGCGCAGTAAGCGGGAAGTGAAATGGTGCACCGGTGTACGAGCAGGAGAGATCACAGGCTTGATCATAGCGTCCCGTCCTTCTGGCACTCAATTGCTTGGAGAAAACAGCTAAAAAACAAACAAAAAAATATATATAAAAAAATTACTTAGGACAATAACTACCGAAATCCCGGTTTTTAGTACAACTTAATTTTCTTTCCCTACCCTCTTCCCCGTACATTTTTTTGTTGAAAATGTTGTAAAATATATGTTTTGTTCTTATTTATTGTTAATTTAGGAAGAAAAAAATAAACCGTGTGCGGAAGTTTTTAGAATTGTTCTTATTAGGTAATGTGATGTGAAGACCAGCATTTAAAAAAAAAAAAAAAAAAAAATTCCCCATGTGTGTTTCATTGTTTTGTAGAGTCAAAAAAAGAGTAAAAAAAGGAAACATTTGAATGAAACTGGTTTTTAAAAAATATATGTATAACACCCTGCCTTATAGTTCAGACAATGTTCAAAAGCTAGCCTTACTAGCTTGAATTTCTGATGAATCCGATGGCTGCAGTGCAGTCCAGACAGACTTCAAGAGCTTTGATGAACGGCTTGCGATTCAGATAAACCTTCAAGTGCTCTGAAGGCTGCTTTGTAATTCAAATAAATTTTCAAGTCATCTGACAGCTGCCGTGTATTTGTGATAGTTTTTGTTTGGACAGAAGTGCTGTGAAAGCTATCCTGTAGTAAAGTTATATCTTCAAACCCCATAGCTGCTTCAAAGTTCAGATGAATAAAAAGCTCTGCTGCCATGTCAGTCAGATAAAGTTTAAAATACTCTGATGGGTGCATTGTAGTTTCAGACAAAACTTAAAGAGCTCCGAAGGGTATCTAGTAGTTCAGACAGACTTCAGGTGCTCTGATGGGCACTTTGAAGTTTAGATTCATCTGGAACTCAGAATGCTGCCTTGCATTTCGGACAGAACTTTGAGTGGTGTGAAGGCTGCTTTGTAATTAAGTTCACAAATCTCTGAAGGCTGCTTTGAAGTTAAGATGAATCTTCAAGTGCTCTGATGGCTGCCTTGTTGTTCAGGAATATCTTTAGGTGCAATGTAGTTGCCTTGTAGTTCGGACTTAACTTTGAGTGCTTTGTGTGTTTAGATAAGGCCGATGACACATGGAGCGGTTTTGGCCAAAGCGTTTACCGCAAGAAAAATCGAGTCGGTGCGTTGTTCTTTTGTTGCATTGCACCTGACAGATGTAGCGGTCGTAACCGCCTGTTCAAACCGAGTCGGTCAGTCGTGGAGACGACCCTACGTGCATTATTGATTTGATTTATTTATTTATTAGGTACTTATACATACATTTTGTATGAAGTGACTACAAGAGAAAATGTCTAGGACATTATATATGCTTATGGCAGAGGGCTTAAGTGTATTTACAGTATTTATTGATTTGGCCAAGAGACAATTAGAACAGTGGTGAAACATACTAAAAACCACTTGCAGAAAGAATGAATAATTAGAAAAGCTACAAGTGATTACATATATTATAAATTATACAACATTAGTTATTGACTACATATGTACAATAGATAAGTTTGATAACAACTCATTTCTTTAATAGCTGATTTCATAAATAAGTTAATAAATAATTACTAGTAAGTTAAAATCATTGAATAGACTTGTACAATACATAATCTGACATTTACTAAATTTGGTAAATAAATAAATATATACATATGTAGACAGTAAAATTAACAATTTAATCAATAATTTAATAAATAATTAGTAAATAATTTAATAAACAATTTAATAAATATCACAGTGAGTGCACATGCAAGGCAGTCATACTAAAATGTTTGATCCTCCTGTGTTAAAAATTTTTGTTGAGGTTATAGTTTCCTACATTTTTTACTGACATATTTGTACTCTCAGCACTACATTCGTAGAAAGAGCTAGTGATCCTTTTCATATCATCCTTAAAGTATGGGATGTTTAAAATTTTGTGCATATAGTTTATACTAACATTTCTTTTTGAGGATGTAATTAACCTTAGAAATTTATTTTCAATTGTTTCTAGGCACTTTACATTGGTGTTACTTGTGTTGCTCCACACCTGACAAGCGTATACCAGCATTGGTTTGACTATGGCTTTGTATACAGAGAGTTTATTTTGGGGGCTCATCCCAGATTCTCTACACATTAAAGGGAACAGAGTCTTCATAGCACACTTCCCTTTATCAACCTTTTTACAAGTGTTAGTACCAAAGTTAAGCTTACTATCGAGGTGTAAACCAAGGTATTGAACACTATTGCACCATGGAACATTTGAGTTGCCGATTCTTATAAATTCCCTATGTACAGGATGTCGTTTTGTAAATAGAATTGCTTCAGTTTTTGTTGTGCTTAACCTGAGTTTCCATCTATGGCAAAACCTAACTATTCTATGGTTTCGGTTCAATTTGTTAGTAATAGCACTTACCCTCCACGATGAGCAGTATATTGCTATGTCATCAGCATACATGGCTATTTCACAGTCTAGCCTAGGGAGTGCATTCATAAATATATTGAACAAGGTTGGACCTAGAACCAAACCATGTGGGACTCCAGCGGAAATTTTACATGGTGGCGAGACAACATCATTGGAGGACCCTGAATGTCCTTTTTTGTAGATAACGATGTATTACTCTAACAATGTAGCTTGGGAATTTGTCTTTTATAAGCCTATAGACAATACCTTTATGCCAAACCATATCAAATGCCTTCTCCATGTCGAGTAGAACCATCCCTGTGTGTTTTTTAAAATTAAAATTCAATGTCACATGATCGACAACTCTGGATAATTGAGTTATCGTGCTCAATTGCATGACATTGCAGAAGTGATTAGTTGCAGTGTCAACACCATCAATTCTACAGATTGCTCCAATTTTCTCATCAATGTGACAGTGAAATTACCATTAGCGGTTGCTGGATGTCCCCTGCATTGATTTTGAAATAAAAGGTTAATTTTTTTTAATTTTCTTATTTTTAATAATAAATTTCGTTTCTTGGCAGTATGATTATGTTCAATATCCCCCTTTACCCTACTCCATTTGAAAAGTATTAAATTGCTCGGGAAGGGTACTAAGTTGGTTGGGAAAAGTTTTAAATCGCTTGGGAAAAGTACTAATTAGGTTGGAAAAAGTATTAAATTGTAAAACAAAAGTACCAATTTAACTGAAAAAAGCTGTATATATTAAACAGGACTTGTTATACAAACTGCAAAATAACACCTTGCAACGTTCAATGCTTATATGCACTGCTGTAGGATACATTTAATAGCTGAGAGAAAACAAAACCGCTTCGGCCAAAACGCACATCATACCGCTGCGTGTGTCACCACCCACCAAAACCGAAGCGGTAAACGCTACGGTCAAAACCGCTCCGTGTGTCATCGGTCTAAAGCTTCAACATCTTTGAGGCTGTCTTGTAGGTCTGATAGATCTTCAAGACCTCTGGTTGCCACCTTGCAATTAAGATATGGTATGGTAAAAAAGGATACTAGGAAATGGGGTTTGTGCTCCCCAGGCACTGCAGCTTTTTCTCTTACTGTACATTCCTGCTTAGTTCAATGCAAATGACTAAACCTTCTCCTTAGAAATGGTTGCTGCAATTTGATTCCCTAAGTTTTTTTCTCTAAATGTTAGGTTCAATCTCCATTGAGCTGTTTGTTGATTCGCATTCAAAGTTTATATAAGGGGCTGTTTCCACCTCCTCATTACATAATCTGCAAATAGGATCATTGTATATACCCATGTGTAGATGTTTTCTTAGATCCCAGGGATTGGTTAGTAGTCCTACTACTCCTGTGAGTTTGTCCCTCTCCAATTGCAGCAATACTTTTGCCAGTCATGGTGGGGGTGTTAATAAGTTTACTTTGTTTAGCACCACTGGAGTTTATCCACGTCTCACTTTGTTTTGTTTGGATCCATTCTGCACTGGAGGATTCTGTTTTTGTTATGCCAAGTATAGGTTTGGGGACTATGTATGGTCTTGCAGATCCTCCTCAGCCAGACTGTCTGCTTTCTCGTTATCCAAAATTCCCCAATGGCACCAAAGACTAACTATCAGGGCACAATTAGGTGTTGAATTTCCCCAGGTTTTGTAGATTTTGGATGCACTAACTAATTTTGATGTGATTCTTTTACATGTTAATGCTTTAATGGCTGCTTGACTATCAGATCTTAGAGGATTTTTTGACCAGTGTAACCTCTTTTAAGATTTTCCTGGGCACAAGCATTGACGGCACGTATTTCTGCTTGAAAGGCCGAAGTGTACTTCCTTAATGAGTTTGATTGCTCATATTTTGGGCTTGTTCAGAAAACGCCTGATCTAGTTCCTTCGTTTGTTTTGGAGCCGTCTGTATACCATAGCATTGTATCTGATGCTCTCCTGTGTTCTTCCTACTCTTTATAGTCCGTTGAGACGTTGCAGGAAGTGTGGAGACTGTTTCGGTATCATATAATCAGTCCCAATTTCTAATGCAATTCAGATATACTATAAAGTGTTCTGAAGGCTGTTTGTGATTCCGACAGACTTCAGGAGCTCTGATGGGTGCCTTTTACTTTAGATAGATCTACTGGGACTCCGAATGCTTCTTTGTAATTCAGACAGAAGTGCTGTGAAGGCTGCCTTGTAGTTAAGATAAATCTTCAAATCTGGTAGGTGCATCGAATTTCAGATGAATCATCAAGAGCTCTGATCAATTCTAAGATGGATTCTGTTTGTTTTTGCTACTCCTAGTCAAGGGCATAGACTTGCTGATCTTCCACTAGCCTGTTTGTCTGTCACGTTAGACGAAACTGTGAGTCATTATATTTTCTTTAGACCAAACTATTTTTCATTTCTTGAATTTCTTTAGACATGATTAACAATGGTGGGCAGGAGGAAGGGTTAGAGATGGTCCAGGGTGGGTTGCGATCGGTATGGAAAGGGTGGTTATGGATGGTTTAGGATGGCTAAAGAACATAAGGGTATTTCCTTAACTGCTGCTAACGATCCCTCCCTTAATTTACTGTGTCTACCCACTAATTAGCCCTCAGGTAGACTAACCCCTTGTAGAGGACGTTTTCTAGTGATATTTGTTTGGTTTTTCGGCTTCTAAGATGAGCAGCACTCTGGCAAACACCCATTCACATTGTAATACAAGCTGGCGATTTTTATTTATTTTTGTTTGTTAAAGTGTTCTTTTTTCCCGCCCCGGTAATCACATTACAGCACAGCAAGCTGTGGGACAATTGAGGACAAATTGGCTCATAAGCGGGGAAGGAGGACAAAAAGGCGACAATAGGGGCCCGATTGTTAAGTCCGATTTGGCCCGGGTTGTTTTTCCTGGTTTTGGGCAGATTGTCATTTACATCACGGACCAAGGGCGACGCCGGAGACCTCCAAAACAAAAGAAAAACGAAAACAAAAATAACATCTCGACAATGATTTTGTAATTTTAACGCCCTCTTAGATCATAGAATTTAAAAAATTGACAAATTTTGCCCTCCCCCGGAACCTCAGAATTAAAAAAAAATTGTTAGCCGGTTTATTTTCCCATTGTTTGTCCTCCTTTTAACAGTACTTTTTAAAGGCCGGGGTATGGAGCGTTTCCCTCCCCGGACGACAATGGATCGGCCTGGGATGGCTGGGGATAATGACTGTCATTACTACTGGTAATGTGGACGATGTCACTTCCGCAAAAAAGGAGAAAGAATAAACAAGAACAAAAGAGGCCCTTTTTTGCAAAAATATTGTCCCCATTCTCCTTCCTGGGTCGACGCGTAAAAAACAACAAACGGAAAAAAAACAACAACAACTAAACAAAGAATTAAATCGGATCCACCAGCCGATGGACCTGCATAAATGATCGTCTCCCATCCCCAAAGTTGCTCGTGTTCGATGTGCTTGTGCCTCGAAAGATTCAATATTCGAACAAGACCGATAAAGACGTTGGAACCTAGAGAAATTAAAACAATGAATCATAGTTTGGAATAAATAAATCCAAGATATTGACGCTAGTTACCTTTCAAGAAATCCAAGATATTAACGCACAGTTTCGTCAAAAGAAAGTCATGATATGGACTCATAATTACATCTAAAGAAGCCCAAGATATTAACGCATAGTTTCGTCTAAAGAAAGCTAATATATGGACGAATAATTTCGTCCAAAGAAATTCAAGATATTCACGCATAGCTTCGTCTAAAGAATTCAAGATAAGGAAGCATTGTTTGTTCTAAAAAAAGCCAAAATATTGACAAATATTTTGTTTATAGAAATCCAAGATATGGACGCATAGTTGCCTCTAAAGATAAGAAGTAAAAGATAAGAAGCCAAGATATGGACGAATAGTTTCGGCTAAAGAAAGCCAAGATATTGACATATAGTTTCACCGAAAGAAATTCAAGATAAGTAAGCATTATTTGATTAAAAAAAAATGCATGATATTTATGCATACTTTCATATAATGAAACCCAGGGTATTGTGCATAGTTTCGCCTAAACAAATCCAAAATATTAACGCATAG
>CM077110.1:6509384-6548589 GCA_039619505.1 Cimex hemipterus | reverse complement strand
CTCTAAAGAAATCCAAGATATTGACGCATAATTTCGTCCAAAGAAATTCAAGATATTCACGCATAGCTTCGTCTAAAGAATTCAAGATAAGGAAGCATTGTTTGTTCTAAAAAAAGCCAAAATATTGACAAATATTTTGTTTATAGAAATCCAAGATATGGACGCATAGTTGCCTCTAAAGATAAGAAGTAAAAGATAAGAAGCCAAGATATGGACGAATAGTTTCGGCTAAAGAAAGGCAAGTTATGCAGGCATAGTTACCTCTAAAGAAAGCCAAGATATTAACGCATAATTTCGTCTAAAGAAAGCCAAGATATTGACATATAGTTTCACCGAAAGAAATTCAAGATAAGTAAGCATTATTTGATAAAAAAAAAATGCATGATATTTATGCATACTTTCATATAATGAAACCCAGGATATTGTGCATAGTTTCGCCTAAACAAATCCAAAATATTAACGCATAGTTTCGTCTAAATAAAGCCAAGATATGGACCCATAGTTACCTCTAAAGAAATCCAAGATATTGACGCATAATTTCGTCCAAAGAAATCCAAGATATTGACATATAGTTTCACCTAAAGAAATTCAAGATAAGTAAGCATTGTTTGATCTAAAGAAATCCAAGATATTGACGCATAGTTTTGTCTAAATAAAGCCAAGATATGGACGCATAGTTTCGTCCAAAGAAATCCAAGATATTGACATATAGTTTCACCTAAAGAAATTCAAGATAAGTAAGCATTGTTTGATCTGAAGAAATTCAAGATAAGGAAGCATTATTTGATCTAAAGAAATTCAAGTTTCATATAAAAAAACCCCAAGATATTGCGCATAGTTACGTCTAAATAAATCAAGGCATTGATGCATTTTTCGCCCAAACAAATCCAAGATATTGACCCATAGTTGGGTGAGAAATATTCAAGAAAAGAAAGCATAGGTGGACTAGAACAATTCAAGATAACGAATGATTGCTTGGTATACAGAAATTCAAGAAATGAAGTATAGTTTGAAATATAGTTAACCATATTAACGTACCGTTTCGTCAAAAGATATCCAAGATAACTAGGCATTGTTTGATCTAAAGAAATTCAAGAAATGAATTATAGTTTAGACTGAAGAAAACCAAAATACTGAAGCGTAGTTTCTTTTGAATGGGGTAAGAGTCTACCCAAGCATTTAACCCCTCGCGTCTTGGCCGCTTCCCCTGCATAATATATAGTTTTTCTTATAAAGAAATTCAAGATACTGAAGCAGAGTTGGGTGAGAAAATTTCAAGAAAAGAAAACAGATGAACTTGAAAAATTCAAGATAACGAAGCGTAGTTAGATGAGAGAAAACAAGGTAAGGAAGTGCAAATGGGTAATTAGAAATACAATATATGTAAGCATAGTTTGATCTAAAATGATCCCAGATTAATGAGATATAGTTTCGTCTAAGAAATTAAAAATAAACGAGTATAGTTGGGAACTAGGAATTAGGGACTAGGAAATTCAAGATTAGAGAATAGACGGGCCAGAAAAATTCAGTTTAATGAATCAATCGTAGTTGGGCAAGAGTAATTCAAGATAAGGAAGCAAGTTTAGACTAAAGAAATTCAATACAATGACGGAGTTTCATCGAAAACAATCCAACATAATGAAGCATAGTTTCGTCTAAAGAAATTCAAAATAAAGAAGCATAGTTGGGAATAGGAAATTCAAGGTATGAACATAGTTTAGTCTAGAAAAATTGTAGAGAATGTTAGTACAGATGGGTGAGAGCAACCCAATTGAAGACGACTATAGTTTCGCCTAAATAACCAAAGATAAAGAAGATACTTAGGCCAGAGAAATTCAAGATAAAAGAGTATAGTTATCCTATAAAATTTAAAATGAAGCATAGTTCCACTCCAAGCCAATGGCCACTATAGTTGCATTTATCGTGGAAATTTATTTATTTTTCTCAAGTATTCGCTTTTTTGTCTAGGAATTTCTCAAAATCTTATAATTTTACTGTCCTGCTTCTTCTATCTTGTAAATAATCTCTTCGACCGTATGATTAATTTGATAATTGCGACGTTTCCAATGCTCTTTTATGATTGTGTCACAATGTACAGATGACTCTCGCATCTGAGAAGCGATGAGAACGCAGATTTATTAATTAAAACCTTGAAGGTGGGTAAATTAATTTTTTTTAAAATCAATTAACTTTATAAAAATAAGAGTTGGAGTGTTTGTACGTTACTCAATATGAACGAACCTGAAGTACATTTATCTTGAGGCTTTTATTTTATTTTTCTTCGGTTTCTTTTATCTGGCTTTGATAGCGTCAGGGTTAGCTTTTCGTGGTTTTCCCGAAGGAGTGCTTTATGCACTTCTCAAAGCCCTCCATAAGACCCACTGACCCCCCTCCCGTAACGGTGGTTAGTCGGTCGACCTTGTCGAGTCACGAGCCGGCCTGAATTGGATGTGAAAAAGGCAAAATGCCCATGGGAAGAATGGGCGTTTTTCCCACTGTTTTCAGTCCCGGGACCGAGGCTAAACGGCCGATTAAAAACAATTTCCACCTCGGTCCGCACGGTCTCGCCGTTTCCACACCGCCGCTGGTCGAAGCTTTGCCAACTGGTTCGTAAATCAGAATCGGGGCCTTCATCAAAAGAGGATGATCAGTATTTTTGGGATAGAATCCGAGGATAGTAATACTCCAGTTCAATGACAATAGTCAACAACGCAACCCACATCATGCAGAATACTATGAAAATAGTTATTCGACGTCTTCCCACATTATGGCTTCAATTTTCCGAACCAAACTATAGATAATAATTCTGAATTTGATGAACCGAACTGTTGTCTAAATACGAAAGCCCCTAGCCCATCAATAGTATCTTCTTTTCAAATTTGATCAACCCATTATTGTTGTCTAAATTTCAAAGTTACTACATCAACAGTAGCTCTCTTCAGAATTTCATTAACCGACCTATTGTTTGCCTAAGTTCGAAAGTTACTCCAACAATAGTACCTTCGTTTGGAATTTAATCAACCGAATTATTGTTGCCTAAATTAGAAGAAACTCTAGTCCAACAATAGTACCTTCCTTCTGTTTTTCATTAACCGAACATTTGTTTCGAATCTTAGTTCGAAAGTTACTACAACATTAAGTAGTATGTACCTTCTATTCGAATTTGATCAACCAAACTATTGTTACCTAAATTCAATAATCTCTAATCCAACAATAGAACCTCCTTTTGAATTTGATCATATTGTTGCCTAAATTATAAAAATCTCCACTCCAACAATAGTACCTTCGTTTATAATTGATCAACCGAATTATTGTTGCGTAAATTCAAAAGTTCCTAAACGAACCATAGTTGTTTTATCGTGAATATCTCACCCACACCTACAGGCGCTTGAACTTGAATAAGAGCATTATCCCGAACTGATTTGTGTAATCGTAGTTGTCTCTTACCCACATTACCAGATTGACTAGTGATATATCATGGATTCCTTTATAGTCAACGTTTATAATGAATAATTTCTAGTTGAAGTAATAGCAAGTTAAAATTGAATTTTTAGTTTGTAGAAGTTAATCAACCAGGCTGTTTCCTTTCCAAAATGCGTGTTTTAGCGTGTTAGCAGGTGTGCAGTACGTCAACGGCAATGGTTATGCCGAGGATGCATCCGCACACTCTCGAACATTAGGCGCGTTGACTTTTTCCCTTTTTACGTGCGTTTTTTCAAAGCGGACCGCGGTGCCCGCTCCCCTTCCACCGTCCATCGGTTTTTCGCCTCCAGTTCGCCATCGGCACCCGACAAGTGACGACCGGCCATGCTGCTGACGACGAGAGGGTTCGTCGTCGTATTCACCCTGTTCGCAATCGCGGTGCACGGCCACATCAAACAACACCGGACCCTCGTCAAGTCTGCCGGTACACAACTTACAACTTTACTTTCTAGCACCAAAATTTTTCCCCCTTCCCCCACGTCAGAAATTTTATGCACAAAATTACAAGAATTGCAGTTTCGAATCATGAAAACATCATGAAATCATAAAGAAAAACATGCTGGATATCGCGTTCTGCCTGATTCGGCACGCTGTAATTTGCCTATAATCGAAGCGCTTTAAGGACACAAGTGTGCAATTGGTCGAAAATCTCTGGAAAACTGAATAATCTGCCAGATAAATAGTCACAATCGAATTCAATCAACTTTCTTTTTCCTATAGAAATTTTTTTTTCTGAACATTCTATCGGACATATTATTTGAAAAATCGAGCGACGTGCGAGACCCCGCGGACCCAAGGCGCGCGAAACTTGGTTTGTTATTTATCTTTTTAAAAACGCCCTGCCTTCCTTCACCCAAGGATAAAGGAGTTTCTTTCTTTTCCTTCATATTATGTTTTCACGGATTAAATCAAAGTGCCCCCCTCAAAAAAGACGTAATTTTCCTAAACATTTTCTTTAAAAGTCCATTTTTCCGCCCGGGAAGCCTTCCTTGACTTGACACCTTGAACTTGACTCTTATCCAGTACGTTTTCAATTTTGTACGATTTTTCTACCTTGCCTGATATGACTGCTGCCGGCAGATAAGAGTTAACCAGATCAATTATATATCGAATATTTTTCAATATTCATATGACCTAATTAATTATTTATATAAACCTTATCCCAATAGCTCAATTATTTATCTATGTATTTCACAATTTTTCCAATCCTACCTTTTAACCTATCCAAATTTTAATCAATTTGCCCACTTACATATCCATCTATTTAATTACTTATGAACGTATCAAATCTGTTTATATTTCCAGCTACCTACACACCTGTTATTTTTTAATTGATCCATTTATTTATCATTCTTTTTTATCCATCGGCTTGAAACTTATTAAAAAATCCATCTATAATTTATCCATAAATTTAATTGTTCATTAAAGTGCACTTACTTATACATTTTTTATCCATATATTAATTCACTTATTCCAATATATTAATATATTCCATATATTATTCACTTATTTATCAATTTTTTTATCCACCTATTTATTTACTTATTTGTTCGCCCAATTATTTATCAATTTTATATCCACTTATTTAATTACTTACTATAGTCTCCTTATTTATCAATTTTTATCCATATATTTAATTACTTATTTATCCTTACAATTTTTTATCCATATATTTAATTACTCCTTCAAGTATTCAATTATTTATCTACTTATTTTAATTACTTATTAAAGTATTCAATTATATATCAATTTTTTGCGCATACAATTAATTATCTATTAATTTAATTACTTCTTAAAGAATCTATTTATTTAATTAGTTATTAAAATATCAAATTATTTATCCATTTATACATTCATCTATTTAATTACTTATTCAAGTCTCCAATTATTTATCCATCTATTTAATTACCCATTTAAGTAGACTTATTTATTAATTTGTTATTCATATATTTATTTACTTATTTATCCTTCCGATTATTTATATAACTTTTTTCCATCTATTTAATTACTCATTCATGTATTCAATTATTTATCAGTTGATTGTAATTATTTAATTGTAATTTATTTATTTATCAATTTTTTACGCATCCAATTATTTATCCATTCATTTAATTACTTATTAAAGTATCCTATTATTTATCCATATATTTAATTAATTATTAAAGTATTAAATTATGTATATATCCACCTATTTAATTATGTCCACTTATTTATTAATTTTTAAATTTATGGATTAAATAAAAAATTATTAAATATATGGATAATATTTACTTATTTATCCTTCTAATTATATATGAATTTCTTATCCATCTATTTAGATTCTTATTCAAGTATCCAATTATTATGTATCCATATATCTATTTATTTAATTACTTATTAAAGCCATAATTTATTATTTTTTTATGCATTGATTTAATTCCTATTCAGGTATTCATTTATATACCTATCGATTTAATTATTTATTAAAGAATCCAATAATTTATCTATTTAACATTTACATATTAACCAAATGACCTATTAACTTACTTCAAATACATCGATATATTTACCTATCAAATTATTTGATGATGCTGCAGAATCTCCAAGTGTGGGTTATACCAATCTTTTCCAGATTTTCAGTTCTGCCTGCAGTGTCCTGTCAAGTATGCTGTCTCTTTCCTTCCAAAATTTGCTGTAAGGTTCTTTGGTTGATTACGTCCAATGAGTGAATTCCATTGTTTTTCCTCATGGTGAGTAACGATTCTGTAACTTGCGAAGTTCGCTTTCTTACTTCCCCCTGCTGGACATGTCCTGGGACCCATTTTGTATTTATCTAATCCGTTTAGTTTTGCAAGTCGGTGGTAAAATGATGTCCGAAATGCGAAATCGAACCCACGACCGCGGGTCCACTCAGCTTCAAGGATTCAAAGTTGGGGGAGCGGTTCAATCTTTAGTCCAGTCTCCCCACCTTCTTTTGCCTTCCTTCGGTCCTGGCAAATATCGTCCTTTGCCTCCCGGTCACTACACGATCATGTTGGTGGGGCGGAAGCTGGAAACGGGTGGAAATCCGCCTTCTAGCTATTAGTCGTCCTTAAGACTCCACGAGGATGCTTCTACTACTCCTCTCCAGTGTGGTCGTACAAAATGGCCGTCCGTATCTACCAATTGGTACGTAGGCAACTACTTATTTATATTTTATATTTCTAGATATCCAACTACTTTTTATATCACCTTCCTTCTAAGATATCAATGAACAGGTCGGTAGGTAGGTGTGTAGGTGAAAAATAGAAAGGCAGTTAGATAAAGAATAGAATGTTGGGTACTGAGAAAGACTGATTGGTTCATAGATAAGCAGGACATAAGTGGATAGAGGGATAAAGTATGGGTAGATAGATTAGTAATAAATAAGTAGGTTGGTAGGTGAGTAGATGGAAAACTATAGGTAACTAGATAAAAGTACATAAGGTTGGGTAAGTTGGTGGTTAGATGAATGGGTAGATAGGTAGGCTAATTGGTTTGTAGATAGCAAGTAGGTGGATAAACTGATAGATGGGTGGGTAACAAGACAGATAGATATTTAGGTTTACAGAAGAATAGATAGGTAGATGGTTAGAAAGATAGTAGATAGAAAAGTAGGCAGACGTTTGGATAGATTTATTCCTAGGTAAGAAAGTACATGACAACAGCTGAAGGTAAAAAGTAGATAGAAGGAAAGCTATAAGGGGTAGACAGATTCTTAAATAAGTAGTTAAATAGGAATAGGACTTAGGAGAATATGTCCAAAAATCTTCAGATTTCGACCAAATATTTTTCTTGAACAATCTTTCAGTTATATTTGGGATGTATGCGTTCGAACGTTTGCAACTATCGTCGAAACTATTCGACGTTCGATTTGGATAAATCATAAAAAGGGATTCATGACGACTTCCTACTCGCCCAAATCCGTAGATTGTTTTGCATGAGACACAGGGACCCGAAGATGAGAAACGCCATTTACTAGAAGCACAAGTACAACGACAAGAAGAACATCGTAACTTTTCAAAATAAAATAAGTTTTTTTCCAGAGACTTGAAACTTCATATATGAAAAAAATTGCTCCTAGAATAATTTAACTTAAAAATCGTAGAAAAATGTCAAATATGGAAAAAAATGTTAAAACCTTTCTTTTTAAACTTTAACCTGATTTGAAATTAAAAGACAATTTCAAATATTTATTGTTTTTTTTTTGCGCTCTTGTCTTTATTTATTTAGCTATTTTCAAGTGGCAATTTCACAACTGTTCGATGTACTGATAAGCCCGATTCGCGACACCCTGACCGAGGCCGCCAATTAATTATTCGATACTTTAAAATCGCAATAAAATTATAAGAAAAGTCAATTAAAATGCTTTGTATAATTTTGTTGTAATTATATTTATTGATTACGTATTTATTATTTATTTTAAAAAATCACAGAAGTGTTTAGTAAACTGATGATAGTTAAAATCAATTACCAGTCTAAATAAGATTGGTGAGTAGCAGGATAGATTGGTTGATAAACGGAGAAACGGGTTCAGTAGTCACTGGGTTGGTCGATTGATAATGGATACAAAAATTTATACTATATAGATAGTATCTTTTTTTAAAATACTTTTCTGGAACCTACGTCACACCAGACCGCATCTCACAATTTATGAATAACTGTCTGTATTATTTATCAATCAAACATTTCAAACATCTGTCTACCTCACGTCCTATCTTTCTTTCAACATTCCTGCCTTGTAGATAGATAGAACAAAAAGAAATGAAGTAAATTTAGCCAAAGGAAGGCAGGTAATCAGTGGGTAATCTACCCATTTTTCTATATGCCCAATCACGTTGCCCAAACGTCTGTTTTAGAGAGATAGACTTAGATCGAAGGATGGGTAGGAAGATGGATAGATTGGTTCATACATTAGCAGGTACGATGGGTCGTAAGTGGTCGTTGGATAGATTGGTTCATAGATAACTAATAAGTGATAGAAGGATTTAGAAAAGAAGATTAGATAGATGGAGGAAAGTATATAGATAGTAGGCTAAATCGATAGATTAGTAGATAGATGGATAGATTTTTTTCTTAGGTTAGCAGGTGGATGGAAGGATTAGTTGGATGTTTTACGTCCTTCTTTTTGTTGTACTTCTTGACTATTTCCAAATTTTTTCCGTTTCTATTCTACTAGGTCCTATTCCTATTTACTGAACTACTTATTTAAGAGTAAACCTAATATTAACCCTTCTACCTTTGCATCTTTCTATATTTTCATTTCTCAACCTACATGCCTGCTAATCTATGACACAATCTATCCATCCACCTACCCGTGTTTCTATCTACCTGCCTACCTTACCATTTATCTTATTTATCCAACTGTGATGTATAGAATATATACGGTGGGGGTATGGACGATCGTTGAAGAACGAGGCCAAGGCTGAAAAATAGTCGCATGTGCCCCAAACAGAATAAAAACATCGTAATGGCCGTTTTTCCGTCTAATTACAGAGATGAGGACGCTGTCACACCGGAAAACAGTCGTACTGATTCGCGTTCGGGCCTGGAAGAGAGTCCAATTCCAGAACAAATATGCTTAGAGCTTAAAAGCTAATTTGACTCCTGATAACCGGGTGGCAGACAGTTGACAGAGGCGGACCGGTGGAGACCGGATGACACCTTGAGTTGTTGTGTTTACTAAATTTTTATCGCTCTACTGGAAAAATTCCAACAATTTTTGCCCTCCCAGGTGCGTGCGGTTTTGTGTTTTTCCTATAGAATCTGAAAATGAGAACGATTCGAAGATATAGAAACAAGTTCAAGTGGCTCCAATCGATATCCCCAGTGATAGGGGCAATCGTAACTTTCCACTAATTGGTACATACCGAAGTTTCTAGGACGTTTCGAAAATATTCACTATATGTAGAGATTAGTGACCGTTAATCGATAATTATTCAGATATCGGCAATCTCAATACGACACGCAAGAATGGAACAATTACACAGAAGTCAAACACTTTGAGCCCTGAAGATGATCTCAATAAAAGATCGAAACGTTGGCAGGATAAAGAGAATGTTTTTCTGAAACATTCTGAAACCATCCGTACATCAAACCAGACCGCATCTCACGATATCTGAATAATTATTAATATTCACTATATTCAGCCCTACCTCAACACTGATCATTGTGTCTGATGGAGGAAAATAAGTTCAAACCGCCGGAGGTTGTCCAACCTAATCGAGGTGGCCTACTTTCCTTGTAGGGTTAGTTTTTCAACTCATTCCGTGAAACGATCGCCCTAGGCAATCACGTCATCAGGAGTAAGAACAAAAAATGATACAACTGTTCAATTATTGATTGATTGCTTGGATAAGGAAATTGGCTATTGCATTGGCGTAGTCAGGTCTTCGAAGCAGCTCAGTCAAATCCAAGAGTAGATTCATTCAATTAGGTACAGATCTGAGAATGGACTCCGTGAGATTTGATAGTCGATTCACCTAGCCATATCTCAGAATCTATTTAGTCAGTCAGATATGATAATCGACCAAGTCAATTATATCTCAGAATTGAATCAGTCAGCCAAATCTGGATCTGGTAGTAGACTCGGTGAAATCAGATTGTCAGTTCAACCTGTCAGATCTGAGTCGATTCAGTCAGATCCGAGGATCGTTTCAGAAGATCATATCTCCAAATCGACTCAGTCGGGTCCAAGTGCCGATTCAGGCTGGCATCTGAGTCGACTCAGTCGGAGAATCAATCCAAGACTCGACTATAGCAAATTTGAGAGTAGATTGTCAGATTCGACAGTCATTCAGATCCAAGAGTCGACTATCGCAAATCTGAGAGTCGATTCAGTCATTAAGGTCCAATAATGTATTTGGTCAGATGCGACATTCCATGTTAAAACTAGTGAACGAATTTCAGATGTGGACGTGAACTGCACAAAGACGAACCACGAGACGTCCGACTTCCCGGCCGACCTGTTCTCTGTCGAGGAACGCCGGTCTGGGGCCATACTCCTCCACATCCTCTGCGGCCTCTACTGCTTCATAATTATCGCGTTCGTCTGCAACGATTACTTCTTGCCAAGCGTTGACTGCATCTGTCAAGGTGAGATGATGTTAGAAGTACCGACCACTTTTTCACTCACATCAACACTCCGGAACAAGTTTCTTGACAATGCTAAGACTAAGCCGATTATGTAAATTCGAGATTGCTTGTAAATAATCTTAAATAAGACAATCTGTAGACATATTTAAGATAGAATACATGGAAACCATTGGCTTAACAGCTGAATTTGATTTTTTCTTCAAGACTATACCTTGGATCCAGAGTGTTTGTGAGTGAAAAAGTGGTCGATACTTCTAACATTGAACAACAAAAAATAATCATCTCGAGACGGTTAATTATGAGCGATTACCGTTGACGAGGGCTCGCGTTAAAAGCGAATTATCGCATTCCGTTTCAAAGCTGAATCCTTTTTCCTTAATATAAAGTCATGTTTTTTGTAATGTTCAATGCAGATTTGAACCTGTCGAAGGACGTCGCCGGGGCGACGTTCATGGCGTTCGCGACTTCGGCACCTGAACTCTTCGTGAACGTGATCGGCACCTTCTTAACTGAGAGCGACCTCGGCGTGGGCACCGTCGTCGGATCGGCGGTCTTCAATACGCTCGGTGTCGCGGCGTGCAGCGGACTTGCAGCCAAAACCGTGAGTCTTCTCTTTCTACCCCTTAATCAACCACCCCTCTAAAATTCCTGCTTACTTTAAGTAGCCATCTCTCCTCACCCTAAACCATCTATAACTCCCTTAACTAACCATGCCTTTTATGGACACGCCCCCGATTCTGTACAACGACGAATTGCAGTATTCCAACGCAAATGCCTGCGTCGTATCCTAGGGTGTCTCCCCAGCACTCCCATACCTGCTCTTTATGCCGAAGCATGCAGTCACCACTAAACTTAAGATGGGAAAAATATACAAAAAACTGCCTAATTAAAATGTACGCTAAAGACGGTCCGCTGTTAACGAAAGTAAGCCATTTAGCTCAAAAAGTCTTGACAGATAGATATTGGCAAAAGAAAAAAGCTCCGCTTATAGTCGAATCGTTCCTCTCCCTAGTCCCAATAATATATTCAGTTTATAAAAATCCCATACTTCCAATCTTCTCGCTCGAATATCAAGCAATAATAAGCGAAATAAATTTTCAAGAACTGAATTATACAGGACTCCCAGCCAATTTCGCAGATGCATTTGAGGGCAGACAGCTGCGAAAAGTTCCCAGACCACCTCCTTATCTTCACAGACGGATCAAAACTTAATGGTTCCGTGGGTTGTGCATTCTATGATAGCCTGAACAGGCATCACGAGGAACACCTGCTTCCGAATCTGGTTAGGTCCTATACAGCGGAAGGTATAGCCATACTGAAAGCGCTAGAATACGCCGCGAAGATACCAAATACAAAAATTGGGATTATGACGGACAGTCTCAGCACGATTTTCCAGCTACGCACTTTCAACTTTCATAAGTACGAATACGTTTTAATCGAGATTGTTAGGTTAACCTTCAAATTAAGAAATCAAGGCAAAAATATTGTAATATGCTGGATAAAAGGGCATGCAGGAATACAACATAATGAGAGAGTCGACCAGTTAGCCAAGGAGGCAACCATTATAGGTTCTCCCACGACCGTGAAGCTAACCGTCGGAGATGTGATATACTATATCAAAAGTGACGTGCGCAGAAAGTGGCAAATTTGGTATGAGAGGGGTACAGCAGGGAATTTCTACCGCTCATTATTCCCAACAATACAAAAGAAGTGGTTTCAAGAAATAGAGAGAGGAAAAGGTTTCTTCTCAACACTTACACGACTCCGAACTGGCCATGGCATCTGCGGCTTATATTTATACAGGATTAACTGTACAACAACGCTAAACTACACATCCTGCGATGTAGAAGAGGGTCTTGACCATATAGTACTACAGTACCCAATATGAGGCACAGCGAGAAGAACTTCTAAAAGAATTGAACGCGCTGGCGCAAGTGAAAAGGGCACTGAACTTAAGCTCGCTGCTGGCAGAAGGTGACACGGAGGTCTATGACGCCTTGTTCAAATACTTCAAGAATTGTGATATTACTGTTTAAATTGGTTATCCTACTATTTATATATTTATAAGCCTATTTATTTATTCATTTTTTTTTATTTTCTTTTTATTCTATTTATTCATCTAGTCATTCCATTACATAGATATTCACGTTGATTGTTTGTCACTGGTACCTGAATCTGGCTGATTATCCCTAATAAAGCCATTAAAAAAAATACCATTTCTAACCATTAACGAACCACCTCAAACTACCCTTAAACATCATAACAATACTTTTCTAAACACTCTTTACCTTTTATTAACTATCTATATAAAAACATGTCCCACCGCTCCTATCCATCTTTAACAAACCAACTCTAACCGCCGTTAACCATGTATTTCAACACCTACTTACTCTTAACTATCCTTCTCTAAACTCCCTTAACCAACGTTACCCTTAACATTAATCCACTCTTAACTATCTCCACCGCCCCTTTCCACCTTTAATTCCCCTCCCACTTACTCTTAATGACTCTCCTTTAAACGCTAACACTTAACTAACCATCACCCGCCACCCCTTTCCATCCTTAACCATCTTTTATCCAACATCTACTTACTTTTAACTATCTTTCTCAAAATGCGCTTAACCATCGCTACCTTCTGTTAACTAACCATGTCAAGCTACTCATAACCATCTTTAAAACCGTACCATAAAAATACAACACCTACTTACTCTTAACTATCCTTCTCGAAATGTTCTTAACCAAAGCTGCCTACTCTTAACTAACCCTCTCCAACTACTCCTAACCATCTTTAACCGCACTTGACCTTCTCTAACATTCTCAAACTAACCTTATGTAATCATTCCTTTTCCAGCTCTTCTTCAATGACTTTTTAACCATGGACTTTTTATTGCAGATGATACCATTGGAAGTGTGGCCGCTGTCTAGGGACTGCGGGATCTACGCGTTCGTCGTCGCCTCTTTGACTTTCATCCTCTGGGACGGCAAGGTCGAATGGTACGAAGCTCTCGTCCTCCTCGTCCTCTACCTCGTCTATTGCTTCCTACTCTTTTGTCAGCAGAGGCTCCACAAAGCGGCCAAGTCCGTCCTCGAAAGTACTAACTCCTTCAGCAGTCAGAGCTCGACGGTCGCCTTGGCAATAAACATCCACATGTCCACGGGGACGTACCGACCGTACCACCACCACGGCGAAGTCATCGGCTGGGAGAAACGTCCTTCTACCATCAAACCCGAAGAGGTGAGAACGCTTCCCATCTTCTTTTATCTTTTTTTTTAATTTTCTCATTTTTTCAGCTGAAATCAGTGGAGATGTCGAATTGCAAGGATAAAGATGAGGAGATCGAGTACGAAGCGGTCCAAGTCTGCCTCCCGCCGGAAGGATGTTGGAAGAAATTCTGGTGGTTCGTCTCATGGCCCGTAGCATTCTCACTCTACGTCACAATACCGGACTGCAGGACCAATAGGAAAGTCTACCCAGCCACTTTCTTCATGTGCATCATCTGGATCGGGCTCAGCTCTTACCTCGTCTCTTGGATGATGACCATCGTCGGTTGGTGATATCTGACGGACCATTTGAATATTATTTTTTTATATTTATATTTATTAAAGGTGACACGATGGGCATCAGCGATTCCGTCATGGGTCTGACTCTAGTGGCTATAGGAGGGAGCATGCCTGAAGCGTCGACTAGCATCATCAACGCAAGGCTTGGTAATGACGATGACGTGATATAAGATTCTTTTTTACTTCTTGTTCTTTTTTTGAAGGTATTGCTTCGATGACAATCAGCAACGCCTTAGGGGGGAATACACTGGATATACTACTCTCCCTGGGCCTTCCATGGTTCATCAAATGTCTCGTCCCGGAGTCGCTCAACGGAGGACCCGTCATCATCGAGTCGTCGGGACTCTTCTACAACAACGCCGCCCAGCTTGCCTGCGTCGGAGTTCTGTTCCTTTCCGCGGCGGCTAACTCTTTCCGAATGGACAAGAAGCTGGGTCTCGTCTGCCTTGTCATGTACATGCTCTTCATCGGGTTCATCGTCATGGTCGAGGTGGACGTCTTCCACCTCAGGGAACCTCAGCCGTGCTGACACCGGACAAAAGACAAACTTGTGTTGTAAATATTATGTAAATAATTGACAACGCCAAAGAATACTTAGTTTATAGATTAAAAAACCTTCCCCCCTCTTCTTTTATATGTTGTCCTTTGAGTGTTCAAACGCATCTATTTGTAAATATAATGTACCATACAAAACCTAAACAAAACAAAAAAAATTCAAAAATTTTCCTTCTTATACAACCCCACTATTATATAGGTTATAAGACTGTATGACTTTATCGTAATAGAAGATGGGTTTTCAAGAACAGAGGCACTCCAAAGTAACACAGAATCATCGTTATCATCTACGAGCAAAAAGGTGATAGTACTGATGATTATGAAACAATTTTGCAAGTATATTTGAATGAAACATTTTGCTTGGTCCAAACATGATTTTTTGAGGAAACCACGGCACAGGCTTTCCCTTTGATTCAGATTATCCTGAAAGGATCTTACACGCCAAGTAAAAGTTTGGTTGGGTTATGTAGGATTATGGACACGTTTGGTTTAGGTTAGAATAGGTAAAGGTCAAATTACGTACGATTTGGGATAACAGAAACAATCTTTCATATGAAATCCTAGATTTTTCTTCTGTAGGAATTAAACTTTTATCTGCGCCGATGGGTCAGGTTTGGGACGGGTTAAGTTCGGTTACATTATGTAAGTTCTTGTTTGTAAATAATAATCGTTAATGAAATAGTAATAGAATGAAATAATTAAAAATAAAGCAATAAGCAGTAAACCACAGAAGAACTGCCAAAAGGATATAAAGAAAAAATCACAACTTTATGATGGATTTGGAACGTTTTAAGTTTTGTGTGGTTAGGAATGGGTCAGGTTAGATTTGGTAAGGATTAGATTAGGTTAAGTACAGGCTATGTTAAGTTTGGGACGTGTAGAGTTAGGTAAGGTTAGAAACGGGTTAGGTTAAGTTACGGCAGGGCAAAATATCAGTTAGATTAGGTTTGAGTTGACTGAAGGTAGGTTAGATTACGGAAGGGGTTATGTAGGAGTAAGGCTAGATTTGGGACGAGGGACGCTAGGTTAGGTTACAGGTAGGGTTAAGTAAGGTTAGGTTTGAGACGAAGGAAGTTAGGTTAGGTTTGGGGGGTTAAGTTAGTTTAGTTAGGGATTAAGTTACGAAAGGATGGGTTTGAGACAAGTGATGTTAGGCTACGTTACTCCAGGGTCAAGGACGGGTTAGATTAGGTTTGGCTCGGGTTAAGTTACGGAGGGTTATGGATACGTTTGCTTTAAAAGAAAAACTTCAATATGAAATTTTAAGAATTTCTTCCTCCAGTTTTATAACTCTCTAACTTTAGTCTATTGTGCCGATGGGTTAGGTTTGGGACATGTTAAGTTAGGTAAGGTTACGTACGGAATATACTAAATTTTAGACGAGGAAAATTAGGTTAGGTAACGGTAGGGTTATGTATGGTTAGGTTACGTTTGAGACGAGGGAAGTTAGGCTAGGTGATGGTAGGGTTAAGTTAGGTTAGGCTATAGTTAGGAGCGGGATATGTTTGACAATGTGTGGTTGCGTAAGGTTATATATCCATACGATTCTGTCTGGTCTGAGAGTGAAAAACCTTAAGCATGGCTTTTTTCAAGCTTTCGGATTAAAGTATTACTAGCATTGGCTGCTAAATTAAACTTTGTTTAACTTATGTCAAAACACCAAAAACAAATTGGAAATAAATCGAAAAAAACCGTTCTCTTTGTCAACCACTTGAATCGTTATCGGGGCCAGATTGTTGTTTATCTATGTCATTTGTAACTTCATTCTCGCATTTTTCAATTTTCAATTTGGCAAGTTCATGAGTGGGCCATAGTCAATAAAATCTTTAGATTGCAGACTATTTCAGAATTGCAGTTAAAATGGTCGGCGAAGGACATGGGTACGCATCTCACTCTCTAATCTTTCTTGCTTGGACTGGTGATCGTCGTTCCGTCCAAAACCATCCCTCCCTATGTGTGATGCCTGCTAACCGAAATATCTCTTACCACCTTTTAAGATTCGGTAACCACCTCGTCCCTTAAATATTTCTAACAAAACCAAACTATATTTTATCATCCTAACCATTCATAAACAAACCGTTTCTAGTTATCTCTAAACCACCTCTACCTATACGTCATCCACAGACGAAAACAATATTTAATCATTCAAAACCAGATTTATGTATAACTCATCCCCAACTAACACCATCTCCAACATAACACCACCAACACCATATCATCTGTTGATCAAAACCATCAAAACCATATTTAATTATTTGAGAAGAATCGTTAACAAAACGATCTCTATTTATAAATCATCCTGTGACCTAAACAATTCCGAATTACTACCAAACAATCTCTAACGCAAGCACATCTATCTTCAAATCGGTAGGTTAAGTTATAGTATGAGTTAGGAGTAGTTGGTTAGAATTAGCACGTGCATTTAAAAACCACTGTTATCTCTAAATCATCCCCTAACTAATACATTCTCTAACAAAATTCTATCTTTAAGCTATCTTATGACCAAAACCGAATTTAATTATTTTAAAATATCGCAATCTCTACATCATCTCTACCTATACCATCTCTAATCAAACTATTTACTCTCTCTTTACTCTATCTCTAAACTCTACCTTTAAATCTTCCCCTAAACAAAACCATATCGAACTACACTAAACAATCTCTAATAAAACCACCTCTATCTCCAAATCATCCGCTGACCAAAACCGTATTTAATTATTTCAAAACCACCTTTACCTTTAAGTCACCCCCTGACTAATACAACCTCTGAGAAAACTATCTCTTTCTCTAAATCATCCCCTAAAACAACTATACTTATTGATTCCAAAACTATCTCTAAATGATCCTTTGGCGAAAAACCACCGCCAACGAAACCATCCTGTTTCTTAACCATCCCCTGTGCGAAACTATGTACAATTATAACCAAATTTCTCTAACAAAACCGTACCTCATTTTTTTAAACTCACCATATAAAACCAACTTTAACTATCAGTAAATCATCTCGAACAAAACCAACTCTATCCAAAACCTATTTCAAAATATCGCTCTACACAATCTCTAAAAAACCATAATTGACTTTTAACCCTCACTTACAAAACAATATTTAATTATCTTCAAAACATCCTCTAACCCTAAACCTCTCTAACCAACCTATACCACATTCACTGCTGTGATGGTCTGTCAGATTATTTCAAACTCATTGAAGATGGCGGATCAACAAGATGATAGTTAACGACGTTAACGAGTTATTATAGGTGTGAATCGTGGTGTATGGTATGTCACCATCTTCAACCACCCCCTATGACATACTACCGTGATACCGTGTGCATCTCTCTCTAACTTGTCTTACCCGAAACTAACGTATATGGTGAGTTACCGGCCAATTAATCGAAATCGAAAATATGGAGACCATCTTCAGGCGCCAAGATGTAAATCTCGCAATACCGCCGAAGGCCATCCAAAGCGCGCAATTAGAAATTAGACAAACACCGTGACAATGGTAAGATTTACCTTATCTCACCTGGTTGCAAGGGCGACGCAGTGTCGCAATGTTACCTATTCAACTAAATCAGTCACGTCCAGTTGCGCGACCAGTCCGGCCGAAGGAGGGAATTCGGTTCTATCAGTCATGGCCTATTTGCAAGTCTCGTCTCAAGCCAGGTAAGTCCTTCTCCGGTTAATACTTTGTTTTAAGGGAATCTCTACTAACTTACGGTCGAATTTCTTGAACATCACTTCAGTTAGTAAGAGTGCAGTAGGGAGACAGCGATGCCAGGCGGACCCAAGGTGTAAGTACATTTATACCGTATCTGAGGTCGTGAATTGTATTTGAATTGTTGTAATTGTGAATTGTAATTCGTTAATTATATTTATTGATGGATTATTGAGGTTTAATCGCAGTCTTTTGAGTTAAGGGTTGTCCGGTGGTCTTTTCTTCGTGTAATTGGACAAAAATGGGGATACAGTATGGTATTTCATTGGATGTCGGTACTCCTCAGTGGTTCTTTTCTGTATCGTCCCTGGGGATGTTTCGGCTCAGGAGGCCCGGTTCTACGATAGTCGGGTCATCAGGTTTCTGTACCGAGGGCGACGTGCGGCCCCGCGAGGATCCGTTAATCCGTTGTCGCGTCGCGGCTGAGAGGTGGGGGTCGGCTGGTGGGGAAAGGAAAGACGTCGGAAGCGAGATCGGCATTCGACAAGGAAACAGGAGTCGGCCCGCGACACACTCCAGCATCCTTCCGATCGTCTAAATCTCCACGGCCAATGGAGAGCAAACCGGGCAGGTTCATCTACACGTGAGTTCATCCTCACCAATTAAATCCCCCCTTTGAAAGAACATAGCAAGTAATAGCAAACATTATCAATAACAACTTCCTCCACGAAGAAGAGTACCTGAACACCGCTAAAAGAAAAATCACCGTCCTCGAGGACACCCGGTTGCATCATTATTTTATGTATCGTTCCTGTAGAGGTGCAAAAAATCCCGATGCTAATCCTTTCATCACTTGATAAACGATTTACACATTTCACATATTAAGTTCGTATGTACGGATATCTGTAGATTTTGATCGTCCATACCCATCTCGACATATGTTCCGTAACTTTTACAAACAACCAGAAGTCAAATACATTATCTTTATTCTGTCTTTAATTGTGCGTAACGATTACTAAATATCGCTGACAATCTGTAACAAAGCTACAAATTGATTCTATCACAAACCATAGTGATCATATATGATGCTTCCCATAATAAATCTTCTCGTGGTTACATATCAGACACCACGGTATTTTAGAATGAAAAAGGTTTGATGGATATATATTGGTTAGAGATGGTTACTCACCAAAACAATTAATGGTTTAGATATAATAAGTTTGGATAGAAATGGTTTCGCTGAAATGTTAAATCACCAGATACCACGGTTGTTTAGATGGAATAATGTTCGATAGAGATGATTTTTTTAGTTGGTTACAAATCAAGCAATAGGGTGCTTTATAGAGTAAAGTTGGACCCAGATGAAAAATATCTAATTTGGATAGAGATGTTTTTTTTAGATGATTACACACCAAGAACCTCGGGGATTTAAGTGGAATAAGATTGATTAGAAATGATTTTTATGAACGGTTAACACCGAACTGCGCAACGGTTTAGATAGAACAAGGTTTGATAAAAATGTATGCGTTAGAGATGGTTACTCACCAGATAACATGCTAGTTTTGATGGGTGGGTGGGTAGAGATGGTTCAGTTAGTGTTTACTCACTAGACATCGCGAGTTTCTTTAGGTGGAATAAAGTTTGATACAGTTGATTTTTTTAGATATGGTTACACACAAAATAAGATAGTCTAAATAGAAAAAGGTTGAACATAGATGATTTTTTTTTTTAAAAACACGGTTATACACAGGTTTAAATGACAAGGTTCGATAGAAATGGATTTTTAGATGGTTACGCACTAAGAACCACGTGGTTTAGATGGAATAAGGTAAGTTGATTTTTTTAGTCATGGTTGATATAGAAGATAGACATGTTAAGATATACTCACTAGACACCACGACGGCTTATATAGAAGACGGTTGGGCAGAGACGGTTTTATTCAGAAATCGTGAGATGCCGTCTGTCGTGATTGTTGTAGGTTTCAGAAAACATTTTCTTTATCGTGCTTGAGATCGATCATCCAGGCCTAGTATTGCAAACATTGTTTACATTTGACATATAATGTTTGTAAATTCCAGGCCCTGAAGATGATTTCAATAAAGTTCGAAACATGCACGAAAAAGAAAATGTTTTTGATGATCACTTTTTTGATGTAGGTTTGTACATCATACCAGACCGCGAACGTCACTAACCACACAGAGATGATTTTGTTTAGATATTTCACACTAAACACGATGGTGATTTAGATAGAATAAAGTTGGATGTTTTTAAAAAGAAAACATCTCTAGCCATTCTATCTTACCTATCGTGGTGACTGGTAAGTGATCATTTCCTTGATTAATTCTAATCATCAGCCCCATAACTATAGTGGTATATGGCGAGTGATCATTTGTTACAACACTAATAAAATCATCATTATTCCTCCAACTATTTTGGTATCTTGTGTGTGTGACCCTTTCACGACCAACCCGTCAAGGGGCTTAAACTTTAAAAAGCTCAGTGTGGGCGATTTTGAAACGTGCTTTTGAATAGAGGATGGTCGTTTCACGGCCTTGGTCTACTTGATTAACTTTAATCTCGACGACTTATTTAAGCGCTTAGCCTGGAAAACCCCTATCATTTAATCGCTTATCCGAAGGCACAATCTTTTCATTCTACGTACATTTCCTCCTTTTCCACATTACTGTTCTCCTTTTCCTTATCATGCTTGATTTTTTAAATGCTTTTTTATTGTTATTATTTCCTTTAAAAAATAGGAATAAAAGGTAGGCCAAAGTCATTAATAAAAATTAAGGACAGGAAAAAGGAAACGGGCGATTATCAACATACTCTTCTAACACTTTCGAAAATGATTTTAGTGTTTTTTTATTTTATGTGTAGAGATTAGTGACCGTTAACGGATAATTATTCAGATATCGTGAGATGCGGTCTGACCGCAATTATTGGGTTGTCCGGAAAATAATGCAGGATTTTGGTATTAAACAAAAAAAAAAGAAACTAGTTACTTTAAAGCAATGATCTTTAATCAAAATAATTTCCCATACTCTCAATACATTTCTCCCAACGTGTTGGTAACTTATTAATTCCGTCTGAGTAGAATTCAGAATTTTTAGAATTGATAAAGTCAATAAATGCATTTTCCAGTTCCGTTTGATTTTTGAATATTATGTGTTGTAAGTAGTGGTCCAGGTGTCTAAAAAAATGGTAGTCAGTAGGCGAGAGGTCCGGAGAGTAGGGTGGGTGAGGCAAAGTTTCATAGCCAAGCTCCAATAATTTTTGTGACGTTACACGTGACACATGTGGTCGAGCGTTGTCATGCAACAAAATGGGCCCTTTCCGATTGACCAAAGAGGGCTTCATTACTGCCAATTTCTGATGCATGGTATTAATTTGGTTACAGTATGATTCAGCATTGATGGTTTCGCCAGGATTTAAGAAGCTGTAGTGTATTAAACCAAATGAAGCCCACCATACCGTAACCATTACCTTTTTTTGATGATTTTTTTTCACTTTTCCAATCGCCTTGAGGTGGTCAGCGACGGTCGTTTTACTGACTTTGAGTTGCTCTGCAAGTTCTCGAACAGTTGTTTTGGGGTTTTCTTCCACCACTGATCGCAGAACATCATCATTAAGAGAGGAAGGCCTTCCACGACCTTCTTCATCTTCAAGGCTGAAATCTCCCTCCCGAAATTTTTTAAACCACCTTTGCACAGTGCACTCATTAACACAACCCTCGCCCCAGACTTGGTTAATGTTTCTAGCCGTTTGGGCTCCGCTTCGGCCGAGTTTAAACTCGTAAAAGAAAATCGTACGAAATTCTCGCTTTGACATTATAAGGATGACTGAATTATTTCCAAGTAGCGGAATGCTACAGAGGTAAACAAACAATATCATTTGGAAGAGGATTAATAAGTGTTGACATTCATACAAATGAGTAATCCTGTAAACGTAAACAGAATATTTTATATAGATTTTTTTTAATGAAAACTTAAAATCCTGCATTATTTTCCGGACAACCCAATATTTTTATTTTATTTTATTATGCAATGTTCAAATGTTAAAAATTCACAGCGCTTTCTCATTTAAAATTAACGCCTATTAACGATCACTATGGGAGAGAGATCTGCACCAAATTGCCCTTTAAATCCATTGAAGTCCCCCCCCATTATTTGTACGAAATGTAAACTAAAAACGACTACGTGTTTGTTGGATGTTTGGGAAGGTTGGAAACCGGATATCATGATCGTTTGTAACAAGGGTGGTTAGTACAATGATGAATTAGGGTGGTTATACGTTATACATCCTGATGGTTTGACCTTGAAAACCTTTCAAAATCCGAGCCAGTGGTTTGCGTCCAACGACGCCCGTTCGTCGAATCGTCGGTTTTTTCATGAATATGGCGAATAGAGCAAGAGAACCGCTGATATACAAGAAGTTCAAGGACAGCAAAATTAAAAAAAAAAAAAAAAACAGCGCACACCACCGGGTTTTCAACATATTTTCCTGGTTTGAGCTCGGTAAACATTTTTTAAAACACGGAAATACAGACGAAATTTAGTCTTGTAAAAATGGCGTATTTCTTATATCAAAAGAAGTTTTTATTTTGACCACAAACGGTCAAGGAGTGGAAATCTCATTCATTTTGAAAAAACAGTTTAACAATCACCCTCAAATCGTCAAGTGGGGTAATAAAATTATTATTATACCTCTTCGGCCTTGCAGGCTGTTGCGTAAAGAAAGAATACGCCGTCGCACGACACCCAAATCACAAAAATACGACTTTCGGAAGAGTGCAAACAAAGTGTTTTACAGCTTCGAGGGAGGAGGCTTTAAGAAGCATTAAAAATTATGCAACGGGTTTATTTCAGAAGCCGTCGGCGAGAATAAAATAAAAAAATAAAAACGAATAAAGTAAAAAACTCCAATTTCTTATATTTTTCTTTTTGTTACACAGGGTTTCAGACGATGCGAGGCTGTCGGTCGAGTGTACTGCGGACAACAACATAAAGATTGACGTGGACCAAGGAACAAAGACAAGTGAGCAACAACCGGCCATAAAAATAAAAAGCCGCTAATCTTTTTACAACCCTTTATTAGGATAATAGATAATATTTTACCACATTGTCAACAGAAATGTACAAAATGTATTTTAAAAACGGTTCCGCGACGTGGATGTATCTATCCTGGATAGATTTGACGGGTACCTAATACACGATTATGAATTTTTAACATTTCGATGCCAAATAGATTGATGCCGATAATCGATTATATGTAAAAATGGTTGATAAAACATAATAAAAAAGGTTACAATCGCTGTTACAAAAGATGGCTGGCAATCGATTATTAGAAAATACGGCTAACAATCGATGATATGAAAATATGATTGACAATCGCTTATGTGGAACAATGGGTCACAATTGATTATAAGAAAACTTGGCTGATAATCGACTGTTAGAAAACACGGATAGCAATTTTTATTAAAAAAGCAGACTACCAATTAGAATAAAACATGGCTGACAATCTAGTTACATAACATGGCATGGCTGACGATGTAGTTACAAAACATGGCTGCCTAATGCCATAATAATCATCAGAAAACATAGCAGGGTATCAATTACAAGAAAACACGGCTAAGAATCGATTATACTACAACATGACTGACAATCGACTATTTGGGTAAATGGCTCACAATCGATTATGAGAAAATGGCTAATATTAGATTATTAGAAAACATGGGGGGCATTCTATTATAAGCAAAAAGGTCGATAATCGATTGTACAAAACACGGCGAACAGTCGATTATAAGAAAACGTGGCCGCACATCGATAACAATAAAACATGGCTAACAATAGATAAATTTGAAATATGGATCATGATCGATTAGGGAGAACATGAGCAATAAGAAGGATAAAAATGGCTAAGAATCGATATGCGTGAAAGCGCAGCCGATGATCAATTATAAAATAAAAGGCTGGTGATCAATTATAAAATAAAAGGCTGGTGATCAATTATTAGCATACATAGATTTCAATCGATTATGATGAACAAACTTCATCGTTCACATCAGTTCTAATTAATAGCTCTGCTCCGTACCGACTATGCAGATAGTTGTAAAAAAATAGATAAACCAATCAAAGCCTTATTGAAATTGATTATGGATTATGTGTATTATTTTATAATCGATTATCAAACGGATAGAGAGTTAAATCGTGCATACAACCCATTTTTGAAGTTCTGACAACTGTAACCACTCTTTTTTTCAGACGATGCAGTGACAAATCCTTTGAGAACATACGCCGAGGTTTTCCTCGCGGAGACGTTGGCCACCGGCTTCCTCCTATCTATCGGCTGCATGTCTTGTGTCGAGGGTGTCACCCCGACGCCGGTCACCGACTTCCATTCCGCAGTCTCTTTTGGCTTTCTCGTTACCATTTTGATATCTGTACGTTTTTCGCAAAATTCTTGGTTGTACGTGTGTAAGATTTTTTTTTGTTTTGTTTAGGTTTTCGGGCATATATCATCTGCCCATATGAACCCAGCGCTGACGATCACCTTCTACCTCCTCGGCCGCATATCCCTCCCGATGGTCTTCGTCTACGTCTCGGCCGAGGTGTTCGGGGCTGTGGTCGGCGTCGGCCTTGTCAAGGTAATGAACTGCGGGGCGTTTAATTTAAAAATATTGACTTTGATCGGTTCGTCAGCTTGTGACACCACCTGAGCTCTTCGGTCCGACCCTGTGCGTCACGAAACTCGGCGATGCTATCCAACCGATTCAAGGACTAGCCATCGAGTTCGCCATCACGTTCTTGCTCGCCCTACTTGTCTGCGCCATGAACGACAAGAGGACGGCGGCTCTGCAAGATTCCGGGTCGATCAAGTTCGGCACCGTCATCATCGCGATGTCCTTAGCCGCCGGGAAGTACACTGGAGCGAGCATGAACCCGGCCAGGTCGCTGGCTCCTGCCATCTGGAGTAATTACTGGACTGTACATTGGGTAAATGACCAAGAGCAAACTAACTAAAAATCAACAACATAAAAAACTAAAAATACTGTTTTCCAGATTTACTGGGCAGGTCCGATCGCTGCTGGCATAGCTGCACCCTTGCTCTACATACACTGCTTCAACAAGGACAATTAAACCACCTTAGTTTTGTAAATAAAAT
This sequence comes from Cimex hemipterus, assembly GCA_039619505.1. Lineage (NCBI taxonomy): Eukaryota > Metazoa > Arthropoda > Insecta > Hemiptera > Cimicidae > Cimex > Cimex hemipterus. The sequence continues at coordinate 6,523,082 of CM077110.1, read as the reverse complement.
GTACATAAAACCATATACGATTATTTTTGTTAACCTAAAGTCAAAGTTGGTACAGCTTTGTGTCTTCTTGGTACTCAGTGGTACTTTGGTGTTCAACAAAATAACGGGTTGAGAACGTTAGTGAATATATTTATTTTACCAGAGAGTGCATTTTTTTAACGGGTTCATCTCGGTCCCGAGAGGACAGTCGAAGTCTTCGGCAAACTCGTCCAGATTAGACAGGGAACCAACGACCCTGGCGTGGGAAGAGAGCTTTGAGCTTGTAGTCATCATGTGCCTCAGGGTTTCCGTCCTAAAAAATATCAGTCGGTTTCCGAGATTTTTCATAGTCAACCTTCACAACCTGTAAGTTGAGCACATTACATTGGCTGCGCTGATCCAGAACATCTGTGACGGCGTGAACCCTTCCAGCCCGGGGACCCAGAAATCTGTGCCGTCTTCCCCGATCCAATTTTTGTACGCCTTGTAAGCATATCTAAGACCAGAGACATCTGCGATGTTCTCGCCTAGGGTCGTGGCACCGTCCACCTGGAACAGGATAGGTCTCACCTGCCGAAATGTGCTCGCGAGTCATGTACCAATCGATTTTAAGAAATCATGGCAGGCAAGTCAATGCAGTTGATAATGGATTTAAAAAAATATGACCGACGATCGATTGTTAGAAAACATTGCTGAACGTCAATTAGAAAACATGAATAACGATCCATTTTAAGAAAATATGGCTGACGATTCGATTTTTAGAAAACATGGCAAATGATTGATCATTAGAAAATCTGGCTGACGATCGATTGATAGAAAACATGGCTAATAATCGATTGTTAGAAAATCTGGCCGACAATCGATTTATAGAAAACATGAATGAAGATCGATTGTTGGCTATTAATAATTTGAAATGTGATTCACAATCGATTAGGAGAGAAATGGTTGAGATTCGATTGCGTGAAAACGTGGCCGACCATCGATTGCAACAAAACATGGATGACGATAGATTATTAGAAAGCATGCCTGACGAGCGAATGTTAGAAAACACGATCTCATCTGCGTGAAGGTAAAACACAACCAAGCGTACCAAAGTACAATACATTGTACTTATACCAAAGCTCACCTTCATACCCGCCTGTACGTCCGTGTAGTTGCTGTATTTTTCAACGAAGCATTGGGCCAATTTCATATATTTGCATTTTGTTCTTATAAAACTTCTGTCCTCGTGGCTCCTCTTCTGTCTGAATAGCCTTCCCTTAAAGAACCCATTTAAATCAACAAAACAAAAATCCATCCTCTTTGATGTTACCTCCTCGTCGAAAGCGTGCATTAAAGTTCGCCCTATGATGAACCCCATTTGGGCGAATGTCATCCAACCCGGCGTTTCGCGGAACGCATCCCGCAGGTTCGCAGGAGGCAGGTCTGGAACGAGACGGCCATGATTTACAGCCCATGATCCGATCATAATAACGTACAGAAGAATTTCCCGTCGACGTCGTACACCGGGTCCACGCCTAGTGAGAATTCGCCCATCCTCGCCCATAACGAAGTCTTGCTCGGAAACTTTAAATACTCGCGTCTCTTCGCCTGTTTGAACTTCATCACGGCCAGCCCTGCGTCCAAGTAGGTAGTGTTCTTATCGATGGCGAGCTGTGGGAAAAAGTTTACTTGTACTAAATTCTACCACTCGGTTTCGTAGTTTACCTCTTTGTAGTATTCGGCTATTAAGGTCTTGTTGAGGAGTTCTTCTTGATAAACACTGATGACAATGTTATGGTCGAGCCTGTACGCAGAAAAATACCTGGAAGACATTCCTTTAGACTAGCACTTGAATCCTCAGCCTCCTCGCCTACCTCGTCGAGTAGTCCATCCAATCCAAGACTTCGAACGCCTTGTACAGTTCTTCCTTTACAGAATCTACCATAAAGAGAGCTAGGTTTTTAGCAGTGTCATTAAGACTTTCCTGGTAGACGTATACGACGGCCATGGCTAAGTTTCTCATCACGAAATCGCAGCAGGACGAGGCTAAACCTGGTCGAGATTCAACGCCCGTCATCGCTTTCAAAACTCGATTACGGCTTTGTGCGAACTTCGACATCAAGAAAGGGGCCGAAGAATCGACCGTCCGCCAGAGGATGTAGTTTGCGATAATCCTGGAAAAACGACCGGATCATCTCTGAAGGAATAAAGGCGTATCACGCCGCCACCTTTTTGGCGTCCTCTCCAGTAGGCTTTCGAGTCCGGCTAGGTACTTAGGAGTGAAAACTAGCACTCGTTGATTGTCCGAAAGCACTTTGCCGTCCGGCCAAATTAAACTCATAATATACTCCTTCCAGGGGATAGACGGGAACTTGGTAGACATTTCCCTGATCGTCATGACTTTGTACATCTTTTTGTAATTCATACGTTCCCTCCTCGGGTGAGAAAGCTGAAATAACTGAAATTGTAAGATTTGGGAACTCGGAGGGTCCATTTTGGCCACCTTCCCACATGCCTATATTTGACTCTATCCTTGACTTTCTAAATTCCTCAAATCAATCTGAACTAACCGTCATTTACCACCTTTTACCATCCCAAACATGTCTGATCAACCTTAATATATCTAACCATCCCTACCCATTACTAACCATCTCTAGCCAGTTCTAAACTGACCATAGCTGTTTAACCTTCTCTATTCTACCTCAAACAAGCCTAATAATATTTAGCAAACTCACTTTTTACCTACCTCCTCACACTGCCCACCTTTCTCCTCCTTCACCATCTCTAATTAGCCGTAACTAACCATCTTTATCCAACCCTCTCTTACTAGCATCTAACAGGTCACCTGCTGTCATCTTTAAACAATATTCCTTCAAAATGAATCTGACTATCTTCCATCACCTCTATTTTTTTTACAATCTCGAACAATTCTGACCAACCTTATCGCATCAATCCATACCGTTTACTCACCAAGGTCAACTTAACTGACCTAAAAACATAACTTTTAACCACCTCTAAAGTTGAAATGTATCTGACATGCCAAAGAAGAGAGGGCAGGCGAACAAGTATGATCGGAAAGGATCAAATACAAGGTTTTACCTTAGCCAGTTCGATCTCGAACTGTAACGACTGTAGCATCTCATCCTTAGCCCGAAGGAAGTCACCTTTGAGCAAAACGGCCATTTCGACCATGTAATCGTAGTAACTCTTGACAACCGGGTTGTTTTCCCCTTCAACCATGTACTCACGTTCGACCCCCAGCGAAGGCTGGTCTAACTTGGGAATCATGACGTTCGGGTAGAACGGATCCTCTGAGACGCCGAGTCTGACGAGGAATTCGACGTCCACGCCCCATTCGGACAAACTGTACGTCGCGTCCGTCCACGTCCATGTGGCCTGAGGCCAGGCGTCTTCCAAGACGGGCCAACCCCCTACACTCTCAAATATTTTGAAGAGTGTATTATGCCCGGCTGAAAACAGTTACTCTAGGTACACTATGCTAACACGTTTTGACAGAACATACCTTCATTTTTGCATAATTTATAGACCGATAATGCATCGGCAAACGGGCCAAAGCTTTCATGGTCCCCGGGATCTTCGAAGATCGAGATCATGTAGCCCCTGAGCATCTCTTTCCGTGTAGTGCTCCGACTCAGGACGGTCTGTTCGTCGGATATGTAGCTCGTACTTTGCAGGCCGCAGACGAACCTGTAGAAATCATTGCACGGCACGGCATCTTGGTCCATGCTGGCCAGAATGGCAGACGCTTTGGAAAGCCGTTAAAAAAAGATCAACAAACTTGATTGGAATTAGAATAGGAAAAAATTACCAGCCTCCAGGCATTTTTCAGCCGTGCACATATTATCTTCAATAGGAGGCGTAGTAACTTCAGCCCACTCTACCACTTCTGAAACTTCAAAAAACTCTCAATACCCTGGAAAAGATTTACTGTCTACTTATACCTTCAGTTTGGGAAGTATGGAAGAAAATAACGATAAACAGAGCACACACGAGGACTAAGAACAGAACAACAGGAATCAGCACCTTTTCCAGAAGAGTCTTCCTCTTCCAACAACCACCTCTGTTAAGTTATAAAAAAATAATACATGAACACTGATGGTCACCGATAAAAGACAACTCACTCTGCATCGCTCATCTTGCTCCAAGACCTACCTGATGGTCTCTGGTATATTGCTGCCTACCTCAGACCCCTCCTCTACGTCTCGCAATTGTTAATTAGCAACAATACACTGATTTCGAGCGGCTCTCGGCTGGAATTGGGATCAATTGTGACGAGGACGTGACAAGGAACGTGGGCGGTGCATTTTGATGCATCCATCGTTTAAGAGCGGAGCGTGGGCCGGCTTCCTTCCCTTCAACGAGAGAGTTTGATCAATTAGTGTTAACATCTTGTAAACCTTGCAATGGCGAAACGTTGATGATGGCTGACTGAGAATGAAGAAGGTGGTGACAAGAAGGGGCCCGAACATCATGATAGTTTGGGTTTAGTCAGAATCGGCCAATCGCCAGATACCAGGATAGTTTGGGATCAGGACGGTTTGGTTAGAGATGGTTTAGAAAGGATTACATACCAGATGCCAACATAGTTCGGATAAGGATAAACAATAAGCAATACGATAGTTTGGGATGTGGTCAGATATGGTCAATGGTTTTGTTAGAGGTGGTTATGCAGCAGGCGACAAGATGGTCTTTAGTATAACGATAGTCTGGTTAAAGATGGTTACAAACTAACCAAGGATGGTTTGGTTGGAGATGGTTGATATGTTATGATATGTTAAAAAAAGATACTAGTAAGCGGGGTTAGCGCTCTCCAGACACTGCAGCCTTCTGGTTTATTGTATCTTCCTAGTTCCTTGGTTCAGAGCAATAGACTCAATCCAACTGTCGCTTCTGCAATTTGATTCCCTAGTTTTTTTCTGGTTAAATCTTGTGAGGAGTTGAATTGGAGGGATTGGGTGGGGACGACGAGTGTGGATGGATTGGAAAAGAAAGCGACCTAGGAAATACTGTGCACGAAAGGAGGGGAAAAACCAGGAAAGTTAGGAATACAACCCCCCAACACCCGAGGACCCTCGTGGTGTGCAGAACACGAATCTTACGCAACAATTCATAATACACTTCAATTGCGCATTCACCCCTCTGAGAGTACACCGTATACCACACAGCTATGTGGAAAGTATAAGGGAAGATGCAAGGAGTGTGCGGGTTGAGAAAGATAAGAGAAGCCAGGACCAACGAAATAGGTTTAGGGACGCAATACAATGGCGGAAAATTTGGGAAATGTGAGGATGTCAGGAAAGGTTTTAGGTCAAAGACTACTCGTAGGTTTTTAATCGAGGAACAGAAGGGAATAGGATGGTTATTTAGCTTGAGAAGTGGGATGCTGGGGAGGGAATTGAGGAGTTGCCTGGAACCGATAATTATGGCGGTGAATTTGCACTGATTGAGTACTAGGGAAGTTTTATGTGCCCATTTGTTGATGAAGTTTATGTCTTTTTGGATCTTGAGAATGTCCGAGTAAAGATCGGAAGGGTGGAAAGATAAGTAAATTTGGGTGTCATCGGCTGAATGAATGGCTCGTTGCTACGAACAATAACTCTAATACTTCTCCTGGACTCGACAAAATAAATTACTCAATGCTGGCACATTTATCATTGACATATACTACAAGCCTTCTAAATCTCTTGAATGATTTTTGAGTAAAAGGTCAGTTTTCCCGAACAACAGGGCACTCTAGCACGCTTTTGGACATATTAGCTGCTTTGATTCCATCGATCTGTTCATCCTGCCAGAAGAATGCAAACCATGAGTTTACGTAATAAATTTATTAATAACATAATCACCCTCGTCTCAGAGAGGAACATATATGTCCAAATAAATGATATCACACTTGGACCGAGGAAAACTCGTTTTGAATTGTCCCAAAGAGGATACCAAGCCCACTGCTGTATTTGTTATACGTTGCAGATGTAGAAAATGTAATAATTCAAAATGTTAAAATTATTCAACCGGCGGTTGACATGTACGTCCATTCTACTCACAAATCTGCAGAAGAGGCAATACGGGGGACCTTGGATTCGACGGCGATAAACTTACTGAATTGGACATACGGATTAAGAAATTAAGAAAATTTTTTTAAAAAGAAAGAAATAAAAATCTGAAGAAAAATCAAAAATATGTTATTTTACAAAATACAGTAAATCTACCCTGGCTCAAAAAAATAAAAAAAATAAATAAATAAAATAAAATAATAATAATAAAATAAAATAAATAATAAATAAATAAATAATAAAAAATTCCGGTAGTTACTGAGGTCAAATTTCTTGAATTAATATTGCATCATAAGTTATCATGGAACGGTCATATTACTGTAATTGAGACCAAAAACAGAGAAGTTTTATACTCCATTGAAATGTATTTTTGAGTATGCTAATCCTACAATCATTTTACTTTACTACAAATCATCAATTATTTCTATAATTGACTTTGGATCAATTTATTACGTACAAGCTTCTAGATCAAAATTAAAGAAATTGCAGCACAAATCTCTTAAGAATTATATTGGGTCTCTTAAGAGCACCCCCAATGATGTCATCAAAGCTCAATGTAACGAAAAATGGGAAATGTCACATAGTAGAAAAAAATTGGCAGGACGGTTTGTGTTGCGCCAAATGGCGAAAAAAATCACTTCTTCAGCATATCCGCCAATTTTCCCATAATGAATCCAACAAAGAAATATTGGCAAAAGAAAAAATCTAAAAAAATAATTACAGACCCCCCCTTAATTGCTATATAATAAAATGCTACTCAGGACGAAAACCTATAGCGGTTAATCAACAAGTAGGGATATTATGGAACTTTTCCCTAATGATCAATTAACTAGTTGATCATTTTAATCATCATGCAGGAATTTTAATGAGGACGGATGTTAAAAATTATTTTACCAAATTGATCAATCCTATTGCATGAGAGCAGAAATAAATATATTGTTAGTAAATCGATATAGTGCATTAAAATTAACAATGTTTAAACAATATTTGTAGAAGATGAACATCCAGTTGGTTTGTGAGAAGGCTTTCAACTAGTTCAGCTTTATCTCTTGTATAAATCTTTGAAAAAATCTAACAATTTATTGATTGGTCAAAATAAATAGAAAAACTTTCTAAAAGAAAGGAAATATAAAAAGAATAAAAAATACTTCATAAAAGTGCGTTTTTACCGTTTGTCGATTTTGAACTACCGGTTATGTCGAGAGTTGCGACTTAGCGAACGAAGCCTATCGACTAGTTTCTCTTGATCTCTTGTATCAATCTTGTTAATGATTGGTCAAAACAAATAGAAAAACTTTCTAAAATTAAGGAAATATCAAAAGACTAAAAAATACTTCTTAAAAGTATGTTTTTTCGATTTTGATCTACCAGTTGAATCGAGTGTTGGGAGTTTATGAAAGAAGCCTTTTCACTACTTCAACTTGAAGTCGTGTATAAATCTAGTTGAAAACCGGTGAAAATATATAGAAAAACTTTCTAAAACTAAGGGAATATCAAAACTCTAAAAAAAGTCACAAAAGAATGTTTTTAGATTTTGAACTTGAGTTGACAGTTGCGAGTTAGTGAATTCATGTCGTCTGTAAATCTTGGTAAAAATCGGTCAAATTTTATAGAAATCTTTCTAAAAGTAAGGAAATATCAAAAGACTAAAAAATATTTTCATAAAAGTATGTTTTTTCGGGTTTTCGATTTTGATCTACCAGTTGAGTCGAGTGTTGCGAATTATTGAATGAAGCCTATCCACTAGTTCATCTTGACCTCTCATATCAATCTTGGGAAAAATCGGTCCAAATATCTAAAATTAAGGAAATATCAAAATTGTAAAAAAACATTTGTGCGGAGCATATAACATGAATTTGTTCGAGTTAGGCAGAAGGCTTAAAGAGATAAACCTCTCAGTAGACAAAATATAACGGCAGGTATCTCAGACAGATCAATCACCATAAATGAGAATGGAGCCTGAAAGGTCCATTCAAATCCTTCAAAGGGAAGGAGGTATTCTCAGACCCTTTTGTACGGAGTACATGTTGCGGACTTACCGGTATTGTTCCATCCGGATAGTTCAGTATGCAGACGACATTTGTTTGTATGCAAGAGGGAAAATCATTCTGGAATGTAAAGATAAGTTAGCCGAGCTCATTCCCGAATTTAAGAAATGGCTAGATTGACAGTCCTTCTATGTTTTAGGTCATCATTGTCAGATCAATGATAGATTTTGGAACAGTGTTTTTCGGGAAAGCGGCAGACATCCATATAAATAAGATCCAACCTTTCATTAATAAATGTTTGAGACCAATATTCAGCCTTCGAAGCTCTATACGCCCGTATAGCTATATACGCCGAGGCGGCCGAGCCCCCCTTAAAGATTCGTATTAAGAAACTCGCTATTAATAGGATAACTTTACATAGGACAAAGAGCGCAATTCATCCAACGATATCCTCACCGCCGAATTAGTTCTCACAAACAACTGGCTCCACAAAATAGCCCCACCAATTTATAGACAGTGTACGTGAATATATTATATCCACGAAAGTAAAATAGGTTTACAGATTCCAACTTCCATCATCATAATCCCCCTACTTGTAAAAATATACAGAAGCTGCCTAGCAATGGGATACATCCCAAGTGCATGGAGAACTGTAAAAGTAGTTTTTATTCCTAAAGCTGCCAGGAAGAACTACACAGACGCAAAATCGTACAGACCGATTAGTCTAACATCCTTTCTACTCAAAACACTTGAAAGGCTTGTTGAAAAGCATATCAGGGACAGCTCCATAAAGGAAAAACCCCTCCATAAAAATCAACATGCCTACCAGAAAGGAAAGTCATGTGAATCAGCACTACACCAATTAGCAATACAAATAGAGGATTCACTGAACAACCAGGAAATAGCACTAGGAAAATTCCTGGACATTGAAGGAGCATTCGATAATACTCCACACGAAGCAATGGTCACATCACTCAAACAGCGCGGAACAGACGAGACGAGCTGTAGATGGATAGAATCAATGCTAACGAGCAGGAAAGTGCAGGTCTCCATGTTCCACGAAGAAGTTAAAGCAGTGGTGGCGAGGGGGTGCCCGCAAGGGGGAATACTCTCGCCTCTGCTGTGGAACATAGTAGTGGACGACCTCATATGCAAACTAAATGAAAGCGGAATCTATGCCCAAGGCTATGCAGACGACATCGTCACACTAGTCAGGGGAAAATTCGACTCAACATTAAAAGAGCTCACCCAAAGAGCACTAAACTTGGTGGAACAATGGTGTTCAAAACGGGGACTTAGAGCGAACCCCTCAAAAACCACCCTAATCGCCTTCACCAAGAAAAGGAAAATATATATAAAAGGACTACGTTTCTATAACGAAACGTTACCCTTAAAAAATGAGGTGAAATACCTAGGAATAATCTTTGATAAGAAACTAACCTGGAACCCTCACCTGCAACATACAATAGCAAAAACCAAAATATCGCTAATAACCACAAGAAGAGCCTTAGGCAAATCCTGGGGACTGAAACCGAAAATGGCCTACTGGCTATATACGGCAGTAATAAGACCCAGTATAACCTATGGCTCACTAATCTGGTGGAACAAAGCTCAACAAAAAATAGCTACCCGTACACTAGGCAGCTTACAAAGACTAGCAAACCTATGTATCACAGGGGCAATGAAAACAACCCCTACAAATGCATTAGATACCCTGCTAAACCTACCTCCACTAGAAATATTCATACAGGAAGAGGCTAGGAAAAGCTCATTCAGGCTCCAAAAACAATTAAATTGGAAAGGAACCAAACAATTCGGGCACACAACCATAATAAACAAAATCAGACACCCATTATTAGAGATGGAGGCTGATTATATGGTCCCGGAAACAATCTTCACGACCTGCTACAAAATCTCAACAGACTACAAAGGAGAGGAAGAACACAGGAGAACATCGGACACAATGATATGGTATACGGATGGTTCCAAAACAACTAAAGGAACCGGATCAGGAATTTTCTGTACAAGCCCAAAATATGAGCAATCAAACTCACTAGGGAAGTACACCTCGGTCTTTCAAGCAGAAATACATGCTATCAATGCCTGTGCTCTGGAAAATCTTAAAAGAGGTTACACTGACAAAAAAATCCTCATAAGATCAGACAGCCAAGCAGCTATCAAAGCACTAACATGTACAAGAATTACATCAAAATTAGTCAGTGAATGCATCCAAAATCTCCAAAACCTGGGAAAACACAACAAGGTAATGGTATCCTGGGTGCCAGGGCACAGGGGAATTTTGGGTAACGAAGAAGCAGACAGACTGGCCAGAGGAGGATCCGCAAAATCATACATAGGCCCCGAGCCTATCCTTGGAATATCCAAAACAAACGTAGAATCCTCCATCGCAGAATGGATCCAAATAAAACAAAGAGAAAAATGGATAAACTCTAGCAGTGCTAGACACAGTAAACTCATGATAAAACAACCCTCACCAAAACTGGCAAAAACACTGCTACAACTGGAGAGGGCAAATCTCAGGAGAGTGGTAGGGCTACTAACCGGCCACTGGCACCTGAGAAAACATCTACAAAACATGGGCATATATAATAGTGATCCAATTTGCAGACTATGTAATGAGGAGGAGGAAACAGCCACTCATATCATCTTCGAATGCGGAGCAACGGCTCAATGGAGATTCAATCTGACGCACAGAAATGACTCAGAGAACCACATTGAAGCAATAACAGTCAATGACTTGATAATTCTAAGTAAAAGGATCGAGTCTATTGACTAAACTAAGGAACTAGGAAGGTACAATAAGCCAGAAGGCTGCCTGGGGCACACAAACCCCACCTCCTAGTACCTTTGCCACCTAAACTAACCTAACCTAACTTCCATCAGCATTTGTCTTCCCCCACTTGCTTATAATTAGATGTACTAGGCTGTATAGCCTATTATTTCGGGCAGACCTTTGAGCGAATTTGGCCAATTATCTCTTGCTTTTTGGCTCGAAAATAGAGGGGAAGGTCGGATTTGCCATATACCATCAAGTACGCGTTACAAACAAAGGGTACTCTCTCCCAGGGTGGGCTTCGACATTCTCCGCGGAATCGATGGGGGTACTCAAGGCCTAAGAATACACCCAGTATAAGCTTCAGAACGTAACCCAAATCGCTATACTTACTGACTCCAGGAGCGTGGTTTCGCATTTGCACAATATATTTTATTGAGATGCAGAGACTTGGTTAGTGACGGTAAATCAGTCACCCTATGTTGGATTAAAGGACACTCGGGAATCCGAGAAAATGAAATTGTGGTTAGGTTCTAGAAGGAAGCCGTAGAAAACGGCTCTTTCTTCGATTACAAAATGACCAAGTGCGATGCAAAAAGGGCATTAAATAGAGCGTGGTTACGCGATTGTCAACTGCTACATGTCGGTTCCGGGGGGGGGGATTGTACAGGGTAAGGTTTCCATGGTGCCTAAGAAGCCATGGTTTCGAGGGTGTAAGGGTTCGAGGCATTTTTTCTCCAAGATGGTACGAATACGTACAAATCACGGGTTATGGGGGGCGCGTAGATTCAGAATAGGAGTGAGGGACAGCCCAAATTGCGCGACTTTGATAAACCAGAAGACCTCAATCACTTGATTACGGAATCCCCGGAATACAAGGAGAGTAAAAAATTTTCCTGGGGAGGATCGAGTCCTTGCAGTGTGTAGCAAAACCATTCAATTTGGAGTCCCTAATTTCAGAAGGTAGAGACGCTGTTTACATCCTTCTAAATCAATTTACCAAGAGGGGTAAAATAAACATTTGAAAATCAACGCTCCGGGGGGGGGGGAGCTCGGGGACCTCAGTGCTTTGAGCCTTGAGGCGCCCAATCGCTTCTGCGTATGAATGACTTCTCTCTCCGGAAAAATGTTGATCTTTTTGTCTTCTTCGTCAAGTAATTGTTTTTGACTTTTGTGTTGCGTTGTCTGGGGCGTTGAGGCGACGGGATGCGTCGGCTACGTTCTGGCCTCTGGGTAAGGGAAGCCTGGCTGCGGAGTGGGGAGCTGCTCGTGCTACCTGGGCGATGCCTAGCTCCCGCCCCGAGCGTAGGCAGACGTAGACATTCCCATATAGGTTTTTGTGTAAATGGTTTTTATCTACGTCTTCCAGGTGCCCTAGTAATTATATATATATTTAAAAAAATTAATTTAAAAAATAAACGAACGAAGAAAGCACGGCAGCTCATATCGCTGCATGGTCGTGGTCACTCGCTGACTGGGGCGAAGCTGCCAGTTACTGGATGAAGCCTATCTCTACTTCGATCATCTTAACGATTAGTGAATATAAATAGATAAACTTTCTAAAACTAAGAAGTATCAAAAACTAACACAAACTTCGAGAAAGTATCTTTTGTCGTGCTTTTCGATTTTGAACTACCTGTTGAGTCGAGAGTTGCGAGTTAGCGAATGAAGCTTTTATAACAGTTCATCGGCATCTCTGGTATCAATTTTGTTAAAAATCGGTCAAAATATTTAGAAAAACTATTAAACTAATGAAATATGAAAAAACTAAAAAATCAATTAGAATTCGCTTTGTAAAATAAAAATGACACAACTGTGCACATTTGTACAAACAAAATCACGTTTCATAACACACACTACCTGATACATTCTGTAATGATTATTGTTTAAACTTCGATCCCATCCAGCATTTTTCTTTCCTCCGGACAAACAAGTGCTATTTTTATTTTAATCTGGTTGGGATGTTATTGGGTATGTGGTCCTTCAATGAATCATACACTGTTTTAGACATTGAATCCAATCCATTGAAGGACCACATACCCAGTAACATCCCAAACCAATTATAATCAAAGTTGGTCGATAACTAAACAACTTCGATTTTTATTTTACAAAGCGAGTTCTAATTGATTTATTTCTACTCCCCCCCCCTTCAAATTTACCTTAGCTCACGTTTTCGAATTTTCAATTGTTATTTTTCACCTCTACTAGAACGATATTTAAAAACCTGGATATATCAATGTAAAGCAACATAAGGTTGTAGGTATTTTTTGTAACCTCAGTAGAACGTGCAATCATGGCCAAAATTTTAAATTTTGTAATTTTGACTTGTTCCAGCTGATATTCATTCACTAACATTTTATGTCATCCAGATTATTGCAAATTGAGTATCTTACAGTAAATTTAGCGTTCTTTCAAATGGTGTTCTTCGGGAAAGTATGTTTTTTGATTTTGACAACTGTCTGAGTCGAGAGTTGCGACTTAGCACATGAAGTCTAGTGACTAGTTCAGATTCATCTCTTGTATCAGTCTTGTGGCAAATTGGTCAACATATATAGGAAAAAGTTCTAAAACTAAGGAAATAACTAATAAAGACTAGAAAAAACTTGATAAAAGTATGTTTTTTTTTTTCGGTTTTTTGATTTTGAACTTCCGTTTGAGTTGAGAGTTTCAACATAGCACATGAAGCCTATCGACTAGTTGAGATTGATCTCTTGTATCAATCGTGTGACAAATTGGTCAAAATATTTGAAATAACTTATTCTTAGTTAGAATAAGAATATCCATAGTCATAATAGAAATATCCAAAGTCTAAAAAAACTTCGGAAAAGAATTTGTTTTTAATGTTGATTTTGAACTACCAAATGAGTCAGAACAGGAGGCCATG
>CM077110.1:6471084-6489384 GCA_039619505.1 Cimex hemipterus | reverse complement strand
ATATATATATATATATTAGGAGTGGGAACTAGCTCATATTTATTGATGCCCTTCCAAAAAAATAAAAAAATAAAATAATAATAATAATAATAATAATTTAACAAACAAACAAACAAACAAAAAACACTTAAAGGACATTAAAAATATATATGCACATTTAGTGTAACAAACTTTCTATCCATTTTTTCTTTCATTTCTTCTTCATTTAGTAAATAGCTTTCCATTTTGTAAAGCGCAAACTCTCAAAAAACGCAACAAAAAACATTAGGTGGGAGCAAAGGGAACAAAAAAAAAAAAATATTTTAAAAAAATAATAAAATTAATTACTCATTTAATTTTTTTTCTAGGAGTAAGAGGTTAAAAAAATGAAATAAAAATACATCTATGCTGAATGCGTTTTTTTCCATACCCATATAAACTTCAAAAAATGCACGAGCGAACAGAAAAAAGAATTGTTTAAAAATTAATTTAAATAATAAAGAAAAGGAAAACGCTGGCTCACTCTTGTCAAAAAAACAAAACATTAACAGAAAGCATAATAATAATAATTTTTATAAGTATGCATTTTTTAAGTATCAATTTTCTGTAACAAGAGCAATCCACCAAAAAATATAAATAAATAAATAAACGTAAATAATGAAAAATGAGAGAAAAGGAAAAGTTGATTATTGAGATTACTCGTGAGTGTTGACAGCGTCCCTGAAGTTCGAGCTCCATTTCCAACCGAACTGTGTGTTGTTGGCAATAACAATAACAAAAGTCTAAGAACTCTTTTATAGTTTTCTTTCTTTAAAGAAATTAAAAACTTTGAAAATAAAATTGTGGGGGTTCCTCTCGCAGGCATGGATGGAAATTATGTGGTCGTGAGAAAAGGGATGTGTCAACAATGCGTGTTGTGTGTGTAAAACCAACTCTTAGTCTTAGTCTTAGTGTAAATAAAATAATGAAAACGCTTTGGCCATGGAAAATAAGATGTCAGATGAGGTAAATATACAATTACTGAGCATGATTTCAGGTGTCAAAAATTATGGAGGAAGACCACATTTTGACAGGAGCTCAGATTTTATTATAAAGAAATTATAAATAGACCTAAAACTTTACTCTTAGCTTAACATATGTCGGACTATAAGAGCCGCTCAAATTTTTTCTTTAACTGGAGTCAAAATCACATGAGGAGTTCATAGTAACTGAGCTTAAACTTTAAGACAAAAGGAGCTTTTTAGCCCATTTTAATTAAAAGCTCAAATTTACAACCTCAAACTTTACCAAAATAGAAGCTCAACATAAAATGAAGGGCAAAGATCAATTGCTAAAAACAAGCTTAAACGAGAAGAAGTGCTTGAATTTTTCTTGAACCAAAGTTTAAAAAATCATGAGCTCAGAATGTAACTGATGAATTTAAGCTTTAAAAAAAGTGTTTTTTAGGGAGAAGAAATGATCCTTATTAGGCAGACGCTTGGAGTGAATTTCTAAAGGATCTTAAATTTTACTAAATTTAAGAAGATACCAAACTAATTATTCAAACATATCAAAACACAAGCTCTAAGTTCTTAAAATAAGCTCATATCTTTACAAAAATAGAGGCTCAACATCCATTAAAAGGCAAAGATCAGGATTTGTTAAAAGATTTATTTTTTTCATGGCCAAAAGTGTATTGAATATTCTGAAAAAATTGAAAAAGATAGCTTTGTAAAAAAATCAATTAATTAACTATTTGATAAAAAAAGATCATCTCTCCTGAAATTTAGAGGTTAGAGGTATAGAATTGTTTTGTTTATTTTTTTTCCACTTTCTACATTTCTCTCACACAGCCACACACTCATTTCTCAAAATTATAATTAAAATAAATAAATAAATAAACCCTTTTTCTTTCTTTATTAGGTGATAGCTTTGAAAATTGCACAAATTCCCAGTAGACTAAATTTATAAACTTATAAACCAACAAAAGAAGAAAAATCCAAAACAAGGAGTTGTGCAATTTTCAACCAAAAATAAATAAATGAAATAATAAAAGAAAAAGAAAAGAAAGAGGATAAAAAAGAAATAGATATAGTTTTGGGAGGAATAGGTTAATTACAAAGAAAAACAAAACAAAGGCCAATGCTTTTCGTCAAATTCTACAGGATAAATTTTGAAAAAAAAAATTTTATTAAAAAATGGCAACAGAGGTACACCCTGTGCAGGGTTTACCACTGGCCTTGCTGAAACAGAACATGTTAAAAAATATGTTTAATTTTTTTACAAGGTGTGATCAATAAATTTGGTTCTGATTTGTGTATACATTAAGCAACATGTGAGTGGGTATCACGTCTAATACTGGTGGGACATTGCAGCTTTAACACTGAAATGTGCAAGTGTAATAACAGGATGCTCTCAGGTGCTCAGATCATTAATGCAACAATAAATTTTTATGATTTGGCAGTAAAATTATGAAAAAAAAATTCAAAATAAATAGCATGAATTTTACATAATTGATGCCAAAAATGTTGCTAAAAATAATGAATAAATAGCTGAACCTTTTGATTAGCTTAGTAGATGAAAAAACCACTTAAAAAATATTGGTATAGAAGATCAAACGTGAAATGTACAAACTAGAGGCATTTTACAAAGTATAAGTAGAAATAAATGTACAACTCTCCAGGATATTATTATTTGCAAAAATTGCAAACGAGTCAAATTTTTTTGATCACACCTCAAATCAAAATATTTTGCATAATGGCACAAAGGCCATTTATTTCTATAATTTTAAGGCAGTTAACCATTTTTTTGTGAGGTTCAGACATGATACATACCTTGCCGGAGGTAGGTGTCACAGGAGGCATTTCATCCGGAGGCGGTGACAGGCGGGTGTCCGGCAGGCGCTGTTCTTGTACTGATGCCAGCCTGCCAAATAAAATGAGGTTGAAATGGCAAAGCAACAACATTTTCATAAATTTATCTAACCTTTTGAGCGTGACAAGAGTTCCAGTCAGTTTCTTGCACCGCCTCAGAGCACTCTCTAGTCTTTCAGGTTCCTCCTTCAAGAACCTTAAAAAAATCCAAGTTGTTCACTTTGTCAACAAACACCAAAGGTTCAACTCACTTCTCCTCAGAGACGACCTTCTCCATCTCTTGGGATATCAAGCTCTTAATGGCATCTTGCAAGCTTGGGAATCTCAGCTTCAGCTCAGCAACAGTTTTGCTGAAATTTGAAATAAAAACGTCTTTTTGATTGATTAAAATTTGACAGATTGAGTCAAACTTGTGGAAGGAGAGGTTTTATATTTAGGGATGCCTTGCACATTTGCCCTCAATTTTGACAGTGTTATTTTGTTATAGAATGATTCTAACGAACTGTCACTGGGTCAAAAAGTGTAAGAGACTTCATAAAATAAATTTTTACAATACAGAGCAATTAAACAGTCCAGGATTTTAATTATCAAAAATTAGAATAAGCCTGAAGGATTTTCATTGTTTTTACCTTGATTTACTAAGTACTAATGCCATAGCTTCGACATCTGACATGTTGACCCTTGTCTTCCTGTTTATGACATTGCCACGCAGCTCTTCGACTGTGCCTTCAAGCTCACTACGCAGGATCAAATTTTAATTTATTTTTATTTTATATTGAAACGTTGCTCTTACGTCAAATCCGATTCGAGCCTGATCATCTGCTGCCTGTAGAGGTCTCCTTCCCTGTTGACCCTGAGGCGGGTCTCGTCACCAGCTGGAGACCATAGTCCTTCACCACCTGCGGACACCAGGACAGAGCGGATCTTGAGGAAAGCGTCCCGGATCGTCTCACGAACTGTGTGGGCCTGGGTTTGTGACATGCGACGTAAGTTGCGCACCTCTTGGCGGAGATCCTTCGCCTTACGCTGCAGTCCACGAAGATGGTTGTACATTTCTGCCGTCAGCTGTAGGTCTATTTGAAATTAAGTATTGTTGTATTGTTTTATTTATTTGTACATAATTTTATGTGTTGATTAAACCACCTCTGTAAACATTCCGACTCTCATACTGGCCAGGTGAGAGGGAAACAGGCTTTGGTGGTGGTGTGGGTTTGTGCCGATCTCGGTCTTGAAAACAAAACAAAACCAAATCAAAAATTAAAACACTTAAAAATATGCAAACTTCAACAACATTTCTCCTTAGTTTCTGTCAGACAAATTTTTCTACTCACCTTGCGACGACATCCTTGGCAACGTTGATGACTTAATCGCGGGCTTTGTCGGCTTTGTATCGGCTTTGAGTTTTTTTTTATATATAGAAATTCATGTTAGTCAGTAGCAATCCGAGCCCCAGAAGGAAAATAGAAACAAATAGACAAGAATGTTAGTACATAAAAAAAATACTTTACAAAAAATTAAAATTTCATTTATAAGCGTTGAGGTTTTAAAAAGGTGGCGACCAGGATTTAGCTTTTGTTTTAGACACAGGAAAAAATATTATATACATAAGTAAATAAAAAATTAACAGTATGGAAAAAAAGAGCTTTAACAATAAAACATAGGAAAGGACAACTATATCAGATACTCTACAAAGATTAGATTATACTCAACCACAGTGACCAAAGCTAAACAACAATTATTTTAAGCTAAAGCTTAATGAACTTAAAGTGAAAAAAAAAATATATATACAAAAATGATATTTGAAGCAGAATCTCAAAGGAATTCAGCAAATAAAATATATGAACAAGAGCTCAAATAGTATGATCACATATAGGAGCTCAACAAATAAGAAGTAGCAGGAGCTCAAAAAATGTGATTCCACATAGGAGCTCAACCAATAAAAAGAAACAGGAGCATAAACAAATATAGTAGAAGGAGTTCCACCAGTAAGATATCCAAACAGGAGCTCTAACATTATGACTGTATGTAAAAACCCAACCAATGAGAAGTAACAGGAGCACGAATAAAAAACGGCTTTCTTCTACATAATTCTGCACCGCCACCATTGAAAAACCCAACACCTTTTCGACAAATGCTTAAATAATTTGTAAAAATTTATAGTGCTCACCTGAATGCTGAGGTGAGTGCTGTTTTGGTGAATTCATGTCGGGAGGTTCGTCTGAGAAGGAGACGGATTTTTCGAATGAGACCGATTTGTCTTCACCGGCAAAATGAGAAAGAGATGTCACAAAAAAAAAAAAAGAGAGAAAAAAAAGAACATTAATAATTTCCATATGTAGGTCCTTTTTGTTTGTTTTTTTGTTCTTTTTTTAATTACCTCTTCCCAATTTTGGAGGCTTCGTGTCACTCCTTAGATACGTATCATCTTATTTGTGTGCATGTTTTTGTTTGTTGTTTTGCATGTGAGCGAGTTTATGGAAGAGCCAGCCATGAGTGTTACGTGTTTGGCAAAACAAAAGGGAAGAAGCACAAGAGGAAAAGGAGAAAAAACACGTGTTAGTACTTGTGTACACATAGCCAGGGTTATAAGTTATATATTGTAAACAGGTCAAATTTTAATTCCGTCTAATTTTTATATATACACATATCTGGAAATAACTAATTATTTTTAGTACTAGTTCTTTTCTTGCAAGAGAAAAAAATTGGACAGACTAAATTTTGACCTGGGCAAAATAAGCAGCTCTTACCTGGTAACGATGCTGAACTTGAGCTAGATTGTTTGTCATAGTCATCCGTAACTTTTGATTTAATATTTTTTTAAATTATTATATTGGTGCAGTTTTTTGTTAGGCAGCGGGATGTGAGTACACGCAGGGCAAAAACAGGAAACAGACAAAGTTTTTTGTTAGTCACAATGTGCATTTTCCCTTATAGTAAATTGTTTAGATTTTGTAAGTAGGTGCAGCCCTATTATATGTATGGGATACAATATGGGAAAACACCAAAAGGTAAAATTTATTCACAAGGCGAGCTCCTAATACAATTGGTTCAATGAGAGTTCTAATAATTCTATGATGAAATAACAGGAGCTAAAATTATTAAATTCCCTAGCGAAGTTTGAAAAATAAACTGAGAATATGCTCTGAGCTAATACAAGGAGCTTAACTAGTAAAAATGAAAGAATCGAACTCCTGGTACTTCCTGGGAATCACTTATTGAAAAGGGCTATGAGCTTAAAAAGTTAAAATGAATGCTTTGAACTCCTGATACTTCCTGATAGACTCATGTCACACCCTACCAGGAGCGTAACCACAAAAAAATGTGTCGAGTTCATAATATTGGGTTGTCCGGAAAATAATGCAGGATTTTAAGTTTTCATTAAAAAAAATCTATATAAAATATTCTGTTTACGTTTACAGGATTACTCATTTGTATGAATGTCAACACTTATTAATCCTCTTCCAAATGATATTGTTTGTTTACCTCTGTAGCATTCCGCTACTTGGAAATAATTCAGTCATCCTTATAATGTCAAAGCGAGAATTTCGTACGATTTTCTTTTACGAGTTTAAACTCGGCCGAAGCGGAGCCCAAACGGCTAGAAACATTAACCAAGTCTGGGGCGAGGGTTGTGTTAATGAGTGCACTGTGCAAAGGTGGTTTAAAAAATTTCGGGAGGGAGATTTCAGCCTTGAAGATGAAGAAGGTCGTGGAAGGCCTTCCTCTCTTAATGATGATGTTCTGCGATCAGTGGTGGAAGAAAACCCCAAAACATCTGTTCGAGAACTTGCAGAGCAACTCAAAGTCAGTAAAACGACCGTCGCTGACCACCTCTTTGGTCAATCGGAAAGGGCCCATTTTGTTGCATGACAATGCTCGACCACATGTGTCACGTGTAACGTCACAAAAATTATTGGAGCTTGGCTATGAAACTTTGCCTCACCCACCCTACTCTCCGGACCTCTCGCCTACTGGCTACCATTTTTTTAGACACCTGGACCACTACTTACAACACATAATATTCAAAAATCAAACGGAACTGGAAAATGCATTTATTGACTTTATCAATTCTAAAAATTCTGAATTCTACTCAGACGGAATTAATAAGTTACCAACACGTTGGGAGAAATGTATTGAGAGTATGGGAAATTATTTTGATTAAAGAACATTGCTTTAAAGTAACTAGTTTCTTTTTTTTTTTGTTTAATACCAAAATCCTGCATTATTTTCCGGACAACCCAATAAATTGCAATTACTATCAAGAGCTCCCAACACAACTTTTAAGCATCGGACTGCACCCGAGCTATTTTTCACCGTATATCAATTTTGCCTGCAAAGCTAAAGGCACATTTATAAAGTTGATAATCAATCACCTGATGACGATCTGTGGTATATGTGGGTCTGGGGCTGGACCTGGGGTTGTGGCGTGGAACAACCAGAGGGTTGCTGTTGGTTCAAGGCCTTCTGCACCAGGCCTGTTAGCGAGGCCAGCTGTCTCTCCATGTGTTCCACTCTCAGTCTAAAAAATAAATTAATGAGCAATATTCACATAAGTTATAATACAAAATCATAAGAAATATTATATATTAAACAAATTACAAAATCTGTGCTCACTTAACCTAGTGCACATGTAAGTAAACATTTTAAAATCTGAGCTCTCATGATATCCCAACCCCCTAAATATGATATAATTTTTGTACAAATTCAAGCTCTTATTATCTCCTAATCTCCTAATCCAAATATATCATAATTTTGGAAAAAAATCCGAGTTTCTATTTATCTCAGAAACTCCAAATCTAAATATAAAACACAATAATTTTGATAGAAATCTGAGCTCCTGTTATCACCTAACCTCCAAATCCAAATACGTAACACCATAATAATGGTAGAAATCTGAGCTTTTGTTATTTCTCAATCTTCAAATCCAGATACATACAAAGAGACAATTTTGTTAGAAATCTGAGTTCTTGTCATCTTCAACCTCCTATTGAAAATATAATGACATAATTTTGGTAGAAATCCGAGCAATTATTAACTCCTAACCTCCAATTGCAAATATAAGGTCATAATTTCATAACTTTGGTAGAAATCTGAGCTTTTGTTCGTTCACTCCTAACATCCTAATGCACATACAATGACATAATTTTGGTAGGAATCCTGAGCTCCTGTTATCTCTTTATTTCCAAATCCAAATTTATAATACCATAATTATGGTAGAAATCCGAGCTCCTATTATCCTCCTAACCTCCAAATCCAAATATATAACGCCATAATTATGGTAGAAATCCAAGCTTCTGTTATCCTCCTAACCTCCAAATCCAAATATATAATGCCATAATTAGATAGATAGAAATCCGAGCTCCTATTTTCTCGTAAATTCTTAATGTCAAAACCTCCAAATTAACAAACCAATACAACATTACTGTCAGTATTATTTGGCAATACATTATTATATTTTAATTACATTTCTATTCCGAAAAAACACCAGCCTTTCTCCTTTTTTTATGTTTCTGAAATTACTTATACAAAATTTGAGCTTGGTATATATTTTAAGATAGATAAATTATATATTGCACATGATCATTCTGCTTTCCAATTCAATTCTAAGGAATACATAACCCAATATTTGAGAGATTCTTGATGACCCCGTGAAACTTGTTATTTATTGTCATTCTACCGTCATAAAATTACACCAATCCCGAGTGACAAATCTTGAAGTCTTGATTCATGACGTCTATATTATTAATATTGCTTAAGGTTTCCTGATATATTCGGTTTGTAAGAGTTCTGGATTTTCTATAGCTTATTACATTTCAAAACCAACAAAAAGTATGGTTTTGAAATTAAAATTTTACTTTACTTTGCTTTTTTTCTTTTAACAAATTTGAAAATTCGTACCCCTTGACACTTGGGGGCTTCTCACCTAGTCTGGTCCAGAGCTTGGGGCACTACCGGTGGCGGAAAGCTGGTACCAGCCCCGCCCCTTACCTTGTACCCGGGGACCCCGGTAGCGCTGACGTACGCGTCTTCCATTCCCTCCGTGTCACTGGATGCGTGCAAAACACACAAACAGACAAGTCACACATGATAATGAATTCGAGGCCGAGCCGGCTGTCGAGTGCTCACCTGGCTTCCTCGTCGATCACCGGAGTAATCGCGCCTGTCCTCGGCGTGTACCCGGCGTAGTACGGCTCTTCATACCCGGACCCGGGTGTGAACCCTTGTCCCGTGTACCCGCGAGGCGTCACCGAACTCCTCTCTGGGGAAGACATGTAACCATCAACTGGTGATGGATGGTTATTAGGGATTTCAAGCAGTGTTTTCAATGCTCACAAATACCTGAGGATGTTTGCTTCGCCGATGAGGCGTACGGCCTCAGTAGAGACGATCCGCCTCCGCCTGAAGAACCACCCCTGGGAAGAGTTCCGCCTCCACTACCCCCGGGCGGAAAGCTGTGCGTCATGTAATAAGGTGGACCCGAATGCCCTCCAACGCTGCTTTTACTACCCTGGAACATGAAGAAGAAACCTTTAATAAACATTACCAAACCTGCAGGCAGAAGACAAAAAATAACAAACAAAAAAAGAAAAAGATAAACAATACACAGGATGTCTATTTCAATCGACACCCACTTTTCTTGACCAAAAAGGGTAATGAATAAAAGGTTTAAATAGTGACGCATTGTTTTTCCTAAGGATCTAAAATAAGTGGTCAATAATGCATAATTGGGTATTAATTTCATTTTTTTCAAATGAGACGTATTTTTGGTAGTTCTTCGAGCTCTAGATATCTCCTAATGGAAATGTGTCTAACGTCATAATTTTGGCAGAAATTCGAGCTCCTGTTATCTCCTAACCTCCTAATGGATATACAACGTCATATTTTTTTGGCAAAAGTAAGAGCTCCTATTATCTCCTAACCTCTTAATGCACATACAACGTCATAATTTTGGCAGAAATCTGAGCTCTTGTTACCTTCTAACAATCACATAAAAGCACATACAATGTCATAATATTGGTAGGAATCTGACGTCATTTACCTCCTAAACTCCTAATGCACATACAACGTCATAATTTTGGCAGAAATCCGAGCTCCTATTATCTCCTAATGCAAATATTATGTCATAAATTTTATTTATTTATTTATTTTTTTGGCCAAGCGCTTTATTTTCTCCTACTTGCTAATGACAACACAATGTCACAGTAAACCCACTGTACAGCGTATTTCAATTTCAATGCGATACCCACTTTACTCTTTATTTATTACTACGAAGAGTAATAAAAATAAGGTGTAAACTCCTTATAATTTTCCTAAGGTTTAAAATAATTAAGTCCATACTTTTTTTTAAGTCTCAGTAATAGGTAGTAGTATAACTTTTTTTTTTTAAACGAACCTGCCAAACATTTTCAGTTTTACATTTTTACATTTTTTGTTTAATTTTTTTTATATTTTACACACATACGCACGCGCACACACGTACACGCATACACAATAAAATAAAAAACCAAAGGCAAGGGGGTATCTCATATGCTCTGTGTTCGATGCACAATCGAACCCTATGACTCTTGATTGGATTTTTTTAACCAAAATAATAAAATCGATTTTCCTTCGTTTCAAAATATTTCTGCGGACGAAACATTTGTTACAATCATGTAATTCAATTTCCCCCCTCGACCCCGTTCCATCACGACAAACCCCTTTTACAAAATGTGAAACAACATCAACAAAATCAATTCGGACCTTCCCTGGTGATTATTGGCCAACTGTGATTCGTTATACGTGATTTTCGAAATTCGTCTGGGACAATTTGTTTCTTGAACCTGACCAGGGGGACCAGCGACGGCCAGGGTAAAAAGGACTTGTGATATCGACTGGTGAAAGTTGATTTTTTGTTCGAAATCACTGGCCCTTCCGTCGAATGTAAAACTGGTCTCGAGCCTGGGTGGTAAATTATTCTGAAATTTGAAGCAATCCCCCACAGGTAGATTTTTTCCTCGTCGTATAATGGTTATATCCTATGCCAGAAAGACTGGGAAAGCCAATTTGTGGTCCAATTTCACCACTACCATAAAATATAAATTATTGGATCTTATTATTGCATTATCATAAAACTGCCGCCTTTGCACTAACAGAAAAAAACTACTGCTTAAGAAAGTCGCTTCTTCCGCTAGATTATCTGCTTTTTTAATGTTGCTAACACCCACATGGGCAAAGGAGGATGCATTTTGTACAAATTTGAATGGTTATCCTATATCTGGCATTTTTTTAAATCTTATATAACTGTCTGCCCGAGATTATTAAGCAGCATTTATTCGGCTGTGACCTGTAATAGCCGGGTGCATTTAAAATCGCATACAACGCGTGCAAGCTTAATTCCTGTCGCTCCCTGCAACCAAAATCACCCAGGAAACTAAAAGGTTGTGTGGTGTACCAACAACTAAAACCACGAAAACCGTTCAACCCTCCAATCGCCCCCGAACTACAGATCCCTGGATCCACCTAAGCCCTGATCCACTACAGCGAATCTAACGAGCAGGAATACCACACTCTACAAACCAGCTACAAACTCAACCTTCCTCCTATTCAGGCCATCCCTCCTCTGATCTGTTCAGATCTCCAAATCAGTCATAAACACATTCTTTACCGAATTCAAATCATACATTACACTCATCATTTCCTTAGTCACTACAGTCATCTTAAAATTGATTCCGTCTCCTTCTCCGTGATTCCTGCTACGATTGACTCCCTTTACATTGTACTTAGGAATGTAAACCGTGTCTACGCACATACTAACGACACTACTACATGGCTAAGTGCACATATTGCACCTATAAAAGAAATTCGACTGACGAAACGCAAACAGTTACACAAATCAGGGCATACCGAACTGACCACTCCGATGGTAAAGCCCACTAAGGTACTGCACTCATAATCCACAACACCCTATCAACCACGTTATTCCTAAAAAATGCCACCGTTTTCTACAAAGCACGGCCATTTCGGCATCCTTTCAATCAACGTCCCATCGCCTCCTTATACTGTCCTCCCAATAAATCGTTACACCCATCGATTCTGACGAATTCTTTGGATCCCTTCGGTGAAGATTACTCATTTGTGGCGACTACAACGCGAAACACTTACAGTGGTACTCCAAAGTGATTGACTACTATGGTCGCTCTCTGCACTCAATACTTAATTTTCACCATCTACTCCTACATACTGGTCAACTGACAAAAACCAGCCCTGACCTCACATATTTCATTATATTAAAAAACCTTGATCATATCCTCTACTCAATATCCACATTATACAATCCCTCCACTGATCACAGCTCTATTCTACTTACCTTATCTCTCACTCTTTTACCTAAACTAAAATCAGAATCCTTAATCACTGCTACTATAGACTGGGACGCGTTCCTGGGGGTTGGGCCCTTCCATCGGGGTTGCCAGTTCAGTATGCATCGTATCCTGATATGTGTAACTATCTTATAAAAACAAAACCTCATACAATATTCCTCAATAATGCTCGAGACTATTACCCAAGATTAACCTCGAACCAACACAACCGACTACAACGACAGGCACTTAACCGAAGTTTCGGACCTTTCTACAGACTATCGTCACGCAAATCTAGCGTTTCAACGCAAAACAAACTGACCATCTACAAGACTACTAAAACCGATATGGGCGTATGTACTAGAATTATGGGGCATCATCACTAAACCTTCCAACATCCAAAAAATACAGTCGTTTCAAGCCATAGTCCTTATATCCACAACACCCTTCACAACGACCTCAAAATCCCTTTCGTACCCCCCCCCCCCAAAAAAAAAAACTTTTTCACTTTCCACACTAAACTCTCCTCTCACCCCAACCGATCTGCCCAATCCTTATCCAATAGTAACCACACCTATAATCCATATTCCCACCAGACGACTGAGGAGGATAAAGCCTTTCATACTTGTTGAAAATAATGTTAAAGATTTTAAAAATAAATTAAATAAAAAAAAATCTTTATAAACTTTCAATTAATTAAGGTTTTTAGTTGAGATAAAAAAATCAGTGTCAGCGGGATTCGAACCCACGTCCTTCGGCTAGATACGCAGCTGCTCTAACACTTGAGCTTCCGATCCACTCAGACACTAACCTCCCGTCTCAATCCCACCTTTTGAAATTTCCCTCCTTTTTTGCCATTTTTCTAATGCCGTGTAATCTATTTATTCTCGGCGACAAATGAAAAGGCCAAGGAGAGTTTTAGTGAAGGTATATTTCATTTAAACTGATTAAATTTACTAATTTCGTGGCCCGCTTGACCACTTCTTTGATCTTTCAATTATTTAAGGTTTTTAGTTCAGATTAACAGGTCAAGTCAGGGTCACGAGCGGGATTCGAACCCACAACATTCGGTTAGATAAGCCGCTACTCTACAAATAACTTCACGTTACGGTCTATATCACTTTTTACATTTTCGTTAAATGGACTACTCAATTTTGCTCGTTCATGGTTTTTAAATATTATTTTTTCTAATTAATTATGCATATATCCTGCAGGAGGCGTATAGATGTGTTGTTTTAAATAATGCATTTTATTTTACTTATTCTTCAAATAAAATTAAACTTCTAATTTCTAATAAATTCTAAAATTTGAAAGCTTAAAGGAAAAATAGAAATTTTATTGTTAGTTCATTGTACTTTTGTAATTAATTTAATTAGTAACTCCATAGTGTGGAATGTAGCATTATATTTTAAATGACTTATATAATGTTCTCATAGTCAGCTTGGCAGACCGACCTGATGTTAATGTTGTAATTATTTTGTATATTGTTGCGTAATAAAACACATTTATTTTTTATCGTGATTAATTGGTGGTAAAAAAAAGAAATTCTACAATTTCGCTAAGTATCAGAAGATAAAACTAGCCAACAAATATCCAGGAGCAGATGGTGGAAAAATATCAGGAACGGTTTGGAAATATCTGATCAAATCTGGAGCACATTCAAAAATTCGACTATTACTAAAAGCCGGAGGTTCAATGAGTTGTAAATGAACTCTTCGAACTGAAGAGGGGGGTGAAGATGAATCAAAGTTTCCCCGTGGATTCGTGTTAGTCCTTAGCCTTCGCCTTGTAGTACGTTCGACCCAGACAAGTTTCCCGGCCGGTTGTGTAAGCTAATCACCTATAATCGAAAGAAGGAAAAAAAGAAAGAGGTAATCCTTTCTTTTGAAAGTGAAAGCCACGTGTGCTTCGGTTCAAACCGGCCGCAGGAGGCCGTACATGACCTGAATTTCCCCCCTTTTGCCTTTAGTACGGCGGTAAACAAAAAACATCGGGGGAAAAGAATGTCAACAGTCAGAACGTTATGTAACACATGCATAAAAGGGTGATTTTGACCAATTTAGCCAATGTGTAATCCAAAAGACAGACCAGAAGGTACCACTTATTGACAATTTTCTTGGGTCCATTGGTTCATAACACTATTCTAGACGCTTATTCCTAATTAATGTACAAATAAAAATTAAATATGAGGACATAAGAAAAATACATTATATAATCTATTGGAGCTTGCACAAATAACAGGTTCCAAGAGCTTAGAAACTTTCAGTCGGCCGGGAGAGTTGTTAGTTTTTCACTAAATTGTTGGAAAGTTTTATACACGTAGTTACAAATATTACAAAAGGAACTACAAAACGTGAGAAACAATCTATTTCACTTTAAAACAAAATTTGCACGTGGTGAATGATAAATTATGAAGAAAAAATAAATTCCAAAAACCTCCTTGCGAGGAACTTCTGCAGTTGAAGCATTACATTCACATTGTATTACAGCATTTTGACTAACGAGAAAATGTATATTAATTACAATATAAAACGTAAGTAGTGTTCATAAAATATTTTCAGCATTACACTATGAGTGACGTAATTCATATGAAGCTCAGAGACCAAAAAACCACGGTGACAGGACCAATTTAATTTTAATTGGTGATAAGAGTTTCGGAAAAACGGATGGATTGGCGACAGAAGCTCAGAAACCAAAAACCACGGTGACGGGACCAAGTTAATCGTGATAAGAGCTTCGGAAAAACAGATGGATCGGCAACAGAAACAAAAAGATAAAGAAACCACCATTTAATATAATAAATAACACAACTGGATATAATTCCGCTTGATACAATTTCGCTACTAAAAATACAATCGGCCTGCTCGACACAATACAGAATACGGGACTTAGGCTGATGACAGGTGCTTTCCGGAGCAGTCCCTCCTACAGCCTTCATGCAGATGCTGGAGAAAATGAGAAATGCCTTTAAGTTGCAGACGTGACTTTCTTGATTTGAAGTTTTTTCCTAAAAACACTTCCTCTAAGGTCACACGCACTAAATCGTCTATTTCCAGGGACTAGTTTGATATCTGACAGCATCATCCATCACGATGATTCTGTACGAAAAACCTCGCTCCGTATGTACACACTATTGCACGAATTACAAATACCCTTACCTCCAGTACTGAAAGAAAGAATCAGTGGCTCCCATCCCTCTCTGGACATTTCCCAAACAGAAAATTTTGTATTCACTTGGAAAATATCGTAAAACTCTCACGTCTTTTCATGTATACCAGCAGGAATTTTTGAAAATAAAAAACGCACAAGCAGCATTTATGTAATTCATAATAAGACTGGATCAAGGAGTTTCAAGGGCGTGGAAGCTGCGTCTGTATGTGGTCATAACAATTTTTTTTTCTCAACATTTCTGTAGCGACTATAGCACCGAGCTAATAGCAATATGGAAGTCTCTAAATTTCATGTGTTCCGATAATAATAGCAGCTACGTGATTTGCTCTGATTCAGAATCGCCCTTACATGCCTTGGAACACACATTCAGATGATCTCAGTGTAGATGATGTGGTACTGGCGTCACTGGGGAGCCTTCAACCGCAGGGAAGGAGCGTTTATTTCGTCTTGGTTCGTGGACATGTAAATATTAAAGGAAACAATTTGGCAGATGAAGCTGCAAAAGAAGCAGGAATGTTCCAAAGGGTGCAATGACTGTAGTTTACAAGTCAAAAGTTAAGGGTCAATGAAAAAAGGTCTGGACTAATATATCTGAAAACAAACTAGCGGAAATAAAGGACTCTGTAGATGCATGGCCCACTCCATTCAGAAATAGTAAAAGGGAATAAGTGGTTCTTGCACGGTTGAGGATTGGACACTAGAGCCACTAAGGGCCATTTGATGAGGGCGAAAGGCAAAGTGCGGAATGTACAATCAGATCGTCACAATCAAACGTATTTTGTTTCTTCCCCCCACGTCATGCACATTACGTACACTTATCGCCTACAAGCATCGAAGAAATGCTAGGCGACAACCACGATAGTATACGCCGATCCATCAAATCAGCAAATCTTCTCGACAAAATATGACAACACTGTTTGTCCTTCTCAATATACATATATAGATAGATAAATATACTAGGTCGACCGTCCACATGGATGGCTCTAACCTGTATGGCTCTTTGTAGCTTTTAGATAATGAAATAGTCATTGGGACAGTCATGACCCTTAGTGGTTGTGTTCCGGAAAAAAAGTAACCACGGTGACAGGACCAATTTTGGTAATAAGAGCTACCGAAATTGGATGGGTCATCGACAGTAGCTCAGAGACCAAAAAACCACGGTGACAGGACCAACTGATTGGTGATGATAGCTTTCGAAAAATGGACGGATTGTTTACAGGAGCTCAGGCATAAAGTAATGCCTGGCGATGGAGAGACGTCCACAGGAGCTAAGACACAAAAAAAATTCATTGACACCAGCTTTTCAAAAGGACATAGGTAATTGTCAGACTTTAATGTCATATAAAACCTAATTGCTCCTGTTATGTCCAAGGAAGTTTTAGACTTAGTTTATATTGGTTTTTGAATTGGTGAAAACAGCGAGTAAGAACGTATGACTTTCACGTCCGATTTGAACAACCTTCCAGCACACACCACCGCGAAATCTAGAAAGCTCAGTAAACAAAAGTCCCCCTATCGAATGATAGTTCGGCGGGTGAGCAAAAGCTCATTATAAAGCTAATGACCTGAAATCGCGCCCGGAAAAGAAAACACGAAGGGCACATGTGGTAGTGGTTTTTTTATGACTTTCTCCCCGTTCCTCATGGCCTTCTTTAACTCGTCTTCCACAATCTAATTAGAGAAGGTGAATCGCCTTTCGGGCCAGATTTTTCAAGGGCCGCATTTCAAACAGGCAGAAAAGGTCAAATCGAAAATCTTTTAAAAACCGACAACCAATCGGCGAAGTTTTGAAACGACCGCAACGAGAAAAGAAAAGCTGATACTTTGTTAGGTGAAACGCGCGACCTCAGAAACGCGATAGGTTCGCAGAGTGAAACGCCCCTTCGCACGTCCGTAGATAATTATTGTACATTAATTTATACAAAATTATTTCTACCACTCAAAGTGAAGAAAGGGAAATATAAAAAGAGAGAGAAAAAGTATGAATTTCGCCTTTCTCAATCGCTCATGTGTAAGTCATTTGAATTTTATAAGACTATTAACCGTGGCCCACCAGAAAATGAACTGAGTATAATTGGATTTGTTTCTGATGAATAATTAATTATCCCTAGAGAAATTGAATGATAGAGAAATTTCTGGCGAAGCATGTCAAAAACCAAACAAGCGCCTAGGTGTGTTTAAAAATCTGAACATTTATCAGAACTATCATTTGGTGAAAAACGATCTTGACTTTTTTTTAGATCAAAATAATCAAATCACAATAAAAAAATAAATAAATTCTGCTGACTTGAAAAGCAAAAATTACATTTTCCAAAATTTCAGTTTAAAATGTCATCAGGAGTTAAATGTGTTTAATATAACTTCGATGTAGTTCATCTTATTTGTAAGGCAGGATCTCGGAGACGGAGAAATCTCGGTGGCGTGGTAGGGGCAATTTAATGGGCGATAAGAGGGTGGAAAAATGGATTGTCGACAAGAGCTCAGACTGTAATGCCTGGAGATGTGCGCATAATGAAGGAAGATAAGAAAGAGCCTTCGAAAAATGCCCACAGGAGCTCAGAGGCAAAGAAATCATGGTGACAGGAGCAATTTAGTTGGCGATAAGAACTTGGGAACAATGGCTGGACCGGCGACATGAGCTCAGAGATAAAGAAATCGAGGTGACAGAAGCAATTTAAAGGGTAATAACAGCTTTGGAAAAATGGACAAAATGTCGATAGGAGCTAAGATACAAACTAATGTCTGGCGATATGAGCACAGTGAAGGAAGATAAGAGCTTTCGCAAAATGTCCACAGGAGCTCAGAGGCAAAGAAATCACGGTGACAAGAGCAATTTAATTGGCGATAAGAACTTAGGAACAATGGATGGATCTGTGACGTAAGCTCAAAGATAAAGAATTCAAGGTGACAAGGAATTTAAAGGGTAATAACAGTTTTGGAAAAATGGAGAAATTATCGAC
>CM077110.1:6434262-6471074 GCA_039619505.1 Cimex hemipterus | reverse complement strand
TTGGAAAAATGGAGAAATTATCGACAGGAGCTGAGACACAATGTAACGCCTGGCGACATGAGCTAAATGCACGGAACTTAAGAGCTTTTGAAAAATGTAGACAGAGACGAAGAAATCTCCTTGACATGAGCTTTTCAAAATGAGATAGGAAATTTCCAGGCTTTAATGTCATATAAAAACTAATTGCTTAATTGCAAAACATTTTTGTATTCAAATTAAAAATACCTAAATTCTGCTGACTTGAAAAACAAAAATGACTTTTTCCAATGTTTCAGGTTAAAATCTGCTTAGAAGTTAAACGTTAATTTATAATTAAATCTTTTCTTTGGCTACTATTACTATTATAATAACTAATATTTTTATATCCAAAGTAAATACTTTAATTTTTCGTCATTATTTTTTTAGGTTTCTTTACAATTATAAAATTAATTGTAACAAATTTAATTCTCATAATGATTTCAAAACCTCTAGTGGTGTAGAAATTTCAAATTTATATAATTTGAACTTTCTTCGTTGTACATCTGGCATCATACGGCAATTCTTGGAATGAACATGATTGAAGTAGAAATACCATATTTTCAAATCGGAGGGAATGTTGAAAATTTTGTGTCAAAAACTTGTTGAAACTCGATTTTTCGACTTTTTTTTTAAAACAGCCGACAAATCTACAGATTGCACAAGATATGGTGAAACACCATGTCTAAAACAATGCTGAATTTTCTAGACTGGTTAGTCGTCTAGGTCAGGGGTCGGGCACGGCCACACGACAGCGTAAGCTTAATATTTCTGAGGGACGAATTAATTCAGTGCGATACATATCGTAAGAAACATGAATTTCAGGCAGGCAGACTATCCCAAAGATGGTTTCTCACCCATTTGCGTATTTAATTGAAAAAGTTAAAATTACGCAATTTATGATATTTGTGTGTACACAACAAAGAAAAGTTTTGAAGTGTGAGAAGAATCATTAAAGAGATAACAACTGGAGTTATAGCTAAACTGGGCTATCTATTTGAAAAGGTTTCAGCAGTGAACAATGCGGACAGCATGCGCTTAACATTCTATAGATCCACTTTTCTAGTTATGGACTAGCATTATACATGGACAAGAATGTAAATAGGTTCTGAAGAAAATAGACCTGATTCAACACTGAAAACACCTATTGGCATCCTTTATGCGGAAACGAACAAACCAAAACAGCCAACAAAATGGCAAAAATAAGGCTCCTTTCCAAACATACGGCAAACCTGATTGACTAGATTAAAAAGAGATCATTACTAACAGTTTACGCTTTTACATAACTAGCACAGCATTTAAACCGGCAAAAGAGACTGATTCGTTGCCATACTTCAATTGGAAACTTTTACACTTTCCAATTCTCTATCAGCAAGACTATTTTAAAAATTTACGGGGACTTTCAACTTAGAAGACAATCAAAAATGTTATATACATTTTTTTTTTCAAAACGGCCGATTCGTATTCATAGATGGTTCATTATTCAATCATAAAGTGAGATGTGCTTTTTATGATCTAAACCTTAACCATCGCAAAATGCATTCTCAGATAAATGATGAATATTTTCCGCAGATCTAATAGCCACCGAACAGGCACTACGATATGACAACAGGCACATAAAATTACCATAATGTCCACTTTCTGAGTGGGGCGTGTAAGTTCCGGAACTGTACGTAATTATATAGCAGTACTTGATTAAAATTAAACAAAACTCTAGAACTCGGGTAACAAGGCTGAACTTTGTAGTGTAGTAAATTTTCCAACCATTTGTCAAAAATAAGTGCAATTTTGGTCCACCAACTCCTCTCCTAAAGTGCCAGGTTGTTGGTCTATCTGCGAGTGGAAGGGCTCACTCAAATTGAACTTACCAACAGTGTATTCTACCGTCAATGCGAATCAGCGAAAATAGATGGGCCCACTAAAGTGATCAGCGTAGATCAATTGAACAAACTAAGCTGTATCAATTATTAAAAAAATAAAATATAAAACTATGACTTTGTTCCTTAAGAAGTAATTATTCAAATATCGTGAGATGCGGTCTGGTGTGATGTAGGTATCAGAATAACATTTTCTTTATCGTGCCAACGTTTCGATCTTTTATTGAGATCATCTTCAGGGCTCAAAGTGTTTGTCTTCTGTGTAATTATGCCATGTCGTGTTGAGAGTGTTCCTTAAGAAGTTTCAGTCTATAGAGTCGGCATACTCTGAGATTTTCTGCGGTGATTAAAAAATTAAAAAGTTGGTTTTCCATTCATTTTACAAGCTGAAAATAGACGGAGGTCTACAGTTGCAAGCAATTTCAAGATTTTGTTACGTCATGGATTATATCAAGTCTCCGGCACACATTTTCCTCGGTCGACTGGGTTTTAAGAGCGAATATATAAGAGATCAAGTATTTATTACCAAAATGAACCAAGGAGGCTTAGATTTCAACTTAGCTCTTCTGAACCAGCGCAATATTCAAGGAACACCATCGGATACCCTGTCAAGGATCGGGACTCGGACTTAATGGGTCGGCGAACAAAAATAATTGTACCATCGATTTTATGGCACAAACCATAGATCAGCATGGTAAAAATGGGTGGATTGTCGTCAGGGTCTTATTGACAAATAAATTTCGGTCATAGGACAAAATGTTTACAAGCTTAAGAAATTTGGGCTGCTTGTTGACAGGGGTTCTGAGAAAAAGAAATCTCAGTGACAGTAGCTCATAGATGAAGAAAGCCCGGCAGCTGGAGCCATTTAACTGACGATAGGATACTTGTAGCTTTCTGGGAAATAAGGTCGAATTGTCGACAGAAGCTCAGAGACAAAACCAATCCCAGTGACAGGAACTTAGCGACATAGAAATCTCGTGACAGCTCAAACCTAAAGGAATATCGATGACAGGAGCTACTTAATTGGCAGTAAGATCTTGGGAAATATGGGCGAGTTGCAGGCAGGAACTCAGGACAGGATAAAAGAAATCACAGAGACAGGAGCTCAGAGATAAAACCAATCCCCGAGACACGAATTTAGCGACCAAGAAATCTCGTGACAGCTCAGAGCTAAAGGAATATAGATGACAGGAGCTATTTAACTGGCAATAAGAACTCGAGTAATATGGAAGAGTTGTCGACAGGAATTCGGATGCAAAGGAATCACGATGTCTGGAGCAG
The DNA here is from genome assembly GCA_039619505.1 of Cimex hemipterus. Taxonomy (NCBI): domain Eukaryota; kingdom Metazoa; phylum Arthropoda; class Insecta; order Hemiptera; family Cimicidae; genus Cimex; species Cimex hemipterus. The sequence goes on along the minus strand of CM077110.1, from coordinate 6,467,901 downwards.
TTAAACTGGCGATAAGGTACCTGTAGCTTTCAGCTCCAAACTGGTCTGGGAGTGCCTAAATTGCCTTTAGGAAAATACAAGATAACTTTAAAATTGCATTACAGACTGAACAGCTAGCCAAAAAAGGGGGCAGCTCTCTCACCAATGGGGCCAGAACCAGACTAGTTGCACTTAAGTTGGAACTGGAAAAGTGGCTCGCTAAAGAAACCTTCAAGCACTGGACAAAAGCACCAGGGTATGAGGCGATTTATCCCATCAAAAAGGAAGACGAAGGAATTCCTCTCTCTCTCGAGGAAGAGATTTAAGGCAAATTATAGCCCTCTCTCGACTACCGGTTAAGTAGAGACAGAAACATGCCGACTTTCCCAAGAGGAACCAATGACATCGGTACATCATTTGTATACTTCCTTAAGGAAATTATCACACCAAAAGTGCGCGAAGAGCACCGAGGAAAACGCTTAGTCTTATGGTAAAAACTTTTACTTTGCCAGATATGGCTATATTTTCTAGGGATTCCACAAAAGATCTTTATAGATCACAGGTGGAGGATAGGACCTCCAAATCTAGAAGAAAGAATATTGGCCAAATACCTACAATTCTGGTGGAAAATCCTGTCGATACCTAACCAACCACAACGGAGCACCTTTACAACGTCCCGAAAACCAACTAAAATCTACCTAATTAATTAAGGTACGCTTCATTTCCCTATTTCCCGTTGAATTTTTTAATTTGCCGTTGTTAACTCTTCCTCTCCCCCTTATCAGAGTCGAAAGGGGGCATGCTGCTCCCCACCGACAAGGAGAAAGGGAGAAAGGGAACCGACCCTCCTACCCCTGGCACCCTGACCAAAACAGCGGTGGAACCCGGACCGTTCGGATATGGGAGCCCTAGACCGAATCGCATCCCTGTGAGTAGATGATGTTGTTTTTTTTAACAAAAAATATATTACAATGAACATCAGAATTTTTGGTTTATTCTAATCAGTTCGCACATCTAGCAAAATATCATGGGTACTCGGTCATAAATAAATCCTGCACCCTAATAACCATTAGGCAATCGTGTAATTTTCAACTTTGTATCTGGGGATTAAAAAGGTTTGGGTAACAAAAATAGTGAAAAAAAATTATTCATATTAACGTCAATTTGGTCAAAATTGCCTAAAACATCGCGTACGGAAAAAAAGAATCCTTGGCCGTGGATCAGGATCGGCGTGGGAGCAAGGCCGAAAGAACCCCTTTCTAAAGAAAGTCAACTCGTACAAATGGTTCTCACGTCCTCTTGAAAAAAAGAGGAAAAAATACGATTCTAACCCGAGCCTAGATGGGAAGACTAATTGGCATTTGAAACTAAAGCAAACTGGGAAAAACGGTTCGAGAAAAAGAAGGTTGATTCCCAGGCAATTTTTTTTATAAGTGCGGATAGAACAGGATGAAATAGTAATCAGTATTGGCCGGTGATAAGAGCTTGTCCTCAAAACGCTTTTACGCCCCTGACATTTAAACTGTTTTCACCTGACACTCAACAACTAAGTTCTTTATATTCATAACGTAGCTTAAAGTTGTAACAGTTTTTCCAAACAGTTGTTTGAGAAAAAAATGCCTTTTCATTTTCGGTCTTATAAATAATAAACGTTTACTTAACATTGCTATATCCAACTTGACAGCTTACTTTTTTACTCACGAGTTTTAATTTTTTAAATTGTTCCTGGTTTGATTGATAAAACAAAATTTCAGTTATATCGCAATTCACCTCCTAATGAGATATCAAAAAGTTTGCTCCTGATACCCAACATGACAGCTTACTTTTTTTACTCACGAGTTTTAATTTTTTTAAAAATTATATTGTAAATCACCTCTAATGAGACATCCAGTAGTTTGTTCTCGATACCCAATTTGGTAGCTTACTTTATTTACTCACTAATTTTAACCTTTTAGAAATTATATTGTAAATCACCTCCTAATGAGATACTAGTTTTAACATTTTTAAAGTTTTTCTTGTTTTTCATTTCATCTTTAAACTTTTTTTCATTTCTAGCCAGTGGTTTGAGAGAGAATTCAAAATTTCTTGTTTAAATGATCAAACGTTTCTGATACAATACATTTTTCCGTCTTGTCTCCAAGCTTAGACTTACAAAATATTCTTATGTCATAATCATTTGTCAACGTATTCGAGCTCCTGTCTAAAAATCTAATTAATAATGAGACATCAATCGGCTGCTCCTGATACCCATCTTGACACCTTGCATTATTTATACACTGGCAATAATTTTCTTCCATTTCATTTTTCTTTTCAACTTTTACAACCAGTAGTTTGATTGATAATTCAAAATTTCAATTATATTGTAACTCTACCTACTAAGACGTTGATAGTTTACTCCTGATACTCAGCTTGACTACCTTACTTTATTTATTAACCTGTTTTTATATTTTTTGTTTCCCATCACACATTTACACTATGATCGTTTTAGATTAGACGTGTAATTAATAATTAGTACTTTGGCTTTTGACTCCTGCCTGATAATCAACCATATGAGACGTCAATCCATTGCTCCTGATATATTTCTTCTTCTTCTTTTTCATTTCATATTTAAACTTCTGAACGTTTCTGACCAGTAGTTTGATTAATAATTTAAAATTTCAATTATATTCTAAATCACCTCCTAATAAGATATCAATAGTTTGCTCCTGATATAGATCTTGAAGACAAGTTACTTTTATTTATTCACAAATTTTTACATTTTTTTAATATTTCGATACTCTGATTCTCATAGCGATGATAGCAGATTTATGCTTTATTTATACACTAGTTTTAACAATTTTTTAAATATTTTTCCTTGCTTTTCATTTCCTATTTAAACTTTCGAACATTTCTGATCAGTGGTTTGATTGATAATTCAAAATTTCAATTATATTGTAAATTACCTTGTAATATGACATCCATAGCTCTTGAAACTTGACAGCTCACTTTATTTATTAACCTGTTTTTATATTTTTCGTTTTCCATCACATATTTACCCTTTGATAGTTTCAGATTATACGTTTAATTAATAATTAGTACTTTCGTTTTTGAGCTCCTGACTGATAATCAACCCTATGAGATGATAATCGACCCATTGCTCCTGATATATTTTTTTTTCTTGATCAAATTCAACTAATTCGAGCTCTTGTCTAAAAATGTACTCAATAATGAGACATCGTACGGTTGCTCCTGATACCCACGTTGGCTGCTTTCTTTATTTATTAAATTTAATTTTTTTTAAACCATTTCATTTCACATTTTCTATTTAGAACGTCTGACATGATCATTTGTCAATTTATTTGAGCTCCTGTCTTCAAATCTACTTAATAATGAGACATCGATCGGATGCTCGTGATACCCACGTGACTGCTTACTTTATTTATTAAGTTTACATTTTTTATACTTTTTTCATTTCACATTTATTATTTAGAACTTCTGACTTGATCATTTGTCAACTTGTTTGAGCTCCTGCCTAAAAATGAACTTAATAATGAAACATGGATCCGTTGCTCCTGATACACACCTTGATTGCTTACTGTCCACTTTTCTATCGAATCATTATTTTTGTATTTGGTAAGTTGTCTTGAGCAATGTTTCACAACCTGTTCTGACAAAAAGCGAATCTTATCTCCTATACAAATATGAATCTTTTGCTACTGTTTCATGTTGGTTGTTTTTTCGAGTATGTGAAATAATAGAACTAAGCTATATAAAGATGGTACATTATAAATAATATAATTTTTACCCCAGAGGACTTCCCTCAGGTTCAATCTTTAGTTTTAGATGACATACGATAGACTTGATGAAGGTCAAATAAAAAGACGAAAGTTTGGCATCATTGACCACCGTCCCAATACAAAAAAAATTTTTTTTAAACAAATAAATAAAAAAATAACGTCGTAACTTTTTGATGAACTTTTTGGATCCAGTCTAGCTTGAGTTTTCGTCTTCGTGACTGGAACGAGGAGTCATGGGGGCTGATAAATTCTGGGATAGGTAAAAGTATTGTTTATAATTGTTTTAGTATCACTCGCGAAAGAGATCAACCACGTTACATCAGAGCTTTGGGGGCGTCCCGGGTTGGACTTTTACCTTCCGAAATGGACCGGCCTAGTTAAAGGCCGAGCGCGTTTACTTTCGCGATGTGTTTATAATTTTCATTTGTAAATTGCACTCATTGGTGTTGTGCCGGTTTAGACCCGGGGCGAAAACGATCACCTTTCACTTCCCGGACAAAAGAGCCCGAGGCTTGGTAAACGTTGCACAACCTCATGGGACTCATCTGGCTGACGGGGAGAGTGAAGCTTTTTCACGCACGCACCACGCGTCTCGTAACCGCAGTGCAGTCTTTTGTTGGTGATGACATAGCGCAAAGGATCCACATCCAAAAGAAAGAATTTTCTTTGTCGATCTCTGTAAGGAGCGATAGCGCCCATAGGATCACTATTCTGACTATTACATACGTATATGTAAGCTCTGCCTTTCTAATTGACAGTCTAGTCATAAGAATAAGCGTTTTTATCTAATATTAATCTGTTTCAACAGCTAAGCTGTAATAATGGTTACAGTACAGTCTGGAGCTGATAAAAATGATTATACCCACTGGCGATATGGTATGGTGAAAAACGATATTAGGAAGCCGGGTTTACGCTCCCGTCGTATCACGTACTGCAGCCGTCTGGCTTATTGCTCCTTCCTAGTTCCTTAGTTCAGTGCAATAGACTCAATCCTTCTTAGAAGTATCGGGACATTGATTGTCACTACTGCAATTTGATTCCCTAAGTTTTTTCCGTACGTTAGGTTAAATCTCCATTGAGATGCTCTTTCGTATTCGAAGATCCATTCTTCCTCCTCATTACATAATCTGCGAATGGAACCATTGCTGTATATACCATGTTGTGAGGATGTTTTCTCAGATGCGAGTGGCCGGTTAGTAGTCCTACCACTCCTCTGAGTTTGTCCCTCTCCAATTGCAGCAATGCTTTTGTCAGTCTTGGTGAGGGTAGTTTTTAAAAAAAAAGTGTACTATGCCTAGCACCGCTAGAGTTTATCCACTTCTCCTTTTGCTTTGTTTGGATCCATTCTGCGATGGAGGATTCTGTATTTTCGTATACATAGTCTTGCAGATCCTCCTGTGGCCAGACGTAAGTTTTCTCATTACCGCCCTGGCGCCAATATCAGGTTACAATATCAGGTTGTTGTGTTCCCTAGGTTTTGGAGATTTTGGATGAATTCACAGACTAATTTTGGTGTGATATTATGGCTATCAGATCTCAAGTATTTTTTGCCAGTTTTAAGTTTTTCCAGGGCCAAGCGTATTTCTACTTGAAAGAGACTTCCCTTATGAGTTTGATATGTATTGGTATTGTTCATTTTTTGGGCATGTACAGAAGATGCCCGATCCGGTTCCTTCGTTTGTTTTGGACCCATCTGTATATCATATCAATGTATCTAGTACTCTGCTGTATTCTTGCTACCTTTAATAGTCCGTTAAGCCTTGATAGGATGTTTTAAAGAATGTGTGTGTGAGGAGATATCATAGAAATAATATTGACATTTTAACCTTAGGGGCCCAAATGTAAAGATAAAATACATCAAGAGAAATAGTTTTGCAAATTTATAAGTTAATAGGAGCTCAAAGCAACAGCTATTACCGTCAGAACAACTTGTGAATTATCGTCAACTTATACTAAGTGTTGATTTAACAATAGTTCATTTGTATCAGGATTAGATGAATAACGACAGTCCTTTTTTATATAAACGAGCTCGAATATTCCATCCTATTGGATATCCAATTTAATGTTATGTATGAAGAGTAAGCCGAAAATACAAGTTCAAGCTGAAGGTAGCTTTCAATGCCTGTGACAGAAGACTCACTGGTAATAAAAGCCAAGTAGTCATAAGGTCAGATCTAAAGTGGATCCAAAACCTGAATCACAACAACCTTATATCTTGTGTACTCGGACACAAACGAATTCTTTGCGATGAAAATGAGAACTGGCCTGAGGACGATCTGTAAGAGTTTCGGGAGGAGATTTCTCACAAAAAAAGTTGAATACGAAAGAGAATGGATTAAAGAACCCTCACCACAACAGGGAAACACATTGTTGAGAATGATGGGACTATATAGCGGTCACGGCATCTGAAAAAAAACACCTACACTAATGCATACTATACAGTGAAGGGGAAGAAACTGTCACCCTTATCTTCGAATGCGAATTAACCGATAAACTGACACATGACCTAGCATATCAAAAATACCCAGGGGAAAGAATGATAGTCAATAACTTAAGAGCTGTTGTCAATATCTAGACAAGGATTGAATCGACTGAGATGAAGTAAGGAATTAGGAAAGTACAATAAGACAGAAGGAAGCAGTGCTTGAGGAAAGTTGAGTTTCCGTCATCATTATCATCATCAACATGGAGCCATGAGTAGACTCCACACACACGTTCAAGAACAAATGCACGCACAATTAAAAAGTTCATTTTGAATTGGAGCGTGGGGACGAGAAAGCTAGATTGATATGGAGAGTGGGTTCGCGTGTCTCCAAGTTAAAAAGAGAGAGTACGCGGCACCCTGTCCATTTATTGGAATAAATTACTGCTTATTTCAGTCTTTAAGTGAAAGTATATATGTGACTGTGTGAGACCGTGATAGGTGTTTTTTTCGGGAAAAAAAGGGAAATTTCGAACTGGCGCTGGAACCAGTCATCGTCCGTCAACACTTGGAGTGACCGACTGGCGCCAATGCTAAAATCTACTGGATGAAGGTGAAAGCCCGTTCGATAATTAATGGACTTATAATTCCGGTTGGGAAAGCCGTAAAGAATCTTTAGGTTTGAATATGTATCCGTATCATCTAGCCCCGGCGATCCGAGGAAAATTTCGTAACCACCCTCGATGCCATGGCCAAACAACCGCTTCACCGGTCTTGCCATTGTTTCTTTTATCATTATTGCATTAGTACTATTCAAACTATGGCGAGAATGCTTTTCGCAACCCTTTATCTAGAGAGGGCGCCAAGGAGTGGAATTCATTTTGATCGCCGTCGCTAATACGTTGAGAATTACACAAAAACCACCGGCCATGAATAAGAATATATCGCTAGATGTAACACCGTATTTAATATGTGAACTGCATTCAACTGAATACAACTGTATGCCCCTATACTCATTCAAGGACAAATGCCACGAGAAATCAACTATTGGCAAGGAGGTCTCGAGACCATCGAGATGGCTTGAGCAGTAAGTAGGGTTAGGATGGATCGAGAAGTTTCTATTAAACTGTTGAATCGGGATTGGATCAATTCATTGGCAAAAAGGAATATGTAGTTGTGGATAGTCACTAAATTTATCTGAGGACTTTCATTGGAAGAATCGGATGCGCTGAATGTTTGATGACTCGGCAGGACCCCGCAGTTTCACTCCATATGACCAAATTGGTCGCAAGAAAAATCTGCGTAAGATTACTTTAGTTTTTACTTTCGTTCCTAGTTGTCCAATTCTTCTCCTAATTCATTGGCTCTTAGTCTTGTGTGGGATTCCACGTAAGCCTGCTAGGACTACTAGGATAAGTCCTAATTTGACTGATATGTCTTTATGTGCACCTGGTTAACGTTGTATTCACACGATTGAAAGTTTGCTTAGCATTCGAAGTTGATATGGCAGGTTGTTTCTTCCTCCTCATTCCAGAAAAGTTTACCTGGCAGGGGCGCTGCTGTATACTTTGCTTTTCATCTGTAAAAATTATCTCAATCAGGGTCTGCAGATGTGCTAACGGCACTGGATGACGGATCAATACATATAAAAGTGGATGACTACCACGTGGCTCGACCAGCTGAACTGTGGACAAACCCGGCCAGCATTTTGCCGAAAATTCGAACCCTCGGACCAGCGGCGTGCTCTAGGGGTCACTGGGTCTCCTCTAGGGCATATAAAAATTAAGTCAAACCATTGCAGTTGTGAAGTGTGAAGTGAAGTATCAAGTTGTGTAGATGTTTTCTCAGATGCCAGTGATCGCCTATCACGGACAGGCCCTCTCTGAAGCTGTGAGTTGCCCAGTGAGTGTTACTGTAATAGCATACGTATGCTGTGTGAAGCACCTCTAGAGTTTATTCACTTCTCTTTTGGTTTGGTTTGGATCCATCCACCCACCTATGCTACTATACCCCTATCCTACTTATATAGTTATAAGTGCTAATAAAAAACATCCAATTTTTAATTAGGCACATACATGACATTGATATTTATAACAATCGAAGTAGATGTCTAGAAATGTAAGGTTGACTGGGTTAAGCTGCTGACAGCCAAAGACCCTTGAACTGTACAGTCTAATGAGGTAGTTCAGGAGATAGGCCTCTGATAAATACAAACCTGCCAATTACCCTCAACTCTGATAGTAAGGAGGAGCTCAGGTGCGCACTCCACCATTGAATCAGGTATGTTAATAATGACTGAACCTGCTGTAGCTCAAAAACGATTTTTCTATTTGTAATCAGTATTACCTAGGATTGAATTAATACCAACGGACAGGTGCTTGGGATAATCTAATGATCACTGGCAGGAAGGATTTGAAAAAAAAAATTGCACTTATCTATAGCACTAACCCGTCAAGTGTTATTTTATCTCTAGGCTGTTGGCGGTTAGCTGCGCACTGGCCGAGTGGCAGCCAGTCGATAAAGGATTGGGCCAAGGCTCACCGAGGACGTTGGGCATACTCGACCCCAACCACTGCGACCTGTACAAGGTGGTGATGCACCAAGACCAATTCTACCAGGTAAAAGGTCAAAAAGAAACAGAACCCCGATTTGTAAGCTAAATATCCCGTATTCGGGTTGCAGTACATCCAGTACAAAGTGCACCTTCCGGACATGAAGGAGTTCACACTCTGCTCCTGGCACAAGTTTTACAACCATTCGACCGACCATCCTCTCTTCTCCTACGCCCGTGAGTATGCTAAAAAAAAATATATATATATATACGCTAACAACATAAAAACCGTACTAAGTATGGCGAATTCGTCGAGGGGAATTTGCGATTATCCCCGTCAACGGATGTTAAAGTAAACTGCGTCGAGGGATCCAATTCAGAGGCTTGTGACTCTGGGGTGTTGGCCAGAATGTTACAATCAATCATGTTGTTTACATATAAAAAAATATTTGTATTTTTCAAGAGTTCAGAAAAGAAAAAAGCATGAAATAACAACAAGAAATTCTGGTTGGCAAAGAACATTGCACGCCCTGATAATTCAACTGATTAGCGCAACATGTGTTGAATAATATTATTGAAAAAAATACGTCATGGTTGGAAGGAATTTCAACTCAATATACTATAATGGATTATACATATAATATTATATAAATCCAAATTAACACACATGCTACACGAGCATATTAGACATGTGGTTATAAAGCGAATAATTAACGTGATCGCTAATTAACTTCAAAGGGTAGTTTAAGACTGATATGTTATGATCCTGATTAAAAAAAGGGATCTTTTAACAATAGTAGTATGAAGTCATATATTACACCCTAAATCACTTTAACTGAACAGGAAAAACATGAAGATATATATTCTTAGGTTCTGCACGTGATACCCAAATACTCTTTGACTGTGGAAGAAAAGCATGAATTGAGATATTAACATGAACACAGCTATTCTTAGCTAACACTTTTAATACCCTTAAATTGTACAGGAAAAACATGATTTGGGATATTATCAGGCTATGCTCCAGATGCCCATAAACTCTCGAACTGTACAGGAAAAGCATGAATTGACATACTATCAGGTTATGCCCCAGAAACCCATAAACTCTCTAACTGTACGGGAAAAGCAGAATTGAGATATTAACAAGTTATGCTTCTGATACCCATACTCCTTGTCACTGTATAAATAAAGCGTGAAGTGAGAAATCATCAAAGTCATGGTAACTATAAATGCTAACTATACAGGAACAGCATGAATTGAGATATTATCAGGTTATGCTCCTGATACCCATAATCTGGCTAACTGTACCAGAAAAGCATACACTCAGCTATTTTTAGGTTATTCTCCTGTTACCAAAAAACTACTTAAATGTATAAGAAAAACATTAACTTATAGGTTATACCTCCGATATGTTAAACCTTGCAATCTACAAGAAAAGCACGAACTGTGCATTGCTAACCATAAAATCTTTAACTCTAAAAGAAAAGCCTGAGCCGATATTCCCAAATTTTCCTGCTGATAGCCAAAATTCTTTAACTATACAAGAAAATCACTAACTCAGATATTCTCATGTTACGCTCTTAATACCAGGAAACCCTTTAAATGTGCAAGATATATATTCTTAGGTTACATGTGTTAGTGAAAAATCCTTTACTGTAACAGAACAGCATGGAAATATTCTCAGGTTATGCTCTTCTTAAAACTAAATAGCCTACAGTAACGTAAGAAAGAAAACGTTCCACGAAAAGACACAAATAATATGAATAACATAAACTGAAATGTAACACTATTACCAATCAAAAATGGTAAAGTTTGTGTTTTATAGGGTAAAGGCCCAATGGACAAGTATGCATCTGCTACAGATAAACAACTAATAATTATAGCAAATCATGTAGGCTAAATTAAACCAAATGTAGATACGGGATTAGTAACTACTGTATCAGTCTGTAAGCGTTGTTTTTAATTATATATTTCATTATTTTTCCTTAGTGAAAGACCAACCTAGGGAGATAGTATCTTGGGTGAGCAATACGGATAAGTCTAGCTTTTACCAAATGGCCATTGGAGGCCACACGATCTACAGGCTCAACTACCCGATCAAGTTGTTCAAGTGGCACCACGTTTGCCAGTCTTGGAACGGTAAAACTGGCGAATGGCAGGTGTGGATCGACTCGGAAAGGGCCGGCAGAGGTTTCTACAACTTAGTAGGTGACCGGAGGTATAAATTACAATAGATGACTTATTTGACTGCATTCTATAGCTAGTGGGGAAGAAGATAAAGGGAGGCGGACTTGCGATGACGGGACAGGAGCAGAGCCAATACGGCGGCGGGTTCGGCTTGACAAGGAAAACTAGCGGTCTCATGGGAGAAGTGACCTTGGTGCAGCTGTACAAAGCAGCCCTCACGGCAGGAAAAGCATACAACAACCACAAACACCATCACGCGCACAAGTTCCACCATGAGGGAGTTGGTATGTGGCGTTGAAAGGGGAAACACGATTGGGTGCGTCTAACATCGCTTTTTTCCCTTAGAAGAGGCGGAACAGGCTTTGATGATGCCCGGCCCTGAGGCTACACCACTACCCGACGGTGTCACAGAATTCCCCTTCCTCAGGGGGATGCAACTCGTTCCCAGGCTGCCGGTACAGGAACTCGACGTGATCCGCCAGAGGCAGCAGCTTGATCTCATGCAGCAGCAACAACTACAACAGCAGCTCCAGCTTCAGTTGTCGGACGTGCGCTCCCCGTTCAGGCTAGCCAAGAGGGAGCAGAGCAAGAACGATACTGAGGAGCCATCGTCGAAGACTAAGAGGACAACCGAGTTCGGCGTCTTTCCCGGGATCGACCTGTCAGGCCTGTATACAGGCGATGGGTTCATGCTGGGCGGCGGGAGCCTGCAGAACCCTTTCAATCTACAGCTGGCGGAGGATGACGTCGAAGAGAAACCACCAAAGAAGTGGAACGAACCAGCTGAATGGGAGGTGAGAAACGAACAACACAGCTAAACCGGATTTTCCTTAAACTTCTTGGCTTTTCAGGTAAGAAGCATAATGGCGCTCTGCTCCGGCTGCGGTGAGGACCCTTTCAGGAAAGCGACCGTCCTCTCTTGGAGAGAGACGTCGAAGAAGCTCTACGCCGGGGCGTTATACGTGCCCGCAGCGCAGCAGTGCCATCACTTCTAGATACTATTTTCGAGTCCTACTCCTATTTATTGTATAGTTTTAAATTTAATAATAAACACAATTCGTTATTATTTCTTTACCAACCTTCGTTTTGTGTATGTGCTGATGATGGTACTCCGAGTCAAACTCAGGCTCCGAGAAGTACGACTGGTCTTGGTCCCAGGTTGGGATCGGCCCTGAACCCATGATGCCGAGACCAAGACCTCCACCGGTCCCGACGACGTCGTCCGACTCGAACAGTCTCAAGACCGACCTGTCCCTTATGTCCCTCAGGTGAGACCTGCAACGCAATAAATTAAAACACCAATTTAGTTTATTGACAACGTGAACTTTGGAGCTAACAGGATGCCACTGGCATAACGACCTGATCGACAATGAAAACCTTGTCTCTCTCTATTATCGCTGGATTTTCCTCACTGAACACTACGTGAAACCGAAATGATTATAATGGAAAGTAAGAAACCAGTGATCAGTGTCGATCAAAGGGATAAAGACCTGACCAAACTACAATAATATAATCACCTGAGGTCTTCCAACTCGTAGAACATGTCCTTCGACGAGTCGTGTATGTAAATCTTGACGTGAGGCGATTCCATGTATTCCATCGTCAGCTGTTTTGGGAAAGATCGAACGAACAGCGCTTTCACCGTGTCTATCGAGGTGATCTCGTTGGGCAGGAGGGCCCGTTTCGTCTCGCTTCTGTACTGGAGAAACACCAAGCCTGGTTTTTGTTTTTTTACAAGAAAGAAGAAACAAACTTAGTACATTCGACGATTTTATTTTTGTTTTGTTTTTAAAACTGTTTTTTTTTTTTTCTATATAGAAACTGTGATCTCCTTTCTCTCTTTTTTGTTTTCGTATTTTACGCTTTTCAGTTAGAAGCAAAAAATGTCAGAAAGGAAAGAAAGAAAATCACTTACAAGACACCCAAATGACCTTAATAAATGAGGTCGTGTCTGTGAGTCAGTTGAGTTGTGAAGTGTTTGTGGAGCTAGTCTGCATGTGCGTACTTACATACAAATCAAGCAGGAACGATAATGTATACTGGTGTTCGCATTGTGGTTGTTAGTGGGGAGGTGATTGTACATAGTTTGGCGACACCGAGAATAGTTTTATTAAAAATATACGGAAATATTTTTCGGAGATTACAGAGCTACAAATGGATATAGATATAACGATGATTACCTAGCAAACAGGGCTTGGCCGAAACTATAGTTTAAAAATAAACTACTCCGAAGTTATGCAAGAGGACTAGATATTCTTAGGTTATAGACCTACGGATTCCACTACAAAAGCATAAACATTATGAGGTTCTGGTCGTGATGGTCATAAACTCTTGAACTGGAAGAAAACCATAGACTCAGATATTGCCAGTTCTGATCCTGATACCCATAAGCCTTTTTACTGTACAAAAAAAAGCATGAATTGAGGTATTACCAGGTTATGCTCCTGCTGATACCACTAGCTTCTAATACCAATAAATTCTTTAGCTGTATAAGAAAACCAGGGCTTACATATTCTTAGGTTATGCTACTCATACCCATCCCATACGTTTTTGCAGCCTCAAGAAAAGTATGAACTTAAAGTTTATGGGTTGTGTTCGTGATGTCCTAGCCTCTTGAACTTGACAATAAAAGCATAAATTCAGGTATTCCCAGTTCTGCGTCAGATACCCATAAACACTTTTACTGTACAAAAATAACAAGAAATGAGATATTTTCAAATTATGCTTCTGATACTCATAAACGTTTTTGTTTTAGATGAAATGCAGGGACCTACGATATTCTTAGGTTATGCCCCTTAAATCCATGGACTTAACTTACAAGAAAAGCATGAACTTAGAATTCTCAGGTACCGCTTGTGATGCTCATAAAATCTTAACTGACATACTACCAGGTTATGATATTCTAACACTAATAAACTCTTTAACTGTACAAGAAAAGCAGGAGCTTATATATTTATAGGTTATGCTACTCACGCCTATAGGCTTTTGCAGTATACAAGAAAAGTATGAACTTAAAATTCATAGGTTCTGCTCGTGATGCCCATAAACTCTTGAAAATCATAGTCTCAGGAATTCTCAGTTCTGGTCCTGATACCCATAAACTCTTTTAATGTAAAAAAAGACTCTGCTCTGCTCCTGATACACATAAACTTGTACAAGAAAAGCCTGGAATTCTTAGGTTTTGCTCCTGATGTCAGTAAACTCTTGAACTGGACAGCTTCAAAGTCATAAACACTTTTACTGTATAAAAATGACAAGAACTGAGATTTTCCCAAGTTATGATCCTGATACCAGATATTCTTAGGTTATGCTCGCTGATACCCATAGACTTTTTTTAGTCTACAAAAAAAGCATGAACTTAAAATTCATAGTTCTGCTCATTCTGCCCATAAACTCTTGAGCTCGACAACAAAAGCCTAGACTCATTTTCAAGTTATGCTTCTTAAGTACGGTACAAAAAGTATAGACTGAGAGATAAGGTTATGCTCCCGATACTAATAAACTGGCTAACTGTACTAGAAAAGAATGAACTTGGAATTGTGCAGTTCTGCCATTAATGCTCACAAACTCTTGAATTGTGTAAGAAGAGCGTCAGATATTTTCAATTGTTCCTGTAAAACTAAACAACCTAGGACGATAGAAACACAAAACTTACAACTAAATGACTCAACTGATCAGGTTTAACAAGTTGTATGATACATCCAACGACGATTCTATCTAACCGTATACATTTGTTAAGTTGTGCTGGAAATCTTGACGGCTACAGTTGCAATTAATAGGCGAAATTAAAGAATTTCTTTTGAAAGAAGGAATTTTGAGACGGGATTCTTGAGATAAGCTTCTTGTACTTGGATGCCCTTATTGAGACAGAAAGGATAGTCCGAATTCAGGAGCTGATAGAATCAACATCGACCTCCAGCCTCATGCCAATTCTCGGTGTCGCACGGTCAAAATCTGTCTGATGAAACTCATGCTCTGGCAATGTAGTAAATGTGATTTCTTTTTCGTATGTGGAAACCAAACAAAATATAAGTAAATAAAAGATTTTCAAAAAATGAAAAGAAAAATGCCTGTGCAAAGTATGATACAAAGTACATTTTTTTAAAAACAAAAAAAAATTCTACACGTTTTAAAAATATTTTCGAATAATAATGAAATATAATTATACAATGCTGCAAAAGGAAAAGAATGGTTTTTCTTTTTTCTTTCTTGATTTTAATTAAGGCCATTTAAGGGTGTAATATTTTATTTTTATTTATTTTTTTTAATTTAAAATAAAAAGAAATTATTTTTTACATTACTGCGGTAAAGGCTTTTTCAATAAAATAATAGGAAATAACTACCGGCTTGATTATTTAAAATAAGAAAAATAAAAGAGAAAGAGAAAGAGAGCGAAGTAAATAATAAGAACATACAGAGATATAAAAAAAAATTATGGAATCTATATTGAATCGGACGTTAAAGAAATGTAACCAATTTTAAAAATATATGTACATTGATCATGCAATGGCTGAGTTGGTTTTCTTGGGCAGAACGTCCAAATCTTTTGGGAGGGGGTTCAAATTTTGGAAAACGATGGCCTTTTTGAATAGAAAAATATATAAATATTAGCTTTTACTTTTCTCTATTAATTTTACTTTATTATATCGTTTGTTTCTTTATGATATTTTTTTAGATAAAAACACAAGGAACAAACAGAAATAAAAAAAGGGATAATACAACCTACACAAAGCAAAATAAACTAAAAAAGAAAACAAAACTAAAAAACATGACATATGCAGCATGCAAATTTGGCGAGCATTAAAACTACAGCTTTCGAGTTTTGTGGATTCTATAAAAAGGAACTGAATAAATAACAAAAATCTAAAATACAAAATTATTTTTAGAAAAATACCGGCGAAACGATAAAAATAAAATTAAAAACTCCTTCCCTAAAAATAAAATAATAAATTATAAGAAAATAAATTTTTTTAAAAATTAAAAAAAAAAAAAAAACAGAAAACAAAGAAAAGATTACAGGGTGACACAGAAAGGAGCCAGTGACTGCCTTTACCGCAGTAATGCTGCTGCGGCTGTCCGTCGGCAGGCCTCTCCCTTCTCTCGCCGTACCAAGCGCCCCCGGGGGTTCCACCTGAGTTCCCCAAACACACACACACACAAATTTTGGTTTTACAAGGCACAATTTGCGACACACTGTTATATATTGACAAAAGTGAGAGGGAAGGAGGCGCGCGTGAACAAGGGCTGTGTTGGGGGTGGCCAGATTTTCGGGTTCGATGGTCAAAGTTTACCTTGAAAAAAGGTTTGCCCGGGCTCACGAAAAGTATGACCGGTGGCCCTATCTCAAAGTGCTAAAAAACGAGAGTTTAAGCCTATCAGGAGTTTATCTTTGAAATGAAGATCCAAGAAACAAATTGGGACAGATAATGTACACTTTTGTAAAGCTCATATGCTCAAGTTATCAGGAGCTTAACATCTTTGGGATGAGAACAAAACATTCCACGTTTGATTAAACTTTAAAAAACAGGATCTCAATATTTATTCGAAATTTGATTAATCAGTATTAATTAAAAAAAAAACAAAAAAAAAACAGCTTATGTTAATTTTCTGCCAGGAGTTAATCCGTCGCGTCTGAGGAGTTCACGGTTTTTCAAGGAGCTCCTATTCCTATTAAGCTCCTGAAAAGAGGATGAACCACGAGTTGAAATAATCCTGTTGAACTCCAGGAGGTCACATATTTTCAAGACGCTGCCTATCCTATTAGGCTCCTGATAGTTGGATGAATCAGGAGTTGGAATTATCCTGTCAGAATTCAAGGGATCTCATATGAAGCTCCTGCTAAGAATTTCGCGCGAAGGAATTATCATAACCGTTTCTTGCCTTGTCTAAATTTTGTAGAAAACGTCAAAATGAATATTATTCTTTGAAATGAGAATGATAATAGCTTCAGTGTCGTCAAAACGTAGTCGTACCCTTGTTCACGCATCTCCCTCCCCGGCGGGGTCGATTTTTCTCTCCAAATCAGACAAAAAACGACAGAGCACAAATAGCATTCCTACTAAAATGGGAATTTTATCCAGGGTGTCTCACCTAGAGGCCGTTCCAGGGTCTTGCTTGGCGTCCTCACGACAGGCAGCGAGCTACGTTGCTTGTTTCCACGTCTGAAGCCAGTCGAAGATGTCTCCACTTCCGACATTATCCCGGGATCGTCATCGAGAAGCATATTCGGCGGGGGAGGGTAGCCCCTAGGCTGAGGCGACTGCGGACAAGAAGGGAAACAAAATAAAGCATATAAACTTAAAAAATGAGGGTTGTGAGGAGTGGACGTACCTTCCGCCTGTTGGCTTTGCTCCCCATCTAGGTAAGCGTGGAAAAATTAAAAAAAAAGAAAAGAGGATTGGAAGTTAGTAGGTACAGTGGGATCGGTTAGTCGGTTAAAAAGCAGATTTCGGTACTCACCTCCAGGTCCATGGCACGTACCGTGTACCTGTGGTCGGGGGCGGACAGAGTATGCCGCCTCATCTCCATGTCCCTGGTACGCCCGGCTCTCGTCCGTCCACCACCTCCACCTCCGCCTCCGCCGCCTCCTTCCTCCTCCAGCCGGCCTGAAAGCAAAAAAAGAATCAGTACCAATCGAGAAACAGGAAACACGTGGCTCCCGGCTGTTTACGCGAGGGGGGAAGAGATTTTACGATCAGTCTATTTCCGAACCTCCGTTCAACTCAAAGAACCAACGTTTCAAAACTTTAAACCTAGATACCGGTTAAAAATATACGAAAGCGAGTGATAACAAATTCATATGAAAAATCTCAGTGACAGGACCTTGGAAATCGCCTTGACGTCCTGATAGCGAATGGTGGCATGACTCAAACTTGATGCATCTTCAAAAATAGCAGGCGCCCAGAAGATTCAGATTAAGAGGAGCTTAACGTCTTTTTAAAGTAAGCTGTGATTTGAAGCTCGTGGAAACCAAACGAAGCAAGCCGTGAATACCCCGCCCTTGGCGACATGATCATGGGGCCGAGTTAGCTTTTGGCATAAATAAGTTGATTAAATAATTATTTTGGATTGCAGCAGATCGCACGCGAATTTTAAAGAAAACATTCTGTCAAGGTAAAGACGAAATAAAAAAAATAAATAAATAAAAGAGACTGTTTGTAAAGAGTAAGAACAATGAGCAACTTACAAAATGTTTGAGCAAGTCCATGACTGAGCCAAGGTAAACAAAAATACAATAAAAAAGGCTACAAAAGAACAATGCTCCAGGACATCTAGCTACAATACTGGACGGGAATACGAATTCTGATTTAGCGAAATAGATGTAGAAGATAGACAAGGCCAAGGTTCAAACCAAACGATTTCAACAGTAGAAACAAACAATTAACAAAAGTACTGCTTTTAATCGTCGAAAACTAACAGCCAATAAAAGCAGAAACCACAAAAACAAGAAAAATAAACAATTAATGTCCAATAGGTCAAGGTCAAAATATTTATCATGTATCTGATTAAAAAAAATCACAACGGCATTCAAATAAAAAAAAAATCAAGATCGAGGGTAAGCCTCAATAGCGAAACATCATGATCTGGCACGGTGCAGAAAATGCTGTGTAAGAGATTCGGCAGCGTCAATGGGAAGGGTCGTCAAGAGTAACGACTGAACGATGACCTTATTGGGGATCATACTCGTCTGACGCATGGATACTAGCTTTTCGGCTTTTGGGTCAAAGCACTCGGAGAAACGTTTAGCTTGTTACATCGGATCGAAGAGTGTCCCTCATGTGATGGTACTCGGAATTTCTTCCGTTCTTGATAGAAACTATTGTTTTCCTCCCATAAAGAAAAACAACGTCAAAAATATTTGCAAAAGGTATAAGATGAACTTAGTGTGATGAGTAGAAAGATGCATCCGAAATATATCAACCCTGACCTTGGAGAGTGATAGATAATCTTTTTTTAGCAACTGTAAATAAAAACATAATAAAAATAAAAACTCACTGGGGTCGTTCGAGGGTGGCTCATTCTTTAAAAGATTTGAACGTTCGCGTGCACGGCGGTACCTCCAGCTGACAGTCGGACAACAGAACTTCACGCGCACTTCGGCCAGTTGCATCGCCCGGATATTTTTTCGACTTAATTCAGTTTACATTTATCAATTGTTACTTACTCAGTTGGCAAAGCGGCAGCACCTTGCGGGAGGGGGGATACGATGCCGTCCTCCTCGCTCGCTATCGTCGGACTGGCTATTTCAGCAGGCTTAGATATTTGGACAGGAGCCCACTAGGCCCCCATTGAATGTCGGGTGCGTTTTTAGACGTGATCCGACTGCGCTACACGCCATCAATTGACCCGTTGGACCTACGGTTTCGCTTTTTATCCAAAAACTATGACCTTATAGTCGCCTCAACACGAAATTGAACTTTTGTACGAACCTAACGCGGTTTTAATTTCTTAGCAAAACTTCTCTAAAATAGAAAAATTCCAACATTCTTGAGACTACGAAAACCGTCCCAAAGGCTCAGTTAACCTTACTTTGCAGCAGGTTGTGGTGAACGCTTTTGCCGCTTCTTTCGGTTAAAAAAGTAATGTTTGGATGTCTTTCTAGACGTAGCCCAAGCTTTCGACCGGGAATAGCACTCGGGTGTCGGGGTAGATGTAGATAGTCGGGGTGTAATATACTACGCCTTTTAAGAGCTAATTCATGCCTCGTTCTGTGCCTATAGCACACTGGTGAGTCCTATTTAATCAAGGAACTTGATTAGTAAGTCCGCTTTCAGTCTTGTCGGTTTCCTCTGCAGCGGCATTGAACATCCTAAAACACTTCCTCCTGCGTGGTAGTAGTAGCATTACTGTTTGTTAATAGGTTGGTGTCTCCACTGCCTCTCTGCATGTGCCATCTTATATTATTCCAACCTTCTTTAAATGCCCATTTAGTTTTCAGTGTCCTGTTAAGAACTCCCATAGGGTAATCTTCCCTATGGGCCTAGGCAAGTCCTACCTCCGGTGCCTAGAGGTAACCAATGATGGTAGCAAAATCCTTACCGTCTCTATCCTTCCTTACCCTTTCCTTCCACCCTCTGCTTTGGTAGGGGGTTCCTGGGTTACTGAACCCGCACCCCTCAGGCAAAGGGTCCATTAGTAGGGATAGAGATCTCCTGGGTGGGCCATCAGTCTCACCTTAAAAATAAAACTAAACCACGGGAGAAGAGCACCCAAGCGGCTCTGCTAAATGAGGTGGTAGTCGTGGTTTGCGAACAAGTTGTACTTTAGCTGGAGGGTACCGGCCAACCGGAGCCGGAGATAGAGTTCTTTCCCTATCTCTCCGGGGGTGGTGAAAGGCATAGCCGAGGGGCTATGCTGGAAACCACAAAACTGCCTTTTTTAAGGCACATTTATGGATGTGCCCTTTTCAGGGCACTTCTGAACTTGGCTAGTTTTGCACTAAAAGATCCCCATGGGTCTCAACACTCATGAGTAAAGATGGGAACATCTGTCCTGTTAAGAATCCCGTTAGGATTCGGCAGTTTTTTCCTGCTTCCTTTGATACAATCATCAATTCTTTCCTTTCGAAATGTGTTAGAGCGTTCTTGGACGAGGCAATTCCATTGTTCCCTCATTTAGTGTGCGTTACTATGCCACAGAAGGGTTCTGGCCCTATATACGGAATAGAAGCCCCTTTTCTTGCAAGGGTGTCCGTTTTCTACTTGCCATCTACTTTCCTAAATCCTGGGACCCAGCTGATTGTTCTGCGATCCTATGTATAATTTGGTTTTGCAGTTCAATACGATGGACACATTCAACAACACTTTGGCTACTCAAGGAGAATCTTCCCAGGTACATTCCTCCAATCCATCCTGATAGACCGGTATTGCCATGTCAGGCAAAATCCATTTTCCTTCCACCGACCGTCCCTTAAGTTCGTACCGTTGGTAGCGATTTTACAAAGTTATCGAACATTTTATGCATATTATACGTTCTGATAACATAAACGTAAACTAGGCTAAATACCTTTTATCGATGGCATTCCTACTCCCCCAAACAGTCGGCATCTCCACGTTTGCCGACACCACGGCCATCATCTATTCTCACCCCAACCTATATATAACGATCTTTTAGGCGGAATAAACCAGATTTTTCTACAGTCAATAATTCTGAAGTTTTTAAACAGTTTAGTGGACCTAAGTCGAAAAACAAAACCTTGAAATTACCTCTTTACCGTTGAGATTAGGGCAGGGGTTTATAGGAAGTTTTTTGTTGTATATAGTGAATACAAACACCTCCGGAAATTTTCGTCACTTATCGTCAGTCACCCGTATATAGCTGATGTTATTGAGGGTCAAAGAGGTAGTTTATATTCCGCCATTGGCCCTCTCACGCGGTACGTTCACGGTAATAAATACTTCACTTTCAACAAACCCCACAGATTCCAACAAGAGCACAACCCAAGCGCGTGCAAGGTCAAAGTTAAACTTTAGTTCAGAGTGGACTGTATTTGCGTATTTGTTTTAATGTACATTCTTTTGTCTTTAGATTTACTTCAGTTTTTTAATATTACTGTGATGTTCCTCTTAAATTCTAAGGCATTTATTTCCATATTTAATTTTCTCAGCATTCCATACAGTTAGGAATACCAGTTAAATTTAGTCTGCATTTTATACGATGATTCACTTTAAATTTACGATTTTTTTTGGTCACCCTTTAGTATTCATATATTCTATTTTTTAATATTTCAATTCAAATTTAAGTATATTATAGGTGGTATTATTATAATCCAAAAACATTCCATTAAAAGGAAAAATTTTGAAAAAACTTTACAAAAAATAATTTTAAAATTGGCAAATTTATTTATCGCAGCGATACGATCTATAGTTATGTCCATGTCTGGAATGTTTCCGAGATCGCCGTGATAGTAAAACCACCGCAGTATCACCCTACCGATCCCGCCTCATTGCTTACATTTATCTCAAAATTATTCGAAATAGTTTGTCTAAAAATACTGGAACTCTTCTATGAAAAAGCGAATATTAACCCAAGCCACCGTGATTCGGGGCGAACCACTCGATCGTATACATAAAATAATTTATGTTATACAGAAAGCTCTGGTTTATACGTTTAAAAAAAAGCTACACACTTCAAAAAAAAAATCTCAAAGCAATATTTTGAACTTTCGTCCTCCTATACCTTCCAAAAGGATCCTTTTGGAAGGTATTGAACACCACACTCACCCCATCATTTAACATTTCTATTCGTCCTCCTATCCTACCCGGAAAGACTTAAGCAACAAGAGGAACGTTCCGATTTGTTAGAGGTTAAAATTGGCGTACCACAAGGCAGCATCCCAGGCCCCCTGCTGTACTTACCATATACAAGATACTGGACAAATACTTGAAGATTCAAACCAAACCCAAAAATCAATTTAAATTTCACAAATAGAAAATTAGACAAGCCGATCATCTTCATTGGTAAAGTAATTTTATACATACAATGAATTCGGTTAAACAATAGGACATGGTAATATATAAGAAACTCTAAGAGAATAGGAAAGAACTTGATATATACATATATCACAAGAAAATAAAATCATAATTCATAATCACATATTAAAACCTGGTATAATAATAAAAACCAGGCTATGTTGATGCTAAAGATATAACCACCATTCTTTGGTTGAACGGATCTCAAAACCCAGAAATCAACACTGGACAGTGGAGAGAGTAGAAACTAAAGGTTTTCTTACACACGTGGTAGGCATGAACGATGGATCATTCGGGTCTTTAAATAACCTAAAACCTTTGGATTTGCGATGATAACTCTAAGGACCGTTAAAAAAAAAAAAACCTCCAGCACAATAAAGTTGCTATAGGTATAGAGATGGACCCGATACAAATCAAACTCCTTAGAGAAGTACAAGCTCGATCTTTCAAGCTGAAATGTCAAGAGTCTTCAAACAGCTGTTAAAGGATTAGTATGTAAGAAAAATCACCCCAAAATTTTTCGGTCCCATTGGAAAATATCCAAAACACAGCAATCTTGGAAGCAAAGGAATGTTGGATAACGTAAAGGCAGGCACTGGCCAGAGGAGGATCTGCTAGACATAGGCCCTGAAACTATTCTTAGGATGTCGAAGAGAAACAGAATCTTTCATTACAAAATAGATCTAAAAAGGCAAAAGCAGCAGTGGACATACACTAGAAGTAAACACGCATAGTTACGCAGCCATCACTAAGACTGGCAAAACTCATTGCTACGTTACAGGAGTGATAAAAGCCGATGAAGTGAGCCGAAAACATTTACACAACGCTTTTCAATGATGACCTTGCAGGTCATGCAATTAGGAGGAAATAGATCTTCATCGCCCATATCACATATTATCTTCGAATGAACAGCCCAGTGGCAGATAAACAGGGATGCAAAGAAAAAACCTCAAGGACCTAGGACTGGGAAGAAGGGTCGAGTCGATTGGCTGAACTAAGGATCTAAAGACATTACACTGGAAAACTGTTGTTCTCGGTAGACAGCCCCCTCCCCCCCCGACTTCATCATCAGGGTTTAACGGATATAGTGAGAAAAGGAATTTCAGGCTGAAAGCACAAGCAAGGAAGGCATGAACGCAGTTGTACTGGGCAGATAGTTGTCCTCCTGTATAGAAAGATAGGAGATTTTATGTGATGTACAGCGAATCTGATGGAGATCTTTCCGGGAAGACAGCTGTCGAAGGAACCAAGGAAGTATTGCTTGCACGAGGAAAGGGTACTTCAAATCGTTGAGATCATTCACGGGGGCCTCCTTGAAGAGCCGAAGACGTTTAAGCTCACCCTCAATAAACCATAACCAAACCGGAGAAGAATAGTGGCAGAAACTAGGAGTTTAAGCGTACTGAACGGACGGAGAGTGGAGGGCCAACATAAGGAAATCTGATGGATGTGGTTTTCTGGTCCAGGACAATCCCAAGATCCTTGTGGGAAAGAATTAATATAGGAAGGAAGTGAATGACCCAATATCCTGGGACTTTTCTACGACATAAGCCTATTTTCTTGTATCAATGGTATATAACTTTGGAGGCGAGGAAAAGAAGCAATACATAAAACAGTTCAAAAATCAAATGATGCTCCTTGATATTAGCGACATACACCGCGGAGAACATCGCGCATCTCGACGGTGTGCCTATTAGTACACAAAACCAGTCGAACGCTTAAGCCAGATGTTCGCTACAGTCAGCTCTGAGAGTAAGAATTGGACAAAGCCTTTGGGTTTCTCTTTGGGTTTGACTACACTTTGACCTAATAAAACGACATTTCTTCATTTTCGACATCTACAACAGATTTCGATTTCCATCGCCTGCAACCAACTACTGATAACGAATTTTATTTACAAAATTGGGTTTCTCACAGCATCAAGTCATTCCAAAAATACAAATCAGGGAGGAATAATACGACTTTGTTGTAACCAAAGCTAAGTAATTAAGGGAGAGCATTGACTAGTGGTATCTCTACAAATATTGTCGTCTATTTGGAAACCGTCTGATGAGATGGTAAGAATCGTGCTTTATAGCTTTTCTTTATAAGTTTTTAGTTAATTGGATTTCTAATAGTAATGGATACACGCCATAAGCACGTTCGAAAGGGAAGGTTAAACAACCTGACACCACCCCCTTAAGTAATGAGGATAACCACCCCCGAGATAGAGAAGACAAGGGTTGCGGATATTCAAGCAGGTTTGACAGAAAATAGGAAAATATTCTTTAAGAATTAGACATCACCTTTCATCTCGTCCTGAACAGTTCCGCCGAGTCGGCAAAGCTGGTACCGGTACGTTGAACTCCGCGTCGAAAAATCAATAATCGGGGGTGAGGAGGGTGAGAGAACTGCTGCCCTCCAGCTTGAGTAAGGTTATAGGCATTGAGGGGGTGGGGACGGCAGTTCAGCCACAACGACGTAAGGGGGTAGCAATTTCCCCAATTGATGGAGAAGCGTGGGTGTAGCGAACGTGTGCGGACCCATCGATATAAAAACCGACGGGAAACACGGCCGATAAATTAAAAGGCGTAATGAAAAGCTTACCACTTGTGTCAGCGGACGAGGTAGACCTTCCTCCTTTCCCATCTCCACTCCATTCCTCCTCTGGAAAAAAAAAATTAAACTATAAATTCTGACCAAAAACAGATTAAAAATTAACTTTAATCAAAATTAATCGATGTCTGATTATGGTAATAGTAATATTTTACATAAATATGGTTTGGAAAAACATTTCTCGGCAAAAAATCTTGTTCGAAGTGCTTAAGCTCAAAATTTGGTCAATTAGGTTCTTTTAATTGATCCGTACTCCATCCGAATGGTACATGTTAAGTGAAGAAGTTGGACATTATGAAACTCCAGTCTTATCCTCCACTTTTTGCACGTTTTTTCATAATCTCGTTGTGTCCTTTGAAGTTGTCGAATGGACAGACGATTCTGGGTTGCAAGACAGAATACTGATACCATCAATGGTAATGAAGTACGAAAGTCAGTAGGATAAATGGGACGCAGAATGTCACCTGTGACGCCGGGCTTGTTTTAGTCTTATACCTAAACATTCGGTAATGATAAAGGGGACAAACTGGCAAGAATTTGCGAGACCAAAGGCCCACACACAACCTACACTTGGGATAACACAGCAGAAAAGAAACAAAGGACAGATGGACCAGCTCCGGAGGTGCCTGGCACAGTAATAATTGAAGATCACACATCAAACCTGGGAAACATTGCTACACCAAGAGGCATTGGTGACAACCTACATAACATGGTAATACCCAATGACCCTGTAAAGCACAAAACGACGAGGAAGAAACTACCGTTTAATCTCGGTGCCAAAGGGTTCTGCACCTCGAACTTAATAGATCTATTGTGCTCCTCTGTTTTTATAACTCACTGGCCATTTTTCTTAATCAGCCCTCTATAGTTTTGGCAGCGGTTCCAGTATAGGATCTTGCTATCGGTTTTTCTGCCCTAGTTGCAAGAACCTGCACCTACACCTTCATAGAAACATAGAATGTGTTCTGTACCCTCTTCCTGGCATTACACAGTATTTCTTCTGCCTGTATTCCTTATCGGATGCATGTACTTTTAAGTGGCAGTGTCCAGTCAGGAGGCCAACCCGAATCTTGGCTGTAGTTGCCTTTCAATAATTCCTTTGGAAGTTTTGCCTCTGGTCCTTCTATGAATCTCTTCGCGTGGCTGTGGTATTGTTCCTCCAGGTTTTGAACTCAATAAAGATCCATTTTACGACGTATCCTCTTTTGGCAAGATGCTAAGCTACATTACGGTTCAGGACCTTTTAAACCTTTTCGTTGCTTGTACGCCCCGAGTGCCCAGGACCCATGCCTAGGGGGTCGAGTCATTAGTGTCACTGACGTCTGGGTCTCCGTGCAGTTCCAAGCCTGACTGTTCGAGAAGACGGCTGTCTTTCGGGAATGTATCTTTAGCGTTTTACGTCCCCAGCGCAGTATCGCTGATTTCAGACTGGAAAACTGTAGTATATTTACCTCGGTTTACTAACCGTTCGGTCTTTAGGTTCATCTTGAAGACTCCAGCTCCCGTGCCCACGTCGGTTTTGGAGGCGTCATTATACCAGTAGGAATTTATCAGTGTACAATGGAGACCTAACCCGAGTACGAAAAAAAAGCTTTTGATCCTAAAAATCTTAGTATTCAAAACATTCTGTTGAGCTGTTATGCCTTGCACGGGGATCACGTCGGAGTCTAGGTATAATCCTAAGTATCTGACTGTAGCATATACAGTATATGATTTTTTCTTATTCAATGTTTCCTCCACTTTTTGCATGATAATCACGGTAAACTTGGATGTTGCAGGTCTCTGCATCATCCGAGTAGTTTTTGATGGTGTCGATATAAAGCGTTTTATAGGATGCTTTTGGTGCCAGACATCAAAACCTGGGCTACACCCAAATGCTTTTTGTCATCTTGAGAAAAAGAAATGGTCGAATAGTGAAATGATGAGGATGAAGGTATGGTCTTGAAGAAAAAAAAGCCAATTCAATATTGCTACTGCCAAGCTTATCACCTATTTTAAGGTCAACATTACGGCAAAACAATCTTGGGCCACAGATGACATATTTAACATTTTTACAGGCGATCTAAAATTTCCTTGATGACCGACTCAGTCCCAACATCGCCAAGGATTGAAATAAAAATATTTAAACAGTACAAATGTGCATGACGTCAACGTTATGACCAGAAAAAAAGAAAAACCTTGGATTGCACAAGTTCAAACTTGCGCAATCAGCGTTTGTTTTGCTATGTTGACAATGTGCATAAACTTGCAAAATACCCCGAAGCCATGTCCAGTTATGGTAACTGTGCCCGACGAAGGTGTTCATAAAATATTCACCAAATTGATCTTATTTAAGAAAAATGCCGGTTGAGCCTAAAGTCGAAAGTCGAACGGTATAAGCTATCAAAACGTTGAACTTAACCGAATAGCTATTGAAACTTTTTTCATAACGAGGTACTTCTCCCGCCACCCTCTGTCAGGGGCTTAGCCAATTAGCATATTTTCCATTCCTAGACGTTGTTCCAGATGTCATTTGTCGGAGGTTCGAACACAATATTACGATCCATTCAATTTTTTTTCTACATGAAGACTTACTGTTGTATTTAATATTCCTACTTTGTCACCTTGGATCATATAATTATACAATTCTTTCAAGTTAATATATTTTTCATATTATATTCTCATTGCGGTTGGTATTCTTCTTTTTTTAATTTGGCGTGACTCAGGTAAATTGACACATTCTATTGTGTAACTCTAATTATCCTGAAGTCATGGTTTTTGTAGTTGTGGTGTCGTCGTTTATGAAAATGTTTTACCTCAGCGCGGTTGTTGTGTTATCTTCGTCGTTGTTGAAGTAGTTTCGTTGTCATTTCCCCCAAAAACCGTCCTTGGCCAACTTTTTAGGCTAATATACTTTATATTTGTCAAACGTATGATAGTCCTCGTTGTTTTTGATCGAGTGGTTGTTGTCGTCGCTGTTGTTCGCTTTATTGTCACGTCGCCGTCTTTATCCCACAATCCATCTTTGGCCTCCTTTCTACACTGATATACTTTATATTTTTCTAAACGTGTGTTCAACATCGTTGTTTTTCATGTTGTTGTTGTCCAGCTGTCATTGTTGTCACGTCACCGTCGATTTATCCCAAAATCCGTCTTTGGCCCACTTTCTAAGCTGTTGTCCTTTATATTTTTTCTAAACGTGTGATCAAAGTCGTTGTTTTTCACGTTGTTGTAGGAGTGGTTGTTGTTGTCTAGTCGTCGTAGCTGTTGTTCGCGTTGTTGTCACGTCGACGTCGATTTATAACAAAATACATCCTTGTCCCACTCTGCACTGCTGTCCTTTATATTTTTTCTAAACGTGTGATCAAAGTCGTTGTTTTTCACGTTGTTGTTGCTCGAGTGGCTGTTGTCTAGTAGTCGTTGTTATTGTCAAGTCGACATTTTTATCTTAAAATCCCTCCTTGGCTCACTTTATAATTTTCTAAACGAGTGATAGTCGTGGCACGTTAGTTTTGATCGCGTTGTTGTGGTGTCGTAGTCGTCTGAGTTGTTGCTGTCACGTCGAAAATCCGGCCTTGACCCACTTTTTACACTACTATTCTTTATATTTTTCTCAACGTGTGATCGTCATGGTTGTTTTTCACGTTTAATCGTTGATATTTGTGTTGTTGTGGTCACACTATTATCCTTTCCGTTTTTTTCCAAACGTGTCATGGTTGTTGCCTAGACGTCGTCGTAGTTACCGTATTTGTTGTCTCGACATCGTTGATTTTTCCAAAATCTGTCCTGGAGGCACTTTTCAACTACAATCCGTCATATTTTTTTTCTAAAAGTGTGGTCATCGTTTATGACGTTGTTTTAACTCGTCGTAGTTGTTGTGGTGTCTTCGTCGTTGTTGATGTCGTTTTCTCCAAAATCAGGCCTTGGCGTACTTATTACGCTAATATCCTTTCTATTTTTTCTAAAATTGCAATCATCGTAGTTGTTTTTCACCTTGTTGTTGTTGTTCGAGTGGTTATGGTCTCGTCGACGTTGTTCGCGTTGTTGTGGTCACGCCATCGTCGATTCCCCAAAATCTGGCCTTCGCCCACTTTTTACCCGACGATCCCTTTTATTTTTCTAAACGTCGGTTGCTGTAGTTTTCCTCGGAGTTGTGGTCCTGTTTAGCGACTCGCGTTATTTCTGATCTGATCTTCTCACTATGTGACCGCGACCCAGATAATTATACAGGATCACTCAAGTCGTCTTTGGTTGATAGGCGCCAAGGTCGTCATCGTTATACTTTTGTTTTTGCTACTTTTCCGGTTAACTAGGCACAATTAATTTGTCACGCTCGTTTCTGTTTGATTTGCAATTTGCCGTTCGGACATGCCAAGCCGATACCTTTTCTGTTGTTGTTTTGTAATTTTTCTTTTACAAACGAACACGACGAACAGACTTATCAAAGCCGAATATTTTGTACATATACGTGATTTTAAAAAAAAATATATATTTCTCATTAGGTTAAGGGGAAAACAATCAAGGAAATGAAACGTGTTTGTTTTACATACAGGGTGTCGTGCCTCTCGCCCTGGCCACTTGTTGCCGGCTTTAAGCAATTAAATAATAAATAAATATTGAATTTTTTTTAAATAATGTTTCAATGACAACTGAACATTGTAGACTGTTCACGTTAATAATAGAAATAAAGAGGGAGAATCACGTTGGTGTATTTATACAAATTATAGGGCTTATATACAGGGTCCGCAAAGGTCGGGGTGAGTTTTTTTGTCGGGTGGGTGAAAGATACCACATGGTCTCTCGACCAATTTGTGAATTTTGGGAAAGGCGATTGTCCAAAGCTAAACTGGTTTTCAAAAATATACTGGTAAGACGGTTTGATTGACATGTTTCCGGTCGGTGAGGTAACCACTGGGAGTAGTGAGCTTCCGTGGGCTTTTTTTTTTGCATTTTCTGATCAGGCTCTTCATCAGGGGTCGGCATCGATGGTTTTGTGTCTATCTCTTAGGGTGAAGGAGTGGATTGTAAAAAGAGAAAATAAATAAATTTTAAAAAAGCGGATTTTCCATTTAATGTAAGACGTAAGGAGAAAGGATCGTCGGTCGCAAAGCTGTAAATTCACGTTAATATTTACCGTTATTCTGCCTGGTAGGGCTTCCGTTACAGCATTGACTGCATTTGGAGCACATGAGGACGGGAGGGCCATGTACCGACAGCTTCTGCCCTCCTTGCTCTCCCTCAGGTCGATTCGGCGCCGGGACGGGGGAGGTCACGGCGCAATCGCCCGCGCCCGTCCACGACCGCACCCCCCGGGCTAGGACGGTGAAAGGGGTAAAAACGGGGTGGCCACCACTGTCCTAAGGTGGAAGGTACGGAAGAGTGGACCAAGGGTCGGAAGAACCCGCCAAGGACGGAGCAGATATCAACAATAAAAACAAGTTGCTCTGCCATCATCGGCTGATCAAGAGTCCATTTATAAGGACCTGACTGGTAAGGGCATCCTCACACGTTTAACAGGCCATGCAAGGATGAAAAAACACTTTATTGAGTCAATGTAAAGAAAGGTTGTTCCATGTGTCACAGTTAATGGAACGTTGCCATTCATAAGCCCCATATAGAGTCCATGTATTAGGATCTAATACACGGGCACTGTCTTTTGGGCGAATGCAGAGAAAAGTTGCTCGATATGTGGACGGTACGGAACAACAGATTGAAGGGTCGGAAGAACCCACCAGGGACGAAAGAGATATCAATATTCAAAAACTATAAACGTTGGGCTGTCATCTTCCTGTGATCCCATCTAACCAACAGCGTTTCATTTCTTGAAAAATTCTATGATCATGTAGACGGAATCGCAAAGGGTGCTTCCCCCACACTACTGGATCTATTAAAGATATGATTGTATGGGTGATACCGCAACTTCATTTTCATCTTAAAGTTCTAAGTAATGTCCAAGCTGTTTATAGACCCAGAAGCACCTTCATCGCAAGTGGGACCGACAGACTGATGTCTGACTCCGGTGTTCCAGGACCCGAGATGGGTGATTCTCTAAAACATTTTATCTTAATAAATTTAATTTTTCCTTTTACATTATTTCCAGCAAAAACTTAACCTTGTCTAACCCGTCTCAGATCTACCACTACCTAAACTAACCTGTTATTAATCCAAGCATAACCTTAACCTAACCTAACTTAACCTGTCCCTTATGGCTCTTTATTTTCCAACTTCCAGAACTTCCTCCACATTCCATCCTACTTGATATTCCTCGGAGTAATTACGGATAATCCTCCTCCATTCACGCTAATAAATTACATCCACTACCAAAGGGTACTCGATGATATTTCTAGGAGTAACTATGGATAATCCCCTTTATGCTAGCTTTAACTTTGGTGGTTTATCAGCATACAACAAGATACCATCATGATAGTTTTGTCATGTTTTACAGTCATCATGTCAGTCAAGAGGTGTTAATTGATATACATTGAAAAATTACTATATATGATATCATGTGCTTGTCGTAGACTTTTTCCTACGTGGAAAAATGCGTCGCCATAATGATACCATAGCATGAAATGATGATTTATGAATTATTAGGGATTATGACCATTTAATATAATCATTAGGTGTTTCGTGGTGATATTTTTATCGATTCCAATTGCCCTGTTGACCATGGCGGCCAGTTACGGTAGAGCGAAGGAATTCTGGTGTATGGATGTAATTACATGGGGGCATATCCCCAATTACCACGAGGAATATAGAGTACAATGAAGGTAGAGTGGAAAAAGTGTGGATATAATTTATTAGCGCGAATAGAGGGGGTTATCCCAAATTACCCCAACGATTAGAGTACTCTGGAGTGTGGAGGATGTCTGGTGTGTGGATGTAATTTATTAGCGCGATTGGAGCATATCCCCAGTTACTACGAGGTATAAAGAGTAACTTGGAATGTGGCAGAAGTCTGGTGTGTGGATGTAATTTATTAGCGTGAATGGGACATATCCCCATTATCACGAGGAATATAGAGATCAATAAGTGTGGAGTGAAGGAAGTCTTTTTTGGTGGATGGAATTTATTAGCTCGAATTAAGGGGATTACCCCCAATTACCACAAGGTCTAAAGTGTACACTGGAATGTGGCGGAAGTCTGGTGTGTGGATGTAATTTATTAGCGCGAAAGGGTTCATATCCCCATTATCACAAGGAATATAGAGAGCAATGAGTCTTTTAGGTGGAAGTAATTTTTAGCGCGAATAAAAGAGATTATCCCAAATTACCCCTAGGAATAAAAAGTACTCTGGAGTGTGGAAGTAATTCATGAAAACAAATATTACAGCAAAGAATATGATCAATTGAAAAAGAGGAGCACATTAAGAGGGTTACGACCGATGCTTTTAACAAAGTTGAAAGAGAACCTTGAAAAATTGACCAAGGGGTTGAATAATAAAGTGATGAAGGTTAGAACAAAGAAGCCAAATTCGAAAATAAAGCCCACAATAATGAAAATAAGAAATAAGAGAGGAAGCAGAAGAGAAAAACCAACACGAACAGGCCCTGCACTGAAGCCGGCGAGAAGTACGCCTGACAGGCAAAATAATCGGAAACGACCGAACTATGGATCAAAATTTAATGACTGCACTGAAGACAACGGTCAATACTGACAGTATGTGACAGCACTGATCGTGAAGAGAACGTAGGCTATCGCGAAACGAAACACCATTTGAGCCGAGTGTCCGGAGAAGATCGAGCGAGACGAGTCGAGCCGGAAGTTGATTGTTTAGTGTTTTTTTTTTTTTTTTTTATATTTAGCATTTGAAAAGCAGTTAATTGATTTATTATAAGGAGCAAGTTTTTTGTTTTGTTTTTTCATTTTGAGGAGGTGTGCGTTTTATTTAGGGATGGTTTTATAGTTTTATTTCAATATAATTTAGTACTTTTTTTTAAGGAAAACATGATAGGACCATTTTTGGATATATTGTTTGTCATCATTGGGAAGTTGTTCGGCAGAAAGGGGTTGTTCGCCGGCTAATGTAATCTCACCCCTTGGGGGTTGTGAGCCCCGTGCCGGCCGTCCTGTAAATTCCGACCAGAGTCTGGTTTATTAATCGGGCGAAGTGGAGCGAGTGCAGACGGACCCCCACGGGGGTTGATGGACCTGAGGGAAAGACGGGGGGGTTGGACAGGGTGTGGCGTGACCCTCTGACCTACATACTGCTCCTGCTGAGGAGGTGACTGAGTGGGGGGGGGACAGTCAAATTGGGGTGGGAAAATTAAAATAGGCTGGGGGTGGGTAAAAAGACAAGTGGCAAAACTCACCCAGGGAGACGCACTGACGCAAAACGAACATGACATCGGTGTCGAGTTATGGTGAAAACAAAAAACAAAATTTTAATTTTTTTTTTTTTTTTTAATCTACCCCGTATTTATTGTACATTTTTTCTTTTTATTGTATTCCGTATTTTAATTTTTTAAGGCACGACTAAAAGCACTACATTAAAAAAAACCTAAGAACTTTCCTTGACCGTGTTGTAGACACGACTGGAACACTTGTTGCCTGCCCCGGCACGAGTGCGCCGCCTCTGATGATGGGCGTGGCGGACGCAAGGGATCGCCGTTAGGGGGACAAATTAAAAAATATATATATTGTGAAAAAAAAAAAAAAATATATATATATATATATATATAT
>CM077110.1:6416923-6433862 GCA_039619505.1 Cimex hemipterus | reverse complement strand
TCAGCAGAAGATGTGTATAAAAATATATATATATATATATATTTACACACACACATATGTATTATGTTTAATTTAAAAAATGTTCAATATAGCAAAGAACGGTCGTCGGCAAAAATCACATCTATGAACGGTTGAACTAACGGTATAGCTGATCGAATCACTGATGTGACGATGTATGAACGAACGAATTATAGAGTTGATCGAATGAATGAAGAACCGACGGACGAAGAAAATAACTTGAAATTATTGAATTCACGAACGTTAAAAATTATTAATTTATCATTTAATACCCAAAAGATGGAAAGAAGTCACGAAAAAAACCATAGAAATTATCAATGAACAATCAAAGAACGAATGAATGGCCGAAGAATCGATAGACGAACGAACGAACAAATTCATGAATCACAGAAACATACAAATGATCAATTCCACTTTTAATGTATAAAAATGGATATTTTTTATGGACGAATGGATAATTTAATATTTTTGGATGGATAAACAAATGAATGAATTAACGAACGGGAAAAATATTAATTTTTCATTTAATAAACAAAAGATTGAAAGAACTGAAGAAAGAACGATTCAAATTATCAATGAACGAACTAATGATAGAGTTGATCGATTGATTGAAGAACCGATGGACGAACAAACGAATGAATTAACGAACGATAAAAATTATTAATTTATCATTTAATACACAAAAGATGGAAAGAACTGACGAAAGACCGATTGAACTTATCAATAAACAGATAAAGAACGAACGAATTATAGAGTTGATTGAATGCTTGAAAAACCGATGAACGGACTTAAAGAATAAATCAACGAACAAGAAAAAATATTAATCTAATATTTAATAAATAAAAGTTCGAAAGGACGATAGAAATTATCCATGAACATATCCCAATGAATGTTGATTGAATTGATTGAAAAACCGATGAACGGCAAACTACTGAATAAATTAACGAATGATTATAACGATTGTAATTATCAATGGACAGATAAAGGACGAACGAATTATAGGGATGAACGAATGGATTGACGAGCAAAAGAACAAAAAAATTAATGAATTTACGAATGGTAAGAAATATTATTTTATTATTTAATAAATAAAAAATGGAAAGAACAAAAGTAAGACCGACTGAACTTATCAATGAACAGATAAAAAAAGAACACGAATTATAGGGATGAACGAAAGAACCAAAATATTAATGAATTTACGAACGAGAAAATTATTATTTTGTCATATAATTAAAAAAAAAAAAGATGGGAAAAACTAAGGAACTAAAGAACGGTTCAAATTACCAACGAACAGATAAAGAACGAACGGATTATTGAATCGAACGAATCATTGAAGCACTGATTGCCGAAAAAAAAGAATAAACATTACTATAAATTAACGAACGATAAAAAATAATTAATTTATCATTTAATAAAAAAAAGCTGGAAAGAAATGACGGAAAAACGATTGAACTTATCAATGAACAGATAATGAACGAACTAATGATAGAGTTGATCGATTGATAGAAGAACCGATGGACGAACAAACGAATGAATTGACGAACGGGAAAAATTATTAATTTATCATTTACTAAACAAAAGATGGAAATTACTGATGAAAGAAGAAGGATCGATATTATCAATGAACAGATTGTAAACGAACGAATGAATGGCCGAAGAATCGATGGACGAACGAATTCATAAACGACTGAACCAAATACATTATCAATTCCAGTTTTAATGAATTGAGGAATTAATGAAAGAAACGTATAAATTATTTAAGGATGTATTTAAAGAGGGAATATGTTTAAACATAAAAAGAAAAAAAGAACGACAGAACTGATCAATTAATTAAAGAATCCATGAACGACCGATGGTATAATTCATCACGTCGTAAATAACAAAGTGATTAGCGAAAGATAAATGATGACGAAATAAGGATTATAAGGAATTATTAGAATACGAGATGTTTTAAAATAGAAGTAACGATTTCATCGGAAGAATATTTCCTGCTTTTAATTTATGAGCTTTTGGGTATCATTATTATTATCTTTTGAACTTCTGTTCTCTCATAACTTCTGTACAGACAATTTTTTTTTTAACTTTGTGTTTTCTTGTGTGGACTGAAGCATAAGTGGGCATGTAAGACCGAATTAAAAATTGCATAAACACGTGCAACGTATATTGTCTGCGGACGGAATGTGTCAAAAGGTGAGTGGGGTTTGAAAAATGTGTATTTTTAAACGTTTTAAGTCAATGATGTGAGGGCGTTGAACGCTAAGCGGGATTGAGCGGACCTAAGTAGGTAGGTTCTAGGAGGGTGTGGGAAAAGCGAATGGATGTGAAGATTTTTCCGAGGCCGAGAGGGAGGATGATGAGCGGATCGATGCCGCAACCCCGCCATCATCGGCGGAGGCGGAGGCTGAGGCTGTACTAACCTTCCCTCCCGCCGAATTTCCTCTTCTTCTTGGTGGCCGTCTGCGCCTTCCCTGAGCCCTGCTGTTTGTCCTTATTCTTCCACCTGATGAGCATTTTAGTCGCAGAGCGACGGGTGTCCGCGCCCGGCCCTGGACGACCACGAGCGCGAAATTTGCCGTCCCGTTCCCAACTTTTTTCCTCTTACTCTCTCACGCTCTCACTCTCTCTCTCTCTTTCTTCCTTCTCTTGATTCCGGTCGACGAGCGCTCCGCCGGAAAGCCTCGGTTGTACTGGGCTCCCGGGGGCGGCTCCCGAATGCTGGACGGCGGCGGCGCCGGGATACAGCCCGCTCCTCCCCGGATTTCCCACCCAACTTCGAAAAACTACCCCAACGTCTTATTAATGAAATCACAAAACCAATTCGAAAAAAATCTTCCTACTTTGAAAAGGACTTAATTCATGAAAACAACGATCAATTTATTACGCTGGTGCAAACAAAAATGCACTTAAAACTAAACTGTTCACAAATGAGAGATCCACTAATTTGACGTATTGAATGATTAGCTTCCAATTTTGCCCTAAGAAATTAATCCTTGAACAGTGATACCTATAAAAAAAAATAACGTTTTTTCAATATCGAGGTGTTAGAAAACTAGGAAAAGATAAAACCTCTGGTAGATGCATATTTAGAAGACTGTGCGGAGTGGAATAGGACATGCTCCATATCTTGGTTCGGTTTGCACCTTCCGCAGGTAGCCAGAGACAGGCGGAATCTGAGCAAATATGTCCTGAAGTTTCCATGGCAACTCACTGGGAAAACCAAAAGTTGGGCTTAATCCATAAGGATGATATTCTCACTGCGAAATACTCAAAATGTGGTTCGGCCCTTTCCTCTGTGGGATCATTGATTCTACCACTTACCCATCCATTTTACCATCCTTGCTTTGACCTTCGACCGGTCAGCTTTCATGACGCTTCTTGATCACAACCCCTTATTTCCGAATAATGTCAGACTCAAAAAGTGCTAACTGATCTTCTGGTCAAAAAGAGTTCTCTAGCGGAAAAAGAAAGATGGGGTGAAAGCCGTATTCTTTTGGGTGGGAGGCCGCTCTGGTATTGAGGTAACACGAAGGATGATGGCGTGACTAAGCTTCCAGATATTCGTACTGCCCTCCAAGAAAAGCTAAAAATCAAGCCGATTCTGAATCAAAAGTAGAATAAAAAAAAAACGAAAACCTGAACGCAGGAGCATTTTTTACATCCACAAACCATAACATCAATGATATCCTTGTTTTATAATTTCGGAAAGAGAAAGAAATATTGTACCATAATTACCGGACGCAGGGCGAACCATGGGATTTGTGCCGCGTACCTACATAACATTGGAAAGCGCGAGAATAGCAATTACGAAAGATGTTTGTGAAATGATCTTGAACACACATTAATTATCTGCAAAAAGTATGCCCTCAGATGTCACTTATAGAGGTTTTCACTTGCTAGCTTTTCACCCAGTGACTGAATGATTACATACTCAGCTCAGGCATTTGTATGAGCGGAAGGGGTGCATTTGTCAAGTAACAGCAAACCTTTCGGTTTGCCAGTTTAATGTGTGTGGTCTGTGACGGTTATAGTCACTTTACTGGATTTGTCACTGATCCAGGATTGAGCCCCAAAAGAATGACGGGACCACAATATTTCCGTCGCTTATCTAGGCCTTTAGCCCCAAAAGAGCTACGGGACAACAACACTTCATCACTCGCTTAACCAGGATTTCTCACTAACCCACCACCACTTATCCAAGTCTATTAGGCTGGGGCAAAACGAACATGCAGATTTCGAAAAGTGTCATAACTAAAATGCTCAAAAATGGATCTGCCTTTTATGTAATATTCACTTTCCCTAAAATTTCTATTTTATTTTAATTTTAAATTGTATTAAAATTTATTATTGGTTTGGTTCAAATGAAATGTCCGTTTCAAAAGTAAAAGTTTTTTAATAAAATTGTTATATAAAAACGAAATCGACTTTGGAAATGTATGTTGAAGGACTGGCAATCAAGATAACGTCAGGTTGTTGTGTTTCCTCCGGTTTTGAAGATTTTGGATTAATTAAATGACTAATTTTTATATGCTAATGCTTTAATGACAGCTTGGCTATCGGTTCTTATGAGGATATCTAATTGACTCACTTCTGAACCGGCCGATGACCTCGTACTCGCTGTCTGTGTCGGACGGGCTCGGAAGGAAAGATACACGTTTCGGGCTGAGCGGCGGGAAGCGAAACCTTGCGGACCTCTTCCAGTCCGGGTCCTTCATCTGCTCGCGGCGTTCCTCCAGGACGAGAGACGTGTCGGGGATCGAAGCCTTGGCGTGAGAAGGTGACGGTAGGAAAGCCGTTTCTCGTTTCGTCCCAAGGGAGAGAAATCTGCGGAGGGGACCGCGGCGTTTCGCCGCGCTTCCGCCGCCGTTCCGACTCGTCTCATCGATCGACATCTGAAAAAAACATTTTACCTTATAATTAACAAATAGATACTACATTGTTTGGACCAAGAATTGATTGAATCCTACTTATATAACCACGCACAAAGGACTAAAATAAACGCCCAATAAACTCTTAAGTATGTAAATGCACGACCTCCTCACAGTTAGTTCTCAGACCAATCTTTATTTTTAACGTATATTGTAGGCTATGATGTACTAACAGCACTGTCATCAGTGACAGTGCAGACGAGTCTAG
Organism: Cimex hemipterus; assembly: GCA_039619505.1. Classification (NCBI taxonomy): domain Eukaryota; kingdom Metazoa; phylum Arthropoda; class Insecta; order Hemiptera; family Cimicidae; genus Cimex; species Cimex hemipterus. The sequence continues at coordinate 6,428,711 of CM077110.1, read as the reverse complement.
GCGTCCGCAGAAGGCAGGTTATAAGGCAAGAAGGCCGACCAGCAATAGGAACTATGATGAGTGGATGAGTGGATGGATGGTATACAGTTGACAGAGAGATGATAAAAACGAGTATTTTATGGCTCGTTTTTCTTCCACTATTTTACTAGTTCATTGAATGGTTTTTTGCTCATTTTGTTGGTTGCTAGCATGTTTTTTCTTTTGAACCAGTTCTATCGTTCATTTTACCATCAATTATTTTACTAATTCCCTCAACGGATCTTCGAGGAGCCAAAATGATCCGGATCGGTGTTTAAACAGCAGCATGAGTCAGAAATATATTTCCCGTGAACTCCATTGCCTCATCGACACTCTGAGTTTGCAAAATGATAAATTACAAAAAAAAAAAAAGATAAGTGAGCAATTAATAGAAACAATGAACGAACGATCGATAGAACGGTGCAAAGGAAAAAATTATCATTAATCTGTCTAAAGAACCGATGGATGTCCGTGGATAGAACCAATCAATGACGGTTAATTGAAGCTATGAATTGAATGAGCCATTTCTATCGTGCGTATTTCATCAATTATTTTACAAGCTCACTCAGTTTTTCTGGTGTTTTTGTCGGTTGCTTGGTTCTTTTTTTCTTTTGAACCAGTTCTTACGCTAGTTTTTTCATCAATTAATTTTTAGTTCACTCAATGGGTTTTTGCTGTTTTTGTCGGTTGCTTGGTTCTTTTTTTCTTCTGAACCAGTTCTATCGCTAATTTTTTCATAAATTTGTTTTAGTTCGCTCAATGATTTCTGCTGTTTTTGTTAGTTATTTTTTTTTCTTTTCAACCTGTTGTATGTTTGTATAGCTAGTTTTTTCATCAATAACTTTAACCACTCAATGGGTTTTGCTGCTTTTGTTATTTGTGCTAAGCTCATTTTTTCTTTTGAACCAGTTTTATCGTTTTTTTGTTCATTTATACATTCCATCATTGATCGGTTCTTTCAATCGTTCTACGACGGCATGAGTTAATTCGTGCCATAATAATATCCTGTCCATTGTTTGTCGTCGTAAATCAGATTAGCGAGTGTGTCATTTTGATTGGACGTGCGTTTTGCGTAAATGTTCGGTGCAAATGTTATCCCATGCCCAGCGGCAAATTGAGAAATGTTGACATATTTAGTTGTGTATATTTTCAAGGATCTGCACTGGCGGAACTTTGCCGATGAGACGAACAGGAATGCAAATATAAATAATTGACGTGGGATTGCTGCGTCACAAGACTGACCCGAGTACTGGCATCCAAACATGGGTTCCACTGTGACTGCACTCTGAAGGGGTCACGAAAACAATTAGGGATGGTTATTGCAGTTAATTGTTCCAAAACACCGGCACCGAGAGGGTTTATATGACCTCTGCTGTTGTGAACCCTCGTCAAAAAAATATTTTAAAAAATAAATAAAAAAATGAGACATTATCGGCCAGCCACCCGATGTTTGTATAACTTCCCTGCCGACAACTATTCGAGCATGGTAAGCACTACCTATAGCCTGCCTAGTAACCAAGCACCACCCATCTTCACTGGTGGACGTTGCTCTGAGCCACCAGAATGATCCGGATCCTTGAGGCCAGAAATATTGGACTATACAAGACGAAGCCTTTCCTGAGGCCAGGAATTGGCGACTTTTTAGAACGACGTTTCCCATGACGACAACTCCATTGCCTCATCGGGACTCTGAGTTTGCAAAATGATAAATTACAAAAAAAAGATAAGATAAAAAATGTCGAGTCTCTCTTTTCCCTCGTGCGTTAATTAACATTTTTAAAATTTAAATGAAGGAGAAAGTAGAAAGATCAATGTATTGTGAATCAAGGAAAATCTATTTTATTACACTTGGGAATCGATGCAATTGAATGACGATATATCGCTTTTTGGGACATTTTTAATTAAAAATCGAACAAGTTGAAAATGTATATTCTCGGGTAAAATCAGTCGAGAATCGATTAAAATAAACATCGAATGAATCTCTATAGTTTTCGGTTTAGAATTAATTTAAATAGGATTTGTAAAAAAAATTTTGTTGAAAAACGTTTTTTATTATTATTATTTCGACTGCTTTGTTAAACGAATGCTAACGAACGTAATTGGCCCACCGTTTAGGCAGTTTCGTTTGACCTAATTTTTTTCAGGCTTGCGAGCTAGGACGACGCAACGCGTCCAATTATCATCGCACTCGGGGTCTCAACTGGTCGAACTTCAATGCAATTGTTGGAATGAGAGAAAATGGAGGGGTAAAAAACTTGGTAAACCTTGTAAAACTGCGAAAACAGGAAGAAGAAACATTTAACGAAATGATTATTCAATGAACAGTTACAAAAAAAAGCGATGAACTAATCAGTACGTCGGAAGTACGGATGAAATGAACTGTTGATGGAGCCGATCACTGAACAATTGAACGAACTGTCAATCGAACTGATCAATGAACAGTTGAAACAACTCGATTATAGAACGATCAACAGCATTGATCGATGAACCGAATAAATACGACAACTGAAGAACGAACGGTTGAATGAACGTATGAACAACCTACGTACTAACAGAACTAACCAAAGAACAGTTGGATGAATGGAAGAAATGAATTATTGATTAAGCTGATTACTGAACACTTAAAAGAACCTATGGTTAGCATGGCTATGGCAGCAAAACAACTAATACAAAATAAACCACAAATAAACAAACTGACGATGTATTGAACGTATCAATGAACAGTGGAATGAACCTATGAACGAACTATCAATAGAACGGTTCAAGGGAGGACGAACGTTCCAACGAAATAATTAATCATTGCTCGGTTTAAAGAACAGATGTAATGAAGCAGAAGGTACAACTGATCAATGAACGGTTCCGAGGAACGACGCACGGTTGAACGATCGAACTAGTCAATGAGCAATTAACCGAACCAATGAACGAACGATTGACAGAACTATTGAACGAACAGTTGGAAGAACGGATGTAATGAACTATGATTAATCTGATTACTTAATAGTTAAAAGAAGCGATTAACGAACACTCGATAGAACGGATCGGTGAATGGTTCAAAAAAACTGATAAATAGAGGGTAATTCATGATGACCAAACGAAATATATAAATCAATGAACGATAAAAAGAAGCCATGTACAAAAACGAAAAAATTATTCAATTAACGGTTTAAAGAGGCGATTAAGCCAACTGTCCACAAAACTAATCAACGGACAGCTACAAGAACGGAAAACAACCTATGAACTAACGATCGACAGAACTATTGAATGAACAGTTCGAAGAACGGATGAAAATGAACTATTGATTAAAATGATTGCTGAACAGTCAAAAGAACCTATGTACCAAGGACCGATATACTGATAACGAACGGTTGAATAAACTTACGAACGACCAATGTACCACAGAACTAACCAACTAAATGATCAAAAGAACCTATGAACTAACGATCAACAGAACTATTCAACGAACAGTTTGAAGAACAGATGATAATGAACTATTGAGTGATTACTGAACGGTTAAAACAACCTATGACCCAAGGATCGATAGAACTGATCAACGAATGGTTGAATGAATCTATGAACAACTTACGTACTGACAGAACTAACCTATGAACAGTCGGAATAACGGATGAAAATGAACTATTGATAGAACTGATCACTGAACAGTTAAAAGAACCTCTGAACTAACGATCGACAGAACTATTGAATGGACAGTTCGAAGAACGGATGAAAATAAACTACTGATTAAAATGATTGTTGAACAGTTAAAAGAATCTATGAACCAAGGAACGATAGAACTGATCAATGAACCTATGAACGACCTATGTACCGACACAGAATTTACCTACGAACAGTTGGCAGAACAGATAAAATGTACTATTGATTAATCTGATTACTGAACCGTTTAAAAGAACCGATTTATGAACGATCTGTAGAACAGATCAACGAACGGTTGAATGAACATATGAACGACCTATGTACCAACAGAACTAACCAACTGAACACTCAATAGAACCTACGAACTAACAAACGAACAGTTCGAAGAACTGATGAAAATGAACTATTATTTAAACTGTTTACTGAACGGTTAAAAGAACTTACGAACGAACTATCAATAGAACTGATCAGCGAAGCAAAAATCCAATGTCTCAAAAATCCCTGAGAAATGGAAATAAGCTAAAAGTATTTACAGTCACACAGAACATGAAATAACTTAAGATTTCAGAATTTTATAAATACTTATTGATCCAATTTGATTCAGTGAACATCTCAAGTCATATACACTGCGGGAGCCAAATTCTGTTAAATCCTGATCATGAAGGGAAGATGAGATACTGAAAGGACCACTTATAAGCATGCTTGGAGCAGGATTGAAGAATAAATATTGCGTTAAAATGCTGAATGACTGTAAAATATTATTCTGAAATAGTAAAGTTCCAAAAAAAAAAACCGGGTAATGTTTACAATCAACAGGTTGGATATGTCCATTCTCGCTCACCTGTCACTTGCCCCGTGTTGATCCCTGCATTCGTCTCCTCCAGGAAAAAGGGCCGGCCGGCCGCCAGCTTCTCTCCGGTAAAACGTTGAACGAGACTTTTTTTTTTAGAAAATCCGAGCGCCGGCGTTATCAGCGACGGGCGTACACAGACTGGCGTCTCCTCGACGGACGGACGGGCGTTTGGGCCCGCCAGGTAGCGCTACGTCTCATCGCAACGGCGTTTTTCAAATGCGAACCTTCTTCGTATAAAATTTGAACGAATAATACTTGAAATAATCCTTATCTATTTTTTCTTAAATAATCCTACTAAATTACGAATGAAAATTATTTAAAGAAAAATAAACAGTATTCAAGAATCAGATTCTTAGGGCGTGATCTGAAATCTGAAGCGGTTGCAAGAATGTGGCTAGGATATAAGTGAAGGTTGGGGGTCAGTATCAGCATTTAAATTCATTTCTTCTTTTTCTTTTGGTAAAAACGCTTCTACTCACAAATTTCTTCTTATTTCGCATTTAAAGCCGAAAAGCTCATCAGGTTGAAGTTGTGACAGGCGCGTCTCACGAAGTTTCAAGCAAATAAAACCCGCCAATCCACCGCTCCAATGAGACACTGGTCTTAATCCCGCGCAATTTTGAAAATGCGATTTTCCGCAATGGAGGATTATAAAAGTAAATTACTAGACTTTGCTTGTTCGTTTTTCTTGTTAATTATAAATTTTTTAACCGCAAATTGTAAGTTTAAGAATAAAAAGTGTCTTGCGACACACCCATAACCCGTGTGGTCCTCGAATATTTCGCCAATAATTTGCATTTTTCCACCTCCTTGTACAAGGCTAGCATCATTACCCAGCAAGAACTATCTTTTAAAGTAATTGAACAACTTACTTAGCCCACCATTTAAATTTTTTTCCATTCGACGATGTCATGAATTGAAAATGATGAATCATTTGCACCATCCTGTTTGCAAAGTGCATGAATCCTTGTCATCATTGATTTCTTCCAGGTTCAATAACCTGAAGCACTCATCGACAAAGCACTGTGTGGCTTGTTTGGTGGAGTTTAACCCTTAAAAAATATTGACTATTTCCCAGGTGCACCACATCCGTCCTTCCATTTTGTCCATTCTTTTATTAACAATCACCAACCAGAAATTATGAAAAAAGTCTTTTAAAAACTTACTCGATACCCTGTACACCATGTCATCCCTTGGTCAGGTCACCATAAGCAGAATTGCGTAATCCTGTGTGGTTAACCCATCGTCGTTGCCTTGTGACCCAACCAAAACCATATACGGTTTCCTTCATAATTTCGTCCAGAATTTGTAATTTTCATTTTTTCGTTATATTCAGGAGAGAGAGAAATAGATATTAAGCATATCAAATTGCAATGGTTATAAAGTTATATACAGTGGTAAATAAATAAATGTTTTACAATAAATCAATGTAGGAAAAAACAATATATTTAAAACTTTCTAAAAACGATTTGCTCCATACACAACACTTTGTATACTCGCACCCAGACTGAAAATATTTTAAGCTTAGGTGTAGTGTAGTAGGCATCCTCTTAAAATTAATCAAGTGTAGGATTAACAAACAAAATGGGTCACAAGTACCCACAAAGAAAATGCACCATGGGGCTTGCCTTACCCAAAGCCAATTACAGGTATAGGTGATCTCCAATTTCGCAATACTGTTACAGTCCTTGGCAAAAAAATTCTTTAGCAAGCATGCAGTTCCCTGTTGTCTGCCAATTTTTTTAAACTTTTGTAACTCCCTCTGTTTCCTTGAAAGGGCACCTGCAAATTATCATCTTCTGATCCTTGTATTGGCAATAAATCAGCTCTTTCATTACCTACTTCCCATTGCATTATTTTTAATAGAATTTAAGTTTGGCGATCATCAAGAGGAATCCATCAGGTTTATGGAATATATTGTAATAAAACAGTTATATTTTGGACTGGTTCAAACCTTACTGGTTGGTTTGGTGTCCTAGGGACATTCAATCTAAATTAATCTGCTTGAAGGTATACAGAGGAAATCACCTAACTTAAAAGACTTCAATGGGATAATAATAAATAAGTTGAATGCCCCTGTACTCCATGTCATCCCCTTGGTCATTATAGACAGAATTGTAGCACCAATCACGGTCGTTGCCTTGCGATACAGCCATACCCCTATGGATTTTACTTGAATGTTTCTTCAGTAATATGTAGATTTCTATCACCTTAAAAAAAACAGTACTTACTACTCAGTAAGAATTATCTTTGAACAACATACTCAACCCACCTTTAATCACACTGTCAAGATTGGCATCTTGTAGGCATAGTGCACGAAACATATTCCTTACCATTGTTGATTTCGCCCAGGGTTGTTCAATGTCCTCAAGTACCTTTATTCACTCAGGTATGGTAATGAGGATACTAGGAAGCAGGGTTTGTGCTCCCCAGGGGCTGCAGCATTCTGGCTTATTATACCTTCTTACTTTAGTGCAATACACTCAATCCTTCTTCTTTGATCATTGTCTGTTGTTGCTAAAATTTCATTTCCTTTATTTATTTATTTTTTCTGTATGTTAGATTAAATCTCCATTGAGCTGTTACATTGTATTCGAAGATGATAAGGGTGGGTTAAGATGGTATGTTGGTTTCTCTTCATTAATACTAATAACAGTTTTCGGTGCTGTCCTCATTACCATGTAGTGTAGGAGGATTAATCCCAGTATTTTTCCCATACCGACTGTCAGACCTGTTCTCATTGCTCCCGTTATATAGATTCACACATCTTGTTGTGAGAAGACACCTCTTCATAATGGACCCCTTTGGCCGCTTCTGTGAAATAAAAGAAGAAACAGAAGAAAAGACACTACCTCGTAGAATGTGATAGATGTACCACGGATAGATTTGAAACTTTTGAAGGAGAGGACATTGTCAAATCAATCCCCAAGATAAAAATGGTCCAAAATCTTGGGCTTTGTGTATTAAAAATTTATATAAAACTTTTTAATATAACAGTAACGATGTAGTAATGATCAGACGGTACACCTTTTTTTTTCACCTATCGCCTTGTGACCTTTTTGTCCATCATCCTCCATTCTGCCGTATCAGAGACCCCATCCTGGCAGAACAAACTTGGCACACTAAAAATACAATTTTTGAATATGACTTAATTCCTAAAGTTTTTGCGAGTTTATTACTTGTTCTGCTTTATCGACCCAGGCTATGGGTTCATATTATGCAAGAATACGTCTTACCATCACGATGGTCCCCAGTTTTCACCATTATTCTTCTGGACACCATCTTGTGTCGCCTCTATGATGGTTAGAGCCAATATGTTTCCCAGTAGGCACTGGAATTCCTTTTCCTGGAGCTGTGTCTGGGATTCATTTTTTTTCGCATCCAAGACACTCTGCAACGATGTATCTTGTATCTGGTGTATTCCGTTTTAGCGTTTTCTTGAATCTCATCTTAAATGGGATTCTTTACTCAATGTTGTAAATCAACATTGAGTCAGTGCAGACACAATTTACAGTGACAATGTTGAGGGGCAACAAAGAGCCCGAACAATGAATCCCAGTGTGCACTAGGCTTAAAGACCTTCATTTGATCTTGCCTGTAATGGCGGGCCAAAGGTCTTGGCTCTGGTCAGGTCTTGGTTGAGATGAAAAAGTTAGTGTCACATTCGGGATTCGAACCCATGACCTTCGGCTAAATACACTGCTCTAACCATTTTAGATGAGTTGGTGTCCAAGTTGATCGAAGTGATGATAGCTAAAGTGGTTAGAGCAGTGGTGTGTTGAGGAGCTGAAGGCCACGGGTTCAAATCCCGCTCATGACACTTGTACTATATCACTCATACTAATGATAATTAGACTACTAGACATAATGCATTAATATTTATTCTAATTAAACTAGTACTTGGAAGAGTTTTTAGAGTTGCTTCATTTGGATAAGGCCTTTGGGTGCATCTCACTCTCTCTTAAACTTCTTGCAGGTCTTATACTTGAGATCCTGTCTGACTACACACTCCTTACACATTTGATTGTTATAAGCCATGGCCTGACAAAGTTTGACTGGTCCATCATCAGAGACAATCCATTTTGCATGGTTTCGGTCTTGAACCGATTGATAGTAATGAGACAAAATCCATTATTTTCATTGAAAAATGTGACACCTCACTTGATCAGCAGTGGAGATGGTCAGATCCCAAAATCGGCCAAACGGTAGTTGTACAATACACAGGGATGTGTCAATTGGGGATTTAAAAAAAGGGGAGGGGGTGATGAGTCCTTATGCACCTCGAGCTGAGTGATCTATAGTGCTTCCCCATTTTTTTAATAACTCACTGGCCAGCTTCTGGTTGTTAATCGACCACCACAGCCTTGCCAGAATGTCAGCGGCTCCATAGGCTGACGCCACACTAGATGGAATGCGACGGAAGTTTCCGTGAAAATCCGCCCAACCTGAACAAGCCACATCACAGGCAGAAATTAACGGAATGATTATAACTATTTGGATATTCAGTTGACTTGTAATATATATTTGATAAGTGTTTTTAAAATCCCTAACCAGTAACATCCATTTTCATTCCGTCTAGTATGGTGCCAGCTTTAGTGTAGGATCTTGCTTGCGGTTTTCCCCGTCCTAGTTGCAAGGACCTCCACGTACATAGACCTTCATACAAACATAAAATGTGTTCTGCAGTATTCTCTTCCTGGCAGTATTTTCACGTGTTTCTTCTGTCTGTACTCCTATCAGGTGTATGTGCTTTAAGTGGCAGCGTTCTGTCAGAAATCTAACCAGAATCCTGGTTTGGTTGTGGATGCCACAGTTAGGTTCAGGACCCCCCTCTTTGCCATGTCAGCCTTCTTAACTGCTTTTATGCCCCAAATGCCCAGGGACCCATGCCAGAGTCAGGTCATTGAGTCACTGACTTCTGCCAGGACCTCCAAGCAGGACAAACACTCTTTGCCATCACCTCACATGGGGTCAGGGCCATTAGTGCTGCCAGGATGTCCGAGACGATGGCGATCTTCCAGGATCGTATTCCTGTCCTTTTTATTTCTCTGGCACAATGTCACTATGATTTCAGACTGGAAAAATGTGACATTTCAGTTCATCCGAAAGACTCCAGCTCCTGTGCCTAGTCGGTTTTGGAGTCTTCAGTGTACCAATAGGAGTTTGCCTTTAGGGGTGTTCCTTTGGCCCTTTCTGGTATCAGTTACTTGTTCTTTTTAGTAAAATTAGCCTTAAGGGGGCACTCCCTGGCCATTCTGTCTGGAAGTCACTCACCCAAGGTGTGATTATCCTGTTCTTTAGGCCTTCTTCCACCCATTGGCTTATCTTTTTCTAGACTACCCTAGGGATTTTGGAGTATGGCTAAAATTTCGAGAAAAGATCAAATTTTGCCTCGGTATAAAGGATGTCATCAAAGGCTGGGGTAAGGATCAAAGGAAGCTACGGTTGATCTGTACTTTTGAACTTTCCTATATTCATTGACCAGAAATCCTTACCCCTGAAGAACATCCGGTTAGCCATTTCATTATATGGCTCATCAGGGATGCTGATCCTCTTTTTTTTTCACAGCAAGCAAGGCCTTTTCATCTGCTTAATTCTGATTGTGAACTGTAGTTGGAACAGAAGCTAAAACTTGGAGTGCATACAAGGATGTGTATTAGAGCCTTGCGGCCTATATTTAAAGGTTTACAGAACATTTTTATAATTCATATGTGGAAATATGGATATTAATGAGACAGGGAAGAAAAAAATAACAATTTATAACTAGAATAATTTATTTTTCCATTGGTAGAAAAAGGAGACTGCAATGCTCGCACAGACTACATCATGCATCGGACGAGAGCCGATGGCGTGCGAGTCTTCCGCCCATCTTTAAAAAATAACAAATCTCGCCCTCGGGGGACGACAACGCAAGCCTTTTGCTCTCAGGGCCGATACAATCAATAATCTCAGGAAAAAAAACTGATTATCTATAATATCCCTTCCGCACCCCCGTGTTGTTTCGATGGATGTGTTGGGGGTTTTGTCCAACGGGGGTGCGGGAACTGCAAAAAAACATTTATTTTTAAACTGTACTTTTGCCTCCGTTCCTACGTGTCGCCTGTCTGATTCTGTTGTGATATTTTAAGTTTGCGTACTGGAGGTTGTCGCTTTTGTCATCACTTCTACGGGGGTTTCGTTCCGTCAGTTTTTTCTACAGTTCTGTCTACGGTTTTTTTTTCTCTCTCTCTTATTTTATTGTATACATATTATTAAAAAAAAAATCCTTTAATAAAAACAGATAACTCAGTTTTTCTTTCATTCTCTTTTTTTTCTTTAGTTTTTCCTCTATTTTTATACATAATTTTTTAAAATATATTTCACATTTGACCTAATAGATTTTTTTGCCGGTTCCTGATACTCTTGTCGTCTAACGGGTAATTGATAGAAGAAAAACACATTAAAAACCAAAAAATTAAAACAATCATTACAGCAAAATTAAAAAAAAAAAACTTTTCTCTTCTTATATATATAAAGATTATTATTTATTAACCAGTGATTCCTTTTTTTTTCTTTTGGAAATTTTTTACATTTTTTACATGATTTTGCCAAGACTCCCTTGTTTTGTAAATCGACAGGGGGTTCAAAATATGAACTCAAACCAGAAAAAAGAACCTCTAGTAACAAAATTGTACTCTTTTTTTTTTTTAATACACCTACCAAAACCGGAAAAAAATTATTTTTAAAAAAATGTCATTCAAATAGGGGAAAAGAGCTGAAAAAATTCAATACGTTCAAAAATGCCCATTGCCAGCCGGATTTTTTCTCTTATTCACTATTAATATTTAAAACAAACAGAAAAAAAATGAAACTATTGATTTCATAATTATTAATAATTATAGTAAACTTCATTCTTCCTTTTAAAATAACTATCTTTACTTGTTTGCTTTCTTTTAATATTTAATAACTTATTTTAATTAATATTTTTAAAAAGAAGAAAACACCTGTAAAATGGTTAAATTTTATTCTGAAATAAATTCCTTTATGTATACAAAGCTTACATTAAACACTTTCTTTTCTTCTTATTTTTTAAAAATTTATTTTATTATTTTTAAAAATTAAAATCATTACAATATTACGAACATATATTTTTTTTGTAATTTTTTTTATTAATATTTTTAATAGCTTTTTTTTATTCCCTCGCAATGAACAAAAAATTTTTCAACTATTATTTGAATTCCAGAATAAAGAAAAAAAAAGTCTGTATTTCGGGATGACTATGGGGGG
>CM077110.1:6387060-6401431 GCA_039619505.1 Cimex hemipterus | reverse complement strand
GAGAGAGAGAGAGAGGGAGAGGGAGGGAGAGAGAGAGAGAGAGAGAGAGAGAGAGAGAGAGAGAGAGAGCGGGCGAGAGTGAGAAAGGCATAGTTTTTCTTTAAAAAAAAAGACTAATTTGTGCGATTTTTCAATCGATTTTGTGTCTTCATTCAGCAAGTATGTATGTTGTCCTTCTAAATTAAAATTAAAAATTTGCGGAGCCGAGTTGTATGGACAACAACAAAATTATCCCATCTCAAGATCAGTACACCAAAGCTCAACAAAAAACAAGCTAACCAAACATTTGGCAGTAGACTAGAACCATAGGGACAAGGAAATATTGTATATTGAATATATACAAGGAGAAACTAAAAACACTTTTAGGCTAGAAAAACAAACAAATTGGTTGGAGACTAAACATTTCGGGAAGAACAGCAATTAATAAGATCAGACACCCATTCGTAAAAATATAGTCTACATACTATAAAGAGCAACAAAGTAAACAATGAGAAGAAGAATATTTAATGATAGTTTACAGTTGTCTCCGAAACAAATGATTATCAGGCATTTTATGGCCTTGGCATCCCATTGGCCGGGGTGAAATACACGCTTTAAGGGCTATTGTCTCCGTTTTGCTGTGCCTATATCACACCGGTGAGTTATATTTCATCAAGGAACTTAATTGGTAGGATTTCTTCTACAGCCACAGTATATCCCAAAATACTAACTCCTGCGGGCAAGTGTAGCAGTACAGTTTGTTAATATGTGGTTGGTATCTCTGCCTCTGCAAAATGTTCTTGTGTCGCCTAGGATTATACCAATCTTCTTTAATCGTCCATTTAGTTTGCTCTCCTGGTTAAGAACCCTGTTAGGATCGACAGTTTTTGGAGGTTCTTGGATTGTCTGTGTCCAATGAGTGAATTCCATTGTTCTCTCTTTTTCTGTCTGATTGCTCATTGATAGTATGGATTCCTATGCCACAAAAAGTTTCGGGTCATATTAACGAGATAGCACCCCTTTTTCTTGCAAGGGTGTTTCGCTTTCTCGTTGCCTTCAAGAACCATATGTCCTGGGACCCAATAGAGGCTGACTCATTTTAGCATATTAGCATCTGGCTTGAATGCTCGACTTCCATAGCCGGAAAATGTAGTCTAAAACCGCACCGGAGGTGATAAGCCAGGTGCTTAGAACGAACTGAGTCGCCTGGATACTTGATGGCAGGCTAAAATGGCCAAACCAGGGTGACGTCAATAGTACTTCGGAAGTGCCCGAAATGTCTCTCTCTAAATGAACTGGACAACTATTTCTTTCCGAACATGCTAAATTTAAATATGATTCATTAGGGAATAAATCGCGGAGTTGAGTGCATGACATCAATCGGCGAAGATTGAAGGCGAAATCAAACTGTTGTATCGTCAATTACGTAGTTGCGATTTTTGAAACTGCGGAAATGATATGATCCTCGACCATCATGAAAGGATCAGAAATCACTATGCATCAGGTAAATAAAAACAGACCCACTCGTTTACTAAGCGACTCGCCTAGTGAATCGCCTTGTCACTGGTCACTTAGCTGTCACCTCCGGTTTGGCCTTACCCTAGCCCTAGTTCCCTCTTTTGACAATTTCCTATTGACCTAGTACCGTACAGATTAGGCGAGTCTTAGTTGCTTGGCTTTCCACCTTAGCATAGTAGCATGTTGATTTTAATTTATCCAAGCATATGTTCCAGGGGAAACTTTTGCTTCTAATTCTATAACTGACGCTTTCTTATGTTAATATCTTAGGATTGTATCCGTGTTCTTTTATCCTTCGTGACTAAGATCGAGTACAGACGAAACCTGTCAGTGTAAGCGAAAAATTTTGTTACTTGCCGTTTTCCGATGAATTATAAAAATATCTTTTAAAAAAACTGGAAAAGTTAATTAAATCGGTTATGAAAAGGGGGAAAATCCGCGCCAGGCCGTCAGCGGTCCCCGGGGTCCCTATTTCAAAAATAGAACATTTAATTTTGAACTGTCTAGACCCACGGTACCGGTGGGGGCCGAGTTTGTTCCAACGATCCCGCGTCAAGCTTTGGTTTGAATACAGAACGTCGGTCCCTGGAATAATAAATCATATAAGTTTTTGGGGGTGTAGACATCGAGAAATCAGAGGAGGGAAAGGACGGGAAGTCCGTGGGGGTGGAAGTCGAGGGGCGACGTGAGGGTGCGCTCCTAGCCCCCCTCCGTCGCGATGGGGTGGAAGGAATCTGCCGAAACCCTTGGATCGATGAGGGCATCCACCCTGGGCACCGAGGACGGTGAAAACCCCACGTTGGACTTTCTCCATAGCCGCGAAATAGTAGGGTGGAGTCCGCCGCCCTCTCTTTACGAGTTTTACCTTTCTTTACTACAACCGGGGATATCCTATTTCTTACGAGTCGACCAAATGTGGCCTGTACTCGTACATGTTTCTGTCATTATCTGATGACAGGGAAACTATGAAATAGAGACTATCTTGTAGCCTAACCAAATATATCTCGATGTTTTACATCTGTTAATGATAAACTTGAAAACTGTCCTTTCCTGATAGTTATCGAGTATAATTCATGGGTGGAAAACAGCTTCTACCCATAATTATTTCCATCAAACGACTCCTAGATGAAATTCAAGATTGAATCCATCCTGATATTCTTCATTATTTATAACACTTTGACTGTTACTGGACAGATATGCAAGTTATCAAGCACTCCTGACATTGATGTCACTATCATTGTTTTAAATTTGCGATCCTGACGGATGTTGTCAGTAGTGACTACTGTATGACTCATGACCATTGCATCTCGGAGATGGCAGAGTAAGTTAAGACTAGATAGTGCCATTTTGAAACAATGAAAACAGTGGTTTTTCTTATAGGTTCCAATATTCGGTTTGATTGATGATAGGTCTACGGGAGCTCGAATCTTTGGGTTGAACTACAGACCAAACTGACGGTAAACCTAGGTAAATATGCTAGTTTTGCAGTCTGAAATCACATTGATTGAACAATGTGCTCGAGAAATAAAAATAAAAAGGAATACATTCCCGAAAAATAGCCATTTTCTCAAACAGACAGACAGCACTTAGGGCGAGGCGAAGGCAAAGCGTGTTTGGAACAGCGTGGAGGCTTTGACGTCAGTGACACTTATGACCTGACCCTGGCAGGGGTCTTTGGGCACTCGGGGCATAAAGGCAACGGAACGGTTGACACGTTCGCTAAAAAGGCAGCTAACACGGATTCTCTCAGTCCTGAACCCTACTGTGGCTTAACAGCCTGCTGCAGACGACACATATCAAAATGGATCCTGCATGTGGCACAATACGACGCGCGAAGAGAGTCATAGAAGGACCATCCACAAAATTTACAATAGAACTGCTGACAGAGCGCTGCCACTTAAGAAGGCACATGCACTTCCAGACAGAATAGGATACTGCCAGGAAGGGACCGAGACAGAAGAACACATTCTATTTTTATTTTGTAGGTCCTTGCAACTAGGACAATAAAAATCGCAAGCAAGATCCTGCCGCTGGCCCAGCTATGGAGGGTGGTTAATAACCTGAAGCTGGCCAGTGGGTTATAAAAAAACATAGGGGAACACAATAGATCAAATCAGGTCAAGGTGCAGTAGGCCTTGTGACCGCCTATTTTACCCCTATCCGTATGAGAGGTCATACAGATGATTGATGAGTGGTCATACTCGGCTTAATGGTAATCTATTTGGATCGTGGTGTAGTTCAGTCTTAGATGGCAAACGGTGATCGTCTTAAGACCGACTTAAGCCCAGGAGAACAGGTTGTGTGACGTCGCATTGTTTCGCTCTCGATTTATTGCCCGGATCGGTCGGGTGGTGAGGAGGGGGCGATGTCGGAAAGAAAAAAGGGGAGAACGGTTTCCCAAAACCGGAAGTCGACCGCCCTCGCTTCCTGCGGTTTCCAAACAATGTAACCTGTTCGTGGACCCCTTTCTGCGCCTTTGTTATGCACAATGAGCGTAACACACTCGACGCACATATAAAAATTATTTCCCTCTTTTTCGACAATTGGTGCAGAGTATGAGGTGGGTTCGCATTACTTTCTCATCCCTCAGTCGCCACCCTCGCCTCGTGTCGGCACGCGATTCTCCGGCCCCCTTTTTTCTCCAAGGAGCAACTGGCCAAAGAGGGATTTTGCCCCTTTCATAATCAATAGGCACCCGGCTGCGCTTGAGGCGCATCAATTCATCACTCCACTTTGTTATTAAACACCGATTACAATTCATTTGAGGAGTGGTTACAAACGCCTTTTAACCGTATCAAAAGGTGCCAATAGCCGGCAAGGGGAATCCAAAAGGGAAAATGGTGTACCGCCAACCATTACGACCAAAAAGCAGAGGTGAATAATTTATTGACATTCCGAAATGGCATGACGACCTCCATCCATTGAAAATCACTTCCCATCACAACTGGGCAGAGAATGGTTATGACACATCGGGCCAGATGACCCTTGGCAGTGTCGAAATTGTGTCCATCAAGACTCTAATCTTATTGTCAAATATTCTGTAAGAAAAACAAAACTAATTTTGAACAGGAACTAGTCGATACTGTAAATATTCAACGTATAACATAAGTACGTTCCAAACATAACTTAAGTTATAGGCCGCCCACAGGTGTGTTGAGGTACAGGTAACAATGAGGAAGTCGACTAAAATCGAGAACCGTTTTGGGACCGGGCCGGTGCTATTTTTACTTGACGCAGGTTGTCGCCCTTTTAGGCCCCAGGGGCGGGGGTCCGACTCTATTTTTAACCAAAAAAAGCAAAAAATATATCCAAACAGCTTTGTACAAACGAGGTTGAAAACCCACGTGAAAAATCCCTCCTTCTACTACAGGCTCTATTGTTTTCTTTTTCTTTTTGATTGTGTTTATTCAAATTTATTTGTTTATTTATTTTAAAGCTTGTTTCTTGTGATAACTCATTGTTAAAATTAATGTTGAGGTCTTTGTAGATGTGACGTAATAAGGAGCTTTGTCAATTTGTCTGGGGCCTTTTATTTGCAAAGATGCGCTGGATGTTCGATGGTTTGGTAGAATCCTGAAGTACGGTTCCTCTACGTATGTCCAAAGTCGTCGAGGTTGAACCTCGAACTTGAGTATATAATTTTGATAGTCAGGGCAGATTTTCATCCTAGAAGTCTTCGTAGTTGTCCAGGTCTTCTGGTGAGTTGTCTTCTTGTATGGAAATACCATGTCAGTCTAATGTCTACGTACAGTCCTACGAATTTCATTTGAACGGTACAATGGATGGCAAGACTTTTCTCACTGTGACATTGAATACATTTTTCTTCATTCACTCATGTCCTCCACTTTTGCACCAGTCTTCGATAAACCCAAAGTGTTCTTGGACGTTGGAGCTTGGATATGACTCAAGAAAGGGACGGAATTGCGACATTGTGGTGATGAAGATATTAGGGCGTACAGGTTATTACAAGTAAGGGTATAAATATAAAATGATGAGAAACTAAGTCTAGATTATTGACAAAAAGATGTTTACAAGCTCTAATGTGTTGTGACGGGGCCACAACACTTCCGTCGCTTATTCAGGACTTGAGCCCCAAAAGAGTGACGGGGCCACAACACTTCCGTCTCTTATCCAGGATTTGGCCCCCAAAAGAATGACGGAGCCACAACACTTCTTTTACTAATCCACGATTCGAGGACCAAAAGAGTAATGGGACGTTTCTGTCCCTTCTCCACGATTTAAGCCCCAAAAGAGTGACGACGCCAAAACCTCCTGTCACTTATTCAGGATTTCTCTCTAACCCAGTTTCGACTGTACCAAAATTGCAGCATGCATAAAAGCCGATTTTCGTAAAAAACAGTGAACATATAATAATCTTAATTAGCATATGAAATTCATTATTTCCCATTTTGAACGTCTTCAACGTTTCCTAATCTGGAATCGTAAAACGGTCGATTTCGCCGAATCGCCGTTGACTAATTTTGACGAGGAATCAAGCAGAAACGGGGACCCCCATGACAAAAGGGTGGCTGACGAAAGGGGGTTGGCCTCGTTTGGAGAAAAGGGGTGAGAATTTGTCGGGCAAATTGCCATTCATCGGTCGCTTCCGTCCTCGGCACGCTCTTTCCTTTCACACTCAGAAAATAAAAAATTTTAAAAAAACGAAAAAACAAAAACCAGTGGGATTTTCACCCCGTTACGCCGCTTAGATAACACACAGATAATAATGATACTCGCCCATTTACAAACGTTCAACCGGCTCTCCTGTTGATAAATTATCTTATCTGGCCGCCTTGCATAGACTATATCCCAAAAATGATTATATAGAAACTACCAAATATCATTGGAAAAGAGTTGGTTGGCGAAGGGTCCACCCAAATTTTCCTGAGTTATTTTATAAGCGTATCCTAGGATAGACCGAGAAATGATTTTACAACCATTTGACATTTGCTACCCTGGCAAATGTTCACTAAGGAACCGAGGATGTGCCATTCCATCGAGGAACGGGGAAGGATAGACCAAACACGCATGACCGACAAACGCTCTTGAGTATCTTAAATGAAGAATCAAGTGTGCCTGTTGAGGAGTGAAAGAATCAGGCGAATGAATATTATTTCTTTTTTAAAAAATTACAAATTTAGATCGCATGTATGTATATGTAAGAGATAGTAATTGATAGTGTGTTATTGAGCGAACGTGTTTTGTATGTATGGAGAGTGATTGATAGTGATTAGAGTAATAGTAGGTTAGGTGCATTGCTGTTTTAGTATATCTAAGAGCAAGTTTACCCATCAGACAGAGCAAGATGATCAGTAACTATATGTTCATCACATCAAAAGATGAAACAGTTTTCCGCGTTCTAAGCTGCGGAAAGAGTTCTGAAACGGTCAGGCTGTTTTTCAGAGGTTCATTACAGTTCAGAATTTTTGAGAGAGGCATAGTTTGGAGTACCAGGAGAATTATCCTTGCCCCCCCCCCAATTACCCGGATTTTTCTATGGGGTGTGTCGCAAGCGCGGCGGGGGTCCGCAGAAGGAGAAAAAGAGAATAGGGATGGGCCAAGGGGGGACCTTTCTCGCCACCGAAACCTTCTCTCATTAGCGAGTCCAGGGGTCCCGGAATTGAGCAACGGACCGGTTGTCTGAGCGTAGAGTATAGGGTGAGAGATTGAAGAGGGAGGAATAAAAATAAATCCAAGACCCTCGTGCAAGACGGTGTGCTGGTTTTGAATGGGCACGAGGCCGGCCGTAGGCATGACACGACAAAGACGCATGCTGTACCATAGATGGATGGACATAGGTCGGTTCAAGACGTGAAAACCATCAATCTTCGCCTTTTTGTAAAAAAAGAAAAAAAACCTATAAAACCATCCTTAAAGAGCTGTCTAAAGAGTATGTCGGGTAGGGAAGAGGTTTATTATCCAGAAAGTTCATTGACATCCCAATGACCTTTGCTGCGAAGAAGCCCACGGCCCCACATTTTAACCCTCTCGCTCTCTTTCTTTCACTCTCTCGATTCATTTTATTTCGTCGAAGCATAGAAAGAAAAAAAGAAAAAAATGTGAGAAATGTAAAACCGGCTGATAAATTCCGTCCAGTTGAATGAACGGCCGAGTCGTCATTTCCTCTCCAGTCGTTGACGTCAAAAACATGCGGTCAAGGCCGCCACGGGACTCACTTCGTTGATTTTGTTATTTAAATAATGAAAAAATATCGCGAGTCGGCAAACACGTGTTAATCGGCACTCGATCGCTTCACCGGGACTGACGGCTCGCGTTTTGGCCTTGCGCCATGCCATCATCAATGAAGAACGTCCTGGAGTGTACAAGTGTTGCACTCCGCCACCGCCTCCCCTGTGGAACAAATCGACACGGCTATAGCTTGAACCCAAAAAGGCCAAATAATATTATATGTAAAAGGTTGTCTGTCAACATTTTGCAAGGGTTTTTAAATTATAATTATGTTGTCCATCGGTTTAATTTTTACTGTGATCTTATATCCAATACAGTAAATAATACATGAACATTTATATGTTGGGCTGTTAGTCTTTAAATAATTTTTTTTTTAATTTAAAACATAAAACATACCTAGTAGGTTATAAACGGGAGTATTCATTCATAAAGTTATATCTATAATAGTTTTCCTAGAGTACCTAGAAAAATGCACATGGCAATATCAAGTTTATTCAAGGGTTTTTCGCTTTGGTTCAGGCTGTATATCAAGAGGTTTTACTTTTTATCTAATTACCTAGTACATTGTCAGGAGCGATTTTTGCTATGTCAAGTAGCTTAAAGTTCGGTTTTGAGCGAGTTTCTGTAGGAGTTTTTTCCACATTGTCTGATTTTTTTAAAATAATACCTAGAAGAAACGCACCTTACATTATAAAGCTTAAACATGGATTTTTTAGCTTTGAGTAAGGATGTATATCAAGAGGAAGGTTTTCCTTTTTTCTTAAGTATCTAGTAAGTTGTCCGTGGGTTTTCCGGTACGTCAAGTAGATTTAAGTTAGGTTTTGAGCAGGTGTAATATCAACTGGTAATTTGATTGGATTCTGTTTAAAGCATAAAATGTGGGTATAACGTGGGTTTCTTACTCCGAAACACGTTGTATGTCAAATGTATGTGTTTGTAGAGTTTGTATATACTATAATTTCATTATTTAAATTATTTTTATTTTAATTATGTGTCAATCTGTTATGTTTGTTGTTAACAAAGAGAATGGGAAGAGCAATTGGACGGGAATAAGGTTGATTGTCACGGATGGGCCGAGGGCCGGCGGAGTGGGAATCGTTCGCCGAGGCGGCGCCGCCCGCACGCCAGCCCTACCAATTATCCCCTCCAGAGATCGGCGCCCATGGCTTCCGCGTTTCCAGGTTGGGAGGGGACGAGCCGCGGTGCTCGAGCTACGAGTGGAAGATCAAAAGAGAAAGAGAGAGACATTAGGAAAAGAAAAAAAACAGAAGAGCGTTCCGATGCCAGGGTCCGTGAGCAGGTGGACGGACGGAATGAGCCACCATCCTTTCCACGAAATTTCCAGACCGGACCCGGCCATAGCAGGGGAAACGAATGCGTTTGCCGGCCCGCGCTCCTTCAACTATCAGTGGAATGTCCACTGACCTCATAACACCGCCCACATGGCAATAGTCACCGTCCGGGACTGCAGATTCTACACCCGTTGATTAGGGGGTTCGACCGTCCACCCAATGCCAGTGAACACACGTGAAATTTCGCCCATACAAGAATTCGGTGTAAACTTGGGAAAACTGAGACTCCTCAGTGGAAGGATCCAAAGGAAATGCCGAACTGGAAAAGTAGATTGTTTTTTACTTTGGTGGGGCTGAATTTGAATTGACATTGGGGAAGGGCCTAATTTGAATGTCCATTAGTTATTGAGAATGATGAGTAAAGATCGCTGAGGGGAAACGAATTTTGTATTGGAATTGTGGGAGTGGGGCAAAATACAAGCAAAAATTTCTGTAGGATGGCAAACTTCCACAAGCAGATTCATGATGGAAATTAATGATTTCAAAACAAATTTCCAAGGAAAAACATCTGTATAGAAAGGAAATTTATTTGAAATTGAGAAGGGTAGGTAGAATTTCAATTCAATCAAGCAAAAATGTCCGTAGGAATAAATTTTAATTGGAATTCTGGAAGAGGACAGAACTTCAACAAGCTGATTCATGGTAGAAATTGACGTTTTCAAATCAAAATTTCAAGAAAAAAATCTGTAGAAATGAATTTTATTTGAAACTGCTTTTTTAAAATCAAATATTACCAATCAAAAATGTAGGTAGGAATGAATTTTGATAGAAATTTTGGAGGGGAGGTTGAATTCAAGCTGATTCATGATGGAAACTGATTTTTTTAAAATCAAATTACAAGCAAAAATTTCTGTGGGTATTAATTATTTTAATGGCAATCGTGGAGGGTAGGTCGAAGTTCCAAATTTGCACAAGCTGATTCATGATGGAAACTGATTTTGTTAAATCAAATTACCAAGCATTTTAATTGAAATTGCGGAGGAGGGGTGAATTTGAACTTGCTGATTTTTTCGGATCGGAAACTGATTTTTTAAAATTAATTTAAATTTTGGAGGGGCCCATATTATTCACTCTCTTAAAACATAAATGACGCAAAACCACGTAGAATAATTACATAAAAACGTAGTCAAGAGATACAAAACGTTTTTACCAATAGTTCACAGTAGGCACGCCACATTCTCCATTAAAGTGGGATAAATTCAATCAATAATTTAAAAAAAAATACCATGACTAAAAAATTAAGATTAACTGAACGAACACTGTCCTAAATAAAGAAGAAAAAATATTATTAAATAAAAAAATTTGTCCCAAAAACAGAACTAGACACAACGAAACTATTATCCCTTGGTTCATTGATTGATTGTCGTAAAATAAATACAAATATAAAATATAAATGTGCTGAAGTAATTAAACCAAACTCCATAAATTTAAACGACAAAAATGAGATACCCCTTTTACAATGTCTATTTGTCTAGATGTCTAGATAAAAAAAAATGTTATTTTACAGTATATCATTAATAATAAAAATACTTTTCTGCAGTTGAATTATTCCTAAACAATAACGATTGTAAAGAAGACAATTTTTTTACTGAACACCTTACTAGAGCATGTTGGGTTACCTTCTACTCCCCTATCACCATATCTTGGGATCCAGCAGAGGGGGTCTAAATTTTCTATATCTAATCTCGTACACCCACAAGAAAAGTGACTGAGGATTCGTGTGATTCTAAGAAAAATGACAACTGTACGTGGGCTCTACTAGGCAGCACGTGGCACTTTTTAATTGACGGGAACGTATTGTCAACGTTAAAGAAAAGTGGTATAAAAAATAGAAAAAAAATTCCGTATTTTTTTTTTTAATCTTTCTACCTTACCAGTCAATCACCCACGGTTTCCTTTCCTTCATCAGTTCTTCATCTTTGAAAAAAGAATTAAAAAAGCAATTACACTACTAAAAAGTATATTAAATGGAGAACGTTTTCTGAAATTTGCTCTTCTTTAGGTTTGGAAATAGTAGTTTAGGATCCCCATAGTGTATTATTCAATTTGGAACAAAAAAAAAATTATTTTCAAAATTCTGGCTACTAAAATTCCCTAACGTTTACAAGTTTAGTATTGATCCAATCCTATTGGAAATTTTTACGTAATCTTCATTGGTACCGACAGATTTGTCCGAAACCTTTCATTTTTGTAGTTATCATCGCTCATATGAAGCAAGTTCGTGAAATACGATTACAACAATCGGAAAAGGGGGGAATAACTCTGAAACTGTGGAGATTCGGACCATATGCTTAAAATATAATCTACATAGCATTACAAAAAAAGGACAGAATTAATTTATTATTAGATTTAAAATAAAAAAATCAAAGTTATCCATGAATATTTAGGCAAAAAGTGTGGATAATGGAGACCCCTATTGGTAACGCTCTCATTTCATTTTTTTCCCCAATTAAATTGACAATAATTAGATAGTAGGCGTATATTTAAAAGGTCTGTATCTTTTTTATCGTTGAAAGAGGTTTCCATAAGTTTTTGTACATTCTTCAACAGGATATTTGTGAAATTAATTACTAACATCAAACGACAGTAAACACTGTTTTTAAGTGTATTTATGTACTTTAACAAGTTTTTCCATTTCTAAAGAATTGTTAATACCAAATGTAGGTTTGAATTTGGCCTGGGTTTTATTTATTTAATAAATTGTTATCGCGAGTCTGTGGCATGGAGAATTGAAGATCAGCTATAACATTGGAGGTTTTGGTCACACTGGTAATAGTTTTTCAACAGCACAAGGCTGACATTAACCAGGCATGATAGCGACTGTAAAGATAATGTCAATAATGTCATTGCATATTTAAAATCAGTATGCATATGGATGCATATAAACAACCAAGAGTTATACTCCTCAATCTTAGTATGCATGAATGTATTTATTAGCGCGAATGATGAAGTATACGTGGGTGAGGCTGTGACGGAATGTTGAGTAGCCACAGCATACCTAATCAGGTTTAAGCAATTTAATTAATAGAGAGATTGGAGGGAAGTCATCCGTTGAGCCCGTTCAGTGTGAATGTATTTATTAGAGTGAGTGGGTTAAGTATGAATAGACGGGTCTGCCGAGGAATATTGAATATTCCGCAGACTTGTTATGTAATTACTTAGGTTAAAGGATAAGTGGAACCCGATAGGGCGAAGAAACGCTGGGCAATAAAAATGCAGGTGCTAATTTTAATCGTAAATATCTAGAGGTTACTCAGAATGAACGTTTTTATTAGCGTGACTGACAACTAGCCGACTCCCATTAGTTATAGGGGTCATTTGAACACTGAGGCCTGCCAAATATAGGTTAGATTAAAATCTTACAGTAGCACGTGTGTTTTAAATTTCTGGATACTGAAAGGATCATTTCTCCAACGTTTACATGTTTAGTATTGATCATGGAAATGTAATGTAGAGTTTTCAATGGATTCGTCCAAAACTTTGGATTTTGGAATTAACATGGTTTTTTAGAAGCGAGGTCGTGAAATCTTAAAAAAATCAAAAAAAGGGGAATAACAGCGGAAACTGTTGGGAAACACGAATAGCCAGATACCAAGAACATAGAAAACAATCACAGATAGTATATATCGTCATAGATAGCGGATTCTTCTCACCCATGGAATCAAAAAGCTGTCGGATTCATTTTGGCTCATAGACCGTAAGTTGAAATTACCATTAACATTTGCTAATTAAAAAAATAATCAATCAGCACCCGACCAAATATAAACCAGTAGGATTTCGTTGTTTGCCATACATTAGTGAACCATCAGAAAAAGTAGATAAAATACTAAAACGAGAAGATTTTATTGTAGCATTTACGTCCACTTAGAAATATCCTCTCAAAACCTAAAAACAAATTTGACTACTTGACAAAAAGCTGGCTTTACCAATTTAATAGTAAACATTGCGACATTAAATATATAGAGAAATTAAAATGAACGAATTTTCCGAATTTAAGGACCATCTATAGATTAAACAAAACGCATTTTCTCATTTTATATTTTTCACAGTTGTTTTATTTCGTAAATTTAAAAATCCTGAAATAATAATTATATGAAATTTTTGGTTTCCTTTCGTTCCTATTTGTAAAATCGTTGAGGGTTTGCTGATAATTCTTGACGAAGGTTTATCTTTTTCAAAACAATTTTTCCTTCAAGTTCAAATTTGATCGATTTTGATTTTTTTTTTACATTTTTTAAACTAACTTTTAGGCCGTATTTTGAACAGGAGTATTAATTTATATATAGTAAACCATTAATTTCCGATTGCTAATCGAGTGGCGTTGAAATTACTCGACCGGCCCGAAAAAAGGACAATTACCAAAAGTAAAGGAGATAATGGGACAAAAATTTTGCTAAAAATTTAGATAGCTGGGATGTGCGTTTTTCCGAACTGGTGTGTGTCTTCCCAGCATTTCGAAAAAAAAAAAAACATTCGATTTTTTCCAATGCGAAGGAATTTTGCCTCGTTGAAATTTTTTTTACAAATCGCAAGTATTAGGCAACTCGAATATCGGTGGGAGGAGACGAAAATTACAGCCAGTGGACCCTCACCCAGACTGGCAAACTCACTGCTGCAATTGGAGAGGGCTAGACTCATAGACCATACTAACCGGTCATTGGCATCTGAGAAACCATCTACACAACATGGGTATTTACAACCCCAAATGATCCCATCTACAGATTATGCAACGAGTAGGAGGAAACTGCCAACCATATCATCTTCAAATGCGAAGCAACAGCTCAATAGAGATTTAATCTAACGTACGGAATAAAAGCCAACGGGATGAAATTTCAACAGCGACAATGACCTGATACTTCTAAGAAGAAGGATTGAGTCTATTGCACTGAACAAGGAAGGTGCAATAAGCCAGAATGCTGCAGTGCCTAGGGAGCACAAACCCCGCTTCCTAGTATCCTCATAACCATACCTGAGTACCACCAAGCCTGTGTGACTAAAGGTGCCTCAGGTTATTCAACAACCCTGGACGCAATCAACAATGGTAAGGATGCTAAAACTATGAAAATCCTGACAACGTCAAAAAGAACCATAATAAAGGTATGGTTTTCAACTGGTTAACAGATGGTTCATACTCGTAGTGAGTAAGAACTGTTTTTTTAAAATAGCATTGATTGATGGCTAGCCTAAAAGATTTGAAAGGTTTGAATGTGTCGCAAGGTAACGACCATTAGTAAACAGGGTGCCCTCAATTCTGCCTGTACTGACAGCAAATCAAGGGATGACGTGGTTTATTAAATAATCAATAATTAATTTACAGATCCTGGAATAGCTTT
>CM077110.1:6352335-6387050 GCA_039619505.1 Cimex hemipterus | reverse complement strand
TGGCTATAAATCGTGAGCATTTCTAAGAATTCGCACGAATCATGAGACAATTTTTTTAATTTTGGCCAGAATTTGTGATTATTTGTACGAATTCGGTCGAATCTAGGCCAAAACTGTTCAAATTTCTTAGGTTTCGGATGAATCGTAGCCAAAAATCGTGAGAAATTTTATGAATTCTGCCCATATTCGGGCGGTGCCTGGTATGATATTTGTCCTTTGAAAAATTTCAAGTAACAGATTTCTGAAATTTTCCATTAGTTTCATTCGTTTCAATACATTTAATTATACTTGGTTTTTGTGGTTACAAAGTACGATACTCCTAATACTCTAACCATGCAAAATCAAAACCTGTGGTCATAGACTATTTTAAATTCAAAAAACTGGTATAATGAATGAAATAGATTATAGCCCGTGCGAACACAAGCCCCTTTTCCCTTCCTTGTTTTTCACCATTCCTTTCGATCCCCAAAAATTCGACGGGGGTCCGTAAAATCGATAAGCAATCAGCAGTCGTAGGCGCTTCCTGCCCTCATGCCGACACCCTGAGCTATGAAAACCCACCCCCGCAACGCTGAGAAATCCACCCTCCTAGGATGAAATAATTGTAAGGGGGTGCCATTCCGTTCGGGTCCGCCAAGCTTCCCTCTACCAAAAAAAGAAGACCGAGGCCGATTCATTTCCTGTGAAAAATCACCCGAGCATGTATCAAGGGAATGGGTGTCTTGCCAAGATTTCATCTAGTTTTTTGACTATTTTTGATTATAAATGATCACGGAGTTGAATTTATGCGGTTTTATTGTTAATCATAAGTATATGACCGATTTAAATGGCATGAATTGTAATTAACCACGGAATTGGAAGAATTACTCTTAGCTTAAAAATTAATCGACCATGGAATTCCACCAACAATTCCAGGATTTAACGATTCGAACAATAATTAACAATGAAATTATAAAAACGTATTCCTGCATAGACAATATAGATTGTAATTGACAAAGGATTTGTAAGAATGTCAATTTGGTTAATAATTGACTACGAAATTACATGAAATCATCCGAAGTCTTAGAAATTTTCACCGGTTTTTGTCAAAAAATCGCTGAAATTCTTATAAAATTTAAAGCTTTTTGGCCAAGATTCGACGGAGAAGTTCGGAAACAATTGTGGACTGTATTTGGCCTAGATTCGACCAAGGTTCGCGCAGAATGTTGAAATATTTTCACGTTTTTGGCCAAGATTGATCAGAATTCTCAAAAATACGCCATTTCTGGCCAAGATTCGACAGAATCCTAAAAACTAAGATTTTTCGTCATGATTCGTCAGAATTCTTAGAAATTTTCAGGATTTTTGATCATGATTCGTTCAGAAATTTTCAGGATTTTTGATCATGATTCGTTCAGAAATTTTCAAGATTATTGCCCAATATTCAACAGAATTATTCGAATTTCAAAGATTTTGGTCATGATTCGTCCGAATTCTTAGAAATTCTCACGATTTTTAGCCAATATTCAAGTCTAATAATTCTGTTAATATTTCCACACAAAAAAATGATGAAATTTTCTAAGAATTCGGACGTATCATGACCAAAAATTTTAGAAATCCGAACAATTCTGTCGAATATTGGGCAATAAACGTGAAAATGTTTGAACGAATCATGACCAAAAATCTTTATAATTCTAAGAATTCTGTCCAATAATGGTCTAAAACTGTGAGAATTTCTAAAAATTTGGACGAATGAAGGGCAAAAATCGTGAAAACTTATTTGAATTTTGATGAATGTTGGCCAAAAACTTGACCAAAAATGTAATTACAAGACATATAACAAAAACATTTTATAAAATGTATCACACAAAAGGCAGAAGCTCGATTTTTAAAAAACCTGCTACATTTTTGAGGACCTCTAAAAATTTCAGACAAATTGACTTTTCTAACACCCAAACGGAAAAGTAAAAGTCCATTAGTTAAGCAATATTTAAGCCGTAAATGAACCCAAAATGCATGTAGACAGAGAAAAGTCTTGCAAAATGTCAATTACAAATTCAGAAAAAATAAAATAAACCCATAATTCCATTTTGCATTTAATTCGTATTCAACAAATTCTTAGAAATTCTCCCGGTTTTTGGCCGAAGAATTAACCAGAATTCTTATAATTTCTCAAGGTTTTTGACTAATATTAATCAGAATTGTTAGAATTTCTCACGGTTTTGGCCAATATTAATAAATTTTTTTAGAATTTCTCAAGATTTTTGGCCAATATTAATCAGGATTCTTAGAATTTCTCATGGTTTTTGACTAATATTAATCAGAATTCTTAAAATTTCTCGCGGTTTTTGGCCAATATTAATCAGAATTCTTAGAATTTCTCACGAAGGAATTTCTTCCCTTTTCGGAGGATTCGCCCAGACTGGCCAATTTGTGTATTTTGATAATAAAAGCACCATGGCATAAGGTTAAACTATTTACTCCACTGATTGACTACGGAATTATGATTGTTATTACAAGCTTAAGCAATTGGCCCATATAGAAACGAATATTGTTCTTAGCTCTCATAATAATTGGCTAGAGGATTGCAAGAATTTCAATTTCCGAATCTAAGAATTCGTCTAGTTGAGATTTGGATAACAATTGACCATGGAATTCCAATAATCCGATTGTTTCTGTAAAATTTGGAATCTCTAGAAGAAGGTCCAGAAATTAAATGACCAAGGGAGACTGAGAAGTGTTCAGGCGTTGGACAATACGGGAAATAATTTTAACTGATGCCATTAACACTTTTCTTTTGGCAAAAACAGAGGGAACCAAGTCCAAATTTGTTGTGTTGTTTTTCTAGACATTTTGGGTTCCACAGCCGAAGTTCAAAGCACCTTTGGGCACGTTTAATTTGTAAAATACCGATGACTCATTCATTCGGATTTCTGTGCCGTGATAATTGTCCAGCGTGTTCCCCTCGCCCATACTAGAAAGAAAATAAAAACCGGCCCTGGTGCGGGTTCTCCCATTCAGAAAGAGGACCGAGGACCTTTTTATATAGACGGGGCCACGTGGCATTTACAATTTCCTCCCAGTGCTCCAGTGCCGAAGCCCAGTGGCGTCTCCGGCCGGGGGCGGCGTTTCACGTCCAATTGGACGAGGACGCGGCGGCGCCGTGCGGACCCGACAAATGGCAACCTAGCCAAGTCCTTGGTGGTTCGCCACGCCTCTCAAACGGGCATCACTGCACACGGTCAAATTTCCCCACGGGCCACGTGGCCTCCCGATAAAAACCACGTGCTTACTTCGACATGAGAAATAGCGAGACGCGACAAACTCGATTTATAAGAGATCTGGGAAGGTTTCGACCCAGCGAGATAAGGCTCACCCAATTTCTCACCATTATACCATATATGGGATCTCCTCTTTACCACTCTCTCTTGCTCCATTACCTAATAAATTTTCTTCTTCTAGCTAATAGTCCTGAATACGCTGAAATCTATTGATTATTTTGGGTTCTTTCAAAGTACTCCCGAACCTGACAAACTCTTGGAATTCCATAATTATCATTAAAATTGTTTAATATCAAAAGAAGTCTTGGTATGGAGTAATTCTAGTAATTCCATGGTCAATTATTACAATAAATTGAATGGTTACAATTCTACGGCCCAAATTCACCCAAATCGTCAAGACCAGGCGGTTTCTTGAAATTCCTTGGGTCAATTATAATCCAAGTTGTCTAAAACTGGACTACTTATTTGGACTCCCAGGATGTATGTTACAAATTGTACGAAGCGTGAGGAATTTTTAAAAAATATTTGGTCAACGATTATCCAGTTTGTTTGTGGACCGACGCATCTGAGTACACTATGATCAACTGTTATACAAATTAAAACAAGACCTATAAAGATCCATAGTTCATTTGTACCGTTATTAATTCGTTTAAGCCTGGATTAATTTTATAGATTCCTAACTTACATTGTACTAATTTGTGTAAAATCTGATGAATTTTTTAGGTATCTCGTCCAATGATACTTCTAATTAGATCCAACGATTATCTAATTTTTCTATGGGTTAACGCATTATACAAAATTGTCTAAAACCAGTAGAATTTCAGGAATTCCGTAGTCAATTATTAACCAAATCGTCTGAGACTGTATTAATTTTTGGTATTCCGTAGTCAATTAGAACATAAATTGTCTAATTGTAGACGAATTCTTGTAATTCCTTAAAAAATTATTATCCAAATCGTCTGAGACTGGACTAATTCTAAGTATTACGTTATCATTTAGAACATAAATTGTCAACCTCAAAACTAATTTTTGGAATTATTCCTTAAAAAATTATTATACAAATTGAATAAAGCTGGTTATTTTTGGAATTCCATAGTCAATTATTACCCAAATCGTCTGAGACTGTATTAATTTTTGGTATTCCGTAGTCAATTAGAACATAAATTGTCTAATCGTAGACGAATTCTTGTAATTCCTTAGAAAATTATCATCAACTTTTATGAAGCTGGTTATTCTTGGAATTCTATGGTCAATCATTAACAAAGGACTGGACGGATTCTTAGAACTTCTCGGCCATTATTACGATCTAAATTTAATTAGGAATAGAAATTTTCGTAATTATATAATCAATTATTATCCCAAATTTTAAAGATTTCTGAATAATTTGGTCTATTACGTTAGGTCCATATTGTGAAAATCTAATAAAATAATTGGGATCCTATAGTCAATTATTATCCAAATCTTTAATCGCCGGAATAATTCTTGGAATTTTATGGTCAAAAACTGAAGACATGGTCAGTCACGGCGTAAATTCAATTGAAAACCGTAATTTTTGCGATTCCAAAATCAATTATTTCCCAAAATGTCGAAGGTTGGAATAATTATAGAATTCTTTCGTCAATTAGGCTATTTCTAAATTGTGAGAAATTAAAGCCTGAAGTAATCCCTAAAATTCCAAAAACAATAATTATTCAAATTATCAAAGACTGCACAAATTCTTATAATTCATTAGTGAATTAATCTAAATTGTCTAAGGGTCGATGAATTGTTCTATTTCCATAGTCAATTATTGTCCAAATGAGTTAATCATATTCCATAGTCAAATATTGACCAAATCGGTAAATCCTGGAGTAATGTTTAACGCCTACCAAATTGTTGGGATTCCTCGATTAAACTTTATCCTAATTGGCTATGAACTTGATGAATAATTGGTATTCCATTGTCATTTATTAACCAAATTGTTTAAGAACTTGCGAAATTCTGAAAAGTCTGAGTTCTAACTAATTCTTGGAATTGTTATCCAAATTGTTTGAGTCTGGAGTAATTTAATTTAGAATTCCATGGGCAACCATTAAATAAACTGTGAAAGGCCTGACGAATTACTGAAATCCTATGATCAATTATTATTCTTGGAATCTCTTAATCGTTATCCAAATTGTTTAAGGCCTGACAAATTTTTCGTCTCTGTTAGTCAATTATTATCCAAATTATTTAAGCCTGGGGCAATTTTTAAGATTCTGTCGGCAATTATTGAACGAAGTTTGAGAGGGCTAACGAATTCTTGGAATCTCTAGTCAATTATTATCCAAATTGTTTGAGCCTAAAGAAATTTAATTTAGAATTCCATGGGCACCGTTAAACAAATTGTGAAAGGCCTGACGAATTATTGAAATCCTATGACCAATTATTATCCAAATTGTTTAAAACCTTACGAATTATTGGTATTTCTTAGTCAATTATTCAAATTGTTTTACCTTGGAGTAATTTATAAAATATATCGTTTTTTTTTGGTCAATCGTTGTCCAAATTGTCTATGACCTGTCAGATCAAATTATTATCCGGATTCCGTTTAATCGCTGGCCAAATTTTCCAGAGACCCCTTAATTCTTGGTATCCAGATCCAGCCATTAAAATCTAAACACAAGAAACAACCAAAAATGGTTGGCCGTTCGTAAAAAGTTGTCCACGGAAGGGAGGCATCGCCATTGTTTATCTCCCCCTTGGCGGTAGTCATCCCTGCAACACCCTGTACATTGTGGACAACCATGGATGGAACTGCAAACTTTACAGTATTTTAAAGTATCTTTTATCACTTAATTAACCTCTTCCTTCCCTATTACAAGAATGTTTCCATAGATCCAAAAACTTCTTATTCAATACCATTGAAGACACTCCTCTTCTTTACTGACACAACCCTATTTTTTCTTAATATGCACTTAATCAATGATCTTTAATTCTTAGAAAAGTTCAGATTTTTATGTAGACGACAAAATATCACAATATTTCCTCGGATGACGCAGTTAGGTTCATATTTTTTATTCTGATCCATTGTTCGCCTGGTCGCTGTATCCACCACACCAACAGGCGGCTATTATTGAAATTATTTGCTCGCGTACCGTTAATTTTTTTCTCACGAGGAGGGTCTGATTACATGATTGTAAACATAGAACATAGAACGTTATATTTTCTTTCTTGTTGGTGGGGTCCAACCGAAATGTAAATAGACAAAAGGGTTTTTGGCAAATGTTTAAATATAAAAAAATGAAAAGGAATTAAATAAAGGGGGATTACATCAGGTCCTTTCTTCCCCTCTGGTTGGCCAACGTCTTCCTTTTCTATTTCGCAAATCTAGTCGATCCAGTGGCCGAGAATAGCCGTGAGATAGACGAATCGCGTCTCATCCGCTATTTGTCCAATGAAAAGAGGGTGAAAAAGAAAAAAAAATAATAGGACAGGCCGTTTTATCTATTATTCAGTTTCGGGTGTAGTAAGTAAGGGGGGTGAACTAGTTGAATAGTTTCAAAACTAGCCTGCCACCCTTTTTCGTTTCGGTCGGCCATTCCGCACCCCTCCGGATGATAGTTACGACCCCCCTTTGCTAGGATTATAGACACACGGTAATAATAGAACAAAAGGGGTGGGATTTTTTTTCGGAGGGGGCTGGTTTCTCAACGTTTCCAAAGGGAAATTCTCATAGAAACTTTGTTGATAGATTCTAGTTTCTACCGTTCGCTTGACCCGGACAAGGCACAAAGGGTGGGACAAGTTGTTCCAGATTGTCTGAAGGAAGGCCTTTTTTGTCTCTGTGTTCGGTGACAAAGGGGCGAAACTGCTGATTCGTGTGCGACAGCGAGGCAAAGCGGACTCAAAATACGCCGGAATTCTAAATGAAAAGTGTAATTTAAAAAAATCAACCGAGAAACTAGAGAATTAAGATCCTAGCTTGTATGCTATCCACAAGAAGGACACGAGATAGAAATGGCAAATAAAAGAGAGTGCGGTAAAAAGAGAGAGAGAGAGAGAGAGAGAGAGAGAGAGAGAGAGAGTGAGAGAGAGAGAGAGAAATTAGCCCAGTCTTAGACGATGTGGATAATAATTGACTATGGATTTCCAAAAATTAATCCAGCCGTTGATGGTTTGGATATTAATTGACTATGGAATTACAAAAATAACTTGCAAAAATTTCTATTTCTAATTAAATTTAGATTGTAATATTGACCGAGGATATCCAAGAATCCGTCCGATGATATGATATTCCTAATTGATTATGGAATTCCAAAAATAACCAGTCTTACACAATTTGGATAATAATTCACTTTGTAATTCCAAAAATTAATCTGAGGTTAGACAATTTATGTCCTAATTGACTTCCGAATACCAAGAATTAGTCCAGTCTCAAAAGAGTAGGTTAATAATTGACTATGGAATTCCAAAAATGACCAGGATTATACAAGTTGGTCAATAATTTTCTAAGAAATTCCAAGAATTAGTCTGACGTTGACAATTTATGTCCTAATTAATTACGGAATACCAAGAATTAATCCAGCCTTAGACGTTTGGAATCAAAAGATTGACTAGGGAATTCCAAGAATTAGCCTACGATTTGACTATTTATGTCCCGATTGACTTCTGAATACCAAGAATTAGCCCAGTCTTAGACGATGTGGATAATAATTGACTATGGAATTCCAAACATAACCAGCCTTATACAAGTTGGATTTTCTAAGGAACTCCCAGAATTAATAAAAATTATCAATGATGGAGTGAATGTGGGATGGAATCCTTTCTAAAAAGATAGTTCCTACTCACAGTAAGTTGTTTTGCAGCCTTTTAGCTCATCATTAGGTTGAAGGATTTCTACAACCACGTCTATCGACTTGAATTGCCAAAGTGAACCCGCTGATACCTCCGCTAACGCGACGTTCCAATTAACAGCCGATTTTTTTAAAGGCGCTCAATTTGAACGTACAAACGCAGAAATAATAACACATTATTATAATAGTGAATACTTAATATTATTAAATTACTATAAAAATAATAACAATTAAAAAATTGAATTAATTATTTGGATGTTTGATATTATTTATGTCCATATTTAAAATGGTAGGTAGATCAAAATTTGTTATATTATTAATGCATTTTCACCATGTTCAATTTTATATTTTTCAATTTCAATGTTCTCAAAGCCAATCTAGTGCTTTCCCTTTGTTGAAACTATTTTATTTAAATTTGAATTGAAATTATCTTTTGTTTCTTTTAGATGGTCCGAAAATTTGTTCGATTTTGGCAAGTGTTCTTTTACTCTTGTTTTTATTTCTCTACCGCTTTGTCCTATATATGTAATATCACAATCATTACAATTGAGTTGGTAAACCCCACTTTGTGCCAATTTGTCTACTTTGACTTTAGGTTTTGAGAGGATGTTTTTACCCGTACTTCTAAAAGCTGTTCTAAAACCTGGTTTAAAAATTTTACTAATTTTTTTCGATAATTCACCAATGTATGTCAAACAGCGGAAGCCTATTTATTAATTTGTGGTGGGGTGGCTGAGTCCCCTATTCGTTTAAAGTTAATTTTAATATTCTTTTAACTATCAACCTATCAATACATATTTCTTGATACCTGTTGTTTTTTGCTAAGGTTTTAATAGTTACTAATTCTCTTTTATAGTTAGCAGGTGTTAACGGAAGTTTTAACATCCGGTCTGTGAGCCAAATGAAACCAGCAACCTTTTGGGACCACGGGTGGGAAGAATCCGCTGGTATCAATTTGTAGTTTGGGTTTTCTATATACGTCTATTTCTATTATGTTCTTCATTATGGACAGTTTTAGGTCTGGTTTGAATAGACGGTTTGGATATTAATTGACTAATGGTGATTGACCAAGGATTGTATGAATTAGTTCAGTTTTGTTGACCATAGAATTCCGGCGTTTAAAGATTTGGACAATAATTGACTATAGGATCCCAATTATTTTATTAGATTTTCACAATATGGACCTAACGTAATAGACCAAATTATTCAGAAATCTTTAAAATTTGGGATAATAATTGATTATATAATTGCAAAAATTTCTATTCCTAATTAAATTTAGATCGTAATAATGGCCGAGAAGTTCTAAGAATCCGTCCAGTCCTTTGTTAATGATAGACCATAGAATTCCAAGAATTGGACAATAAATGATTATAGAATTCCAAAAATAACCAGCTTCATAAAAGTTGATGATAATTTTCTAAGGAATTCCAAGAATTAGTCTACGATTAGACAATTTATGTTCTAATTGACTACGGAATACCAAAAATTAATACAGTCTCAGACGATTTGGGTAATAATTGACTATGGAATTCCAAAAATAACCAGCTTTATTCAATTTGTATAATAATTTTTTAAGGAATAATTCCAAAAATTAGTTTTGAGGTTGACAATTTATGTTCTAAATGATAACGTAATACTTAGAATTAGTCCAGTCTCAGACGATTTGGATAATAATTTTTTAAGGAATTACAAGAATTCGTCTACGATTAGACAATTTATGTTCTAATGGACTACGGAGTACCAAGAATCAGTCCCATCTTAGGTTAATAATTGACTACGGAATTCCTGAAATTCTACTGGTTTTAGACAATTTTGTATAATGCGTTAACCCATAGAAAAATTAGATAATCGTTGGATCTAATTAGAAGTATCATTGGACGAGATACCTAAAAAATTCATCAGATTTTACACAAATTAGTACAATGTAAGTTAGGAATCTATAAAATTAATCCAGGCTTAAACGAATTAATAACGGCACAAATGAACTATGGAATTTTATAGGTCTTGTTTTAATTTGTATAACAGTTGATCATAGTGTACTCAGATGCGTCGGTCCACAAACAAACTGGATAATCGTTGACCAAATATTTTTTAAAAATTCCTCACGCTTCGTACAATTTGTAACATACATCCTGGGAGTCCAAATAAGTAGTCCAGTTTTAGACAACTTGGATTATAATTGACCCAAGGAATTTCAAGAAACCGCCTGGTCTTGACGATTTGGGTGAATTTGGGCCGTAGAATTGTAACCATTCAATTTATTGTAATAATTGACCATGGAATTACTAGAATTACTCCATACCAAGACTTCTTTTGATATTTTAATGATAATTAATGATTCAATTTTGATTTTAATTGATCATATTTCAGGAACAACTCCAAGCGATAACGATTTGGATAATAATTATCTATAGAATAGCAAGAATACATTTAATGTTATAGCTTGGAGTTTGTATATGTATTTTGTACCGTTTAAAGAATCAAAACGGTTCATTTTGCCCCTGGATGAAGTCAAATACACCCGCCGTGGAAATGACCATATCAAAAATGTATTGATTTTATCTCAATCGTAATTTACTCAAAGAATTGACCATTCCTATCGGACGAAACTAAACAGAATGCTCCACCGATTAGGGTTTTTATCTTTCGAGCGATATTTATAGAATGTAACCATCGCTAGGATGTGTTGTACTCAGTTATGGACTATAGACCCCCAAGGTCGACAAAATTAACGGTCACGATATTAAGGAAAGAATTGTACATTTCAAAGGAAGTATTCATCTCGAAATAAGGAAACCATGATCCCTTCATAAACCAACACGTGATCTGGACATGAAGTACAACTTCATGTCGTTCGCTATATTGACCTACCGCGAAGAAAAATGTTCCTACATGCGGCTTTTCACACATAAAACAAGGACAGTTCTTTAATAGAAATGATCTTACAATTCTTGAAACCATTGGTCCAACTTCAATGCCAAACTAATTAAACAAATTATTGACCTCTTATCACGTAACTACTTGTTTTCCTGTACGATTAATTAAAACAAATTGTTTACCTATGGTAGCGTAGCCGAGTTGTTTCAGTATAATTCGTGTCAATTTTGACCTAACCGAAACGAATATGGAAGGTTTTCTAACGAAACAGAATTCTTTAGGCTTTCCTTCGTTTTTTAGGAGAAATGATCGTACAAATTCATGAAACCATTGGCCAAATTATTGTCCATTTGTATATGTTGGTTTTCCTGTACAGCTCACAAAACCAATGACTTAATCTCGATTAATTAAAACAAATTATTGACCTATGATCACGTAGCTATAGTTTTTCTGTACAATTCATGAAATTATTAACTTTACCCCGATTAATTAAAACAAATTATTGACCTATGATCGCGATCCTTAATGACAACGATTCCCAATAAACGAAATTATTGACCAACAATCGCGTAGGTGTCCCTGTACAATTCATAAAACCACTGACTTAACTTCGTTTAATTAAACAAACTATTGTTTTATGATCTGTTTCTGTACAATTCATGGAACCGTTGAGTTAACCACTATGACACCGATTTCCAATGAAAGAAATTAGTCGGACCGATAGAACTATTGACCCAGGATCACTTCCTTATAATTACTATCATAAAATAAGAATTCCATGCTTCAACGAAACCGAACAAAAGTGTGATGAATATTTTGTTCTTATGTAACAATTATCGTAAAACCCATGAAACTATTGACCCCGTTTTGTTTTAAATGTAGATACTTCGTTTCTCCTTTTGTCGTCAAATCAGTGTAAATCGTCGATAATGTTCGAACAATAGGATTTCCACTCCGACCTATCGCCGAACTTTCTAAAAAGTTTAAGTATCTGGAAACAAAGGCCTTCGACCGTTGTCAACAAAATTAGGCCGGTTTTAGATAATAGCCCGAGGAAACGGGCCAGAGAGAATTGTATATAAATAAATATACATAACAATATTTTTTTTTAATATATTCGTTTCTCCCTCCATGGCTTTGATGATGGCGATTGCGTGTTAAAATGGACGTCGGCCACCCTTTCGTAGGGATAGAAACGCCCTAGAAAATAGTCGAAGGGTGGTCCGCACGGCCTCTCTTTGCCACGACAGTTGGCCCCTCTATGGGAAGGGAAAAAAAGAAATAGTTGAACCATGATAGAACGGTGAGGGGGTACCGGGGAGGATACGAGACTATGAATAGGGCAGATGTGTGACGTGAGGGTGTTCTACGCCTATTATCTAGCCCTCGCACGGTTCCCATGGGGGTTATTTCACGCAGGAGTGATATTACAATCGACCGTTCTGCATTGGGTGAAGCGAAGCCGGGCGGACCCGATGATACAAGTTCTAAAAATGGCGGCTGAAAAAAATACGATGGAAAAATATGTACAAATACGATCGTACAATGCTCATTTCTTTTGTCAATTTTGTTCTCATTTCTTAAAATATGTATGTAATTAGTTAATTATAATCGATCATGATTTGATCATGGAAAAAAATTAATATCATATAGTCCATAAAACCACGTAAAAAAAACGTTTTTCCATACTTGAAAATCATAAAATCCGAGTAGAATCATGATTATCACTACATTGATCAAATAGGAAAACGAGTTGTAAAACTCGATATTATTTACAACGATTACAGCTCCTAATACTGTAGAAATTTAATTATGATCGATCGTGATGATTTGATCATGGCAAATAAATTAATATCGCACAATCCACAACAAACCACTTGAAAAACTCCTCTTTGCACTCTTCAAAAACAGTAAAATCTGCGAAGAAAGTAATCTTGAACAAACATGATTTTTCCTGATGATTCTCATGAACAAATTGGAAAACAAGTTACAAAACCTGATATTATTGGCACAAACTACGGCCCTTAATACAGTAGAAAGTTAATTATGATCCATCATGATTTGATCACGACAAAAAAATTAACATCGCACAATTATTAAAAAAAAACATTTGAAAAACTCCTGTTTCCACTTTTCTAAAATCATAAAATCTGTGAAGAAAGTAATCATGAACAAACATAAGTTTTCCTCATAATGATAATTCTCATGAACAAATTGGAAAACGAGTTGCAAAACTTGATATTATTGGTGCAGACTATGGTCCTTAATACAGTAGAAAGTTAATCATGATTGATCAGCAAAAACCAAAACTTAAAATCATCATCAGCACACTCAATTAAAAACCATGTCAAAAATTCCTCTTTGCACTCTCCTAAAATCGTATAATCTGCGATGAAAGTAATCATGAACAAATATGAGTTTTCCTCATGATGATGATTCTAATGATCAAATTGGAAACGGTCTATAAAACGCGATATTATCGATAAAAATTTCAGCTTTTTATTAAGGTATAAAGTTAATTATGATCAGTCATGATCCGACCGCGGCAAAAACCAAAACTTAAAATCATCATCAACACAATCCATTAAAACCATGGGAATACTTCTCTTGGCCCTCTTCTAAAATTATAAGATTTGCGAAGAAAGTAATCATGAACAAACATGATTTTTCCTCATGATGATAATTCTCATGATCAAATTGGAAACGGACTATAAAACTCAATATTATCAATAAAGATTTAATACCTAAAAAAACGAGAAAAATACTTCTCTACCTATGAAAGGCATGAAATGTGCGGAGAAAGTAATCATGACCAAACATGTTTTTTTTCATGATGAAGATTCCAATAAACAAATTACAAACAAGCTATAGAACTATAAAAGAAATTTTAAAAAATTACACCATCCATTAAAACCACGTGCTCTCTTCATAGAAAGTAACATCATTGTTGAAATTAATCATGAACAGATATAATTTTGATCATGATTTTCTTTCTTTTTTTAAGTTTAATTAAACCAACTCATATTTTTTCTTTGAAAAGTATAAAATCATTTGAGAAACTAAGCATGTTTTTCCCTCATCATTATGATGAAAATTATAATGATCAAATTGAAACGAGTTTACTCTGAGGTCAAATGTGGATAGGCAGACTAAAATTGAGAAAACAAGGCGTTAAAAAAAGGAAGGTTATTATTGGAAATATTTTTTGGAATATGGTCAGATCATGTTGATTGTGATCAAGCTTCTATTCTATTAACAAAGGACAATCATGGTTAATCATATTTTATCCAGCTTGCGCAGGACCAAACCTGTGACCCTCTATTGCTTCGGCTTAGTTCATGTTTATATATATTTTTAATTATATATTATTATTTTTAAAGAATGTCTAAGACTTACATGAAATT
Source organism: Cimex hemipterus (assembly GCA_039619505.1). Taxonomy (NCBI): domain Eukaryota; kingdom Metazoa; phylum Arthropoda; class Insecta; order Hemiptera; family Cimicidae; genus Cimex; species Cimex hemipterus. The sequence goes on along the minus strand of CM077110.1, from coordinate 6,372,695 downwards.
TGTCGTTGTCATCGGTTCACCAGCACCGACTTCTGTCGGAAGCCTGATTGGCCTGTAAAAAATCTTTGAATTTCTATTCACATTCTGTTGTTGGTGGAACTATGGTCACTTACCTTCTTTTCTGTACGGCGGCAACAGACGGCTCGACGACAATCTGGACGCCGAGGAAAGTCGTCCCTGGAAAAGGATTTAAGATGAGGAAAGGAATTTATTTTGTCACCTGCCTTTCTTTCTGGTCGATGAGTTTCGACGAACCGTTCAGCTTGTCGATGGCCCTGTCAGCGAGCGACTGCTCTGTACAGTCGACGAACGCGTAGCCGCCACGTTTCAGAAGGACATTGGTGCAGGTGACAGCGTTCTCGAGGAAGAGGCGCCTCAGGTCATCCTCAGTCGTCTCGTTGGACAGGTTTCCGACGTACAACTTGCTCATAATAAACCTCCGAGCACGCACACACTACTCTATAATTATTTCTAATCTCTTTTTACCTCGAATGGCATTTGCGGTCAACAAGAACCGTTTTGGCGGTCTCACGCTCAGACGTCGTTTCAGTCTTGCCTTCGTATTCAGCTTGTGTCTATTACCGGAAGACCGAAAACGAGATAAACTAACTACGATAACTATACTATACTAATATAAAGTAAATAACTACTAACACAGATGTAAATGGATTTTATTATTTTAATTTCAATAAACTGACCATCTGACTTTTCACAAAAATAAAGTTTAAAAAACAATAGTATAAATTATTGTAATAAATACAAACATATAAACATAAGTTGCATTTACTTACACACAAACCAACAAATATATATATTTTTTTACAATCATCAAATAATAAACTAACACACTAATAACACAAACATGCAATGGTAAGGGCAAGGACCAGAACATGGCAGAATTAGGTTAAAATTATGAGTTAATTCATCAATGGCCATCACTGGTGGAATATTACAAAATTGTCGGATCTGCTTACTGGTGGTCAAACTTTGAGTAGTTGCGATGGTGCCATCACCAGTAGTATATTACAAAATTGCCAGGTCTGATTACTGGTGGTCAAGGTTTCATAAGTCATGCAATGGTGACCATCACTGGTAGAATATTACAAAACTGTCAGATCTACTCGCTGATGGTCAAGCTTTGAGTAGTTGCGATGGTGACCATCACCGGTAAAATATTACAACATTTTCGGATCTGATCACCCAATTGTCTTCTTGCCCTGAGAAATTGTGATGGTCACCATCACCAGTAGAAAGTTGCAAAACTGCCACATCTGATCAACCATAAATATCTAGCGCTGAGTAGTTGCGATGGTCACCATTACCGGTAAAATATTACAAAATTGTCGGATCTGCTCACTGGTGATCAAAGTTTCAATAGTCATGCAATGGTGACCATCACCAGTAGAATATTACAAAATTGTCAGATCTTATCATCCATAATCATCTAGCTCTTAATAGTTGCGATGGTCACCATCACTGGTAAAATATTACTGAAAGCCAGATCTGATCACCGGAGGTCAAGCTCTGATAAGTCGTATTAACCCGATGGTCATAAATTAAAATTGGACTGAAGGATTAAACATTTCAAATAAATCAATGACCAAAGATTTTAAAAAATCTTACGCAGAGATCATCATTGATTGTTCATTTGTTCGATTTAGTCTGGGTTAAATGGAAAGAATTTAAATGAAACAAAATTTTTTATTATAGTAAATGAGTTAAAATAAATTTTTAAATTTCCCAATTTAATTTGCCTCTCCCTCTATCAAAGCGTATGGCAGTATAATTAAAACGTAATAAAACAAATGTTCAATTGTTTAATCCCCCTCCCAAAAGACTTGCTTTCATTACAATAAAATTTTAAATAATTTAAAAAACCAACAGTAAATTGTTTAAAAATCAAAGTTTTAATAATATATTTAATATCTCAACGGCTAGGCGAGACACGGTCGCCCCATGACTCCATCACCTGTGCAAAAAACAAAACAATTATTCTAAAAAAAATTTAATATTAAAGTTTTACCTGAGGCTGTTCTCTATGCGGTTGGGAACCGCTGACGCACGGTGTTGACACCTGCTCACCGCCCGTCCTTGACACTGTCACGTTTATCGCGAGTGTGTTGTCCACAAGGAATTCGTTCAGTGTCGTGAAACAGAAGCGAAACAGCGCCGTTATAGCTAGATTGAACTTATTGTTCGGCGTGCTCTCTGTCTCGGGGAAGTTGCTGAATGTAAGTTTAGCCTTCGGCGACTCTGCACCTGGCGACTCGCACGTCATCGTCACAAGAAAGTCCTTCAGCTTCTCCATCTCACCAAGCCTCCTGACAGTCCTATCAAGGAAAAAACATGATATACAATACTAAAAGAAATTACAAAAAAAAAAAAAAAAAAAAAAAAAAAAACCTAATAAATAATTCAATTATCAATCATAATAAAAATACATCTTAAAAAGATCATAAAAAAAATTTTTTTTTACAATTTAAAATTTAAGTTGCTAAGATTAATTTTAAAAAAACCTCTGTACTCAAGTTACGAAGTAATTACTCAATGGCTACAGAACAGTTAGTTACAAAATTAATAAATAAATCTCTTATTAGGCTGCATTAGTTTTCCAATGACTTTCTCACAAAAGTATTTAATGGCTTGTCAGAGTCTTCGGCATATCAAATTTCTGACAACTTCTGGGCCAATGAGAAGGCTACTTACAAATAAAACTGGGCGTTTTCCGACGAAGACACAGAAAATTATAACAAAAGGCCAACCGACTTTAAATTATTTTAGACTTTAAATAATATTTAATATTATTTTTATGTGTGTTATGTTATTATTATCACACTGTCTCTGCATTAGTCTGACAGCCTTACTATTTCACATATATAAGTATCAATCTATTAGTAATAAAAGACATACATTATTTTAAATAAATGTGATTTTTGTCCAATATCTTCCGCTCTATTAGGATTAGGAAGTTCGTTTTAGTTTACAACTAATGATATTTTTTTTTTCAGTTTTCTACAATCGTAAATTGATATAAACATGTCATGAAAAATAATTTATGATTCTAACTTTCCCGTCTGGTTCACACATGACAATGGAAATTATTAGAATTAAAAGTTATGGTTCTTTTCTGCTTGTTATTTTTACCCCGAAAACAAGCAATATTTCATTACCCAAGAGAGTCCATTATAATGTAGTTTTGTTGAATATCAAATATTTTACTCTCATTTTACTTCCTTAATATTTTAAACAAAATTTTTCCCATGCATAAAAGAAAAAGAAAAAATGAATACTAGAAAACATGCAAAACAGGAATAAACACCCAAAGACATACATACAGGACCATAAAACACTAAAAAAAAACTTGCACATAAGAAAACCGGGATACATGTAGTGTTTTCTTTAAAAACTTACCCGAAAACAAACCTTGTCGATACTTCTACCATGAAAACAACATGGAAAAGTTGATCAAAGCAGTTCATTATAAAATCCTTCCGGTTGTCTGTTCCCAATTCCAGGTTGAAAATCTGCAATGATAGTACATAAAGAAAATATAATTTATTCATTTTTTCTTAAATACCAATGAAGGTTCAAGGGTAACAGAATTAGGGTGTGATGCGAGGCCGTGGGAAACAAGATCGTTTTTCAGCCCTTCCCATCGGCACTCGCCCTCCTCAGTGAAGAAACAGCTGAGCCTCCTGAAGCCACACATGACGGCGTGCTGAGGCTGCATTGTCAATGGGACAACTGCCTGACACCCTTGGTTCGAACAAGGATAGTTGAGTACAGCGGCAATACCTACGGTAATAAATTTCCATCAGGTTTTGTCTTTTATTGAAGGGGAGGTGTGTTTGTTTTTATGTTTACTTTCAAGCCCGCGAGCTCGTATGTTTGAAAGTGGTCCCCTACACTCGGGGCAGAGGACAAGTCGTGAACGGCAATTCGAGCAGAGCATGTGGCCGAGGAGGCAGAGCCGGATCGGTGGAGTCACGTATTCCCGGCACACGGGGCATTCCAGCGCTGCCAATACTGCTTTCAGCAGCTCTGACTCTTGCAGCGTACCCCTCTGTACACCTTACAAAATGATAAAAAATTTAAACCAATCACATAATTAAAAAAATTAAAATAAAATAAAAAAGTTACTGTTTGAAGAATTCCCTGCTTCTGACTCGGTTACCCTTGACTCTGGGTACGGAGCGGGACGAGGAACGATCCTGTCACGTTGCATCCTTCCGACGCCCGTCTCCCTCGAACCAAAGCCCATGTCAAGATGGCCAGAGCCGGATAGACACTGGAAAATTTTAAAATTAAAAATAAATTTTACAAGTGTTTTAACTTGGCCAGCTTACTCTCAGGTCCTGTGGCAGATCATTTGCCTCCTCCCTTGGTATGTCGGCCTGCTGCATTTGAAACTCAGTGCTCAGCCCTAAAAAGAAATTAAATTATGTATTTAAAAAATAATAAAAAATAAAATAAAAAAATAATCACATACTCGGTGAAGTGATCGGCCCTGTCGTAGAAGGTGTCGTTACTGTATCGACAAGGTTTGGTGCTCTGTACAAATAGACGAAGCCATTTTGGTTGTGGTTGTTGATGCTTACCAACAATGGTGAAATGCTTTAACAATTTTTTTTTTAATTTTATATATTTAAAAAAATACTGAAATAACTTACGGTCTATTGTCAATTTCTTCCTGCGGAGCCGGAGCATTGGGGCGTGGCAGCTCTTCCCTACTCTGCACACCTGAAGAAAAAAACCAGTCAATTTCTTTCTTTTTATTACTTTTTAATTTTTTTGTAACCTGGTGCATGGACGATAAGAGAACGCGGTGAAAATGTGTTGGGTATGGCGCGTGTCGGGCGTTCAGGACGCTGTACACTGTTCTCCGATGCTCCAGATGTGCTTCCATTCCTGCTTCTAAAACAAACACACAATACTGACGACCAGAGGGAGAGATAAAGAGAGAAAAAAATTGTATCTACCTATTGTCCTTCGTACAAATTGTACAGACAATGCTTTTATGCTCCATCATATATGTATATATATATATATATATTTTTTTTTTATCAAATTGATAAATCAACAAACAAAATTCGTAACAAAACAAAGTTTCTCCATAAAAAAAAAAAAAAAATCATATGTTTTCCTTTCCATTAGTAATATTCAACCGTTGTACAATTTCCAAGATGTACAAGGCGCTGGATCACTCCGTACAGTTTAGCCCAATGTAGCATGACAGCTTAGTCCACACAGTCAAACTAAACTGGTAAACATAACGATTTAAGCTCAACATCAACAATGAACTGATCATGAACTGTGCGACTTACTGGCTTGACAAATTGCAAATATCGACGACAAATTTGTCCAAGATTAAACCATGTGTCATGATGATTGTGCTGTTTTTAAACTTCTTATATGTTGCCATCTTGATGACAATAAGTTGTTTGTGTTGCTGATTATGCTGTTATGAGAGATGACAAACTCAATAAATCAACTGCCAGTGTCCAGATCAAGCCGATTTTAGTGAGAAGGAATAAAATTTCATCACTTAGATTGACTGCGTATCGAACTGTACAAAACTGTCAATGACAAGTCTCAAAAAGCAATACCAACGATAAATTTTTCAAACAAATATTAAAACAAACTTTGTGCCGTTGATGATTATGCTGTTACGAGAGATGACAAACTTAATAAATCGACTGCCAGCATCCAGATTATGCTGTTATCAACTTCTGACATGGTTGTTGTGTTATCTTGATGATTGTGCCATTTCATTTCGATAGACTTGGTATCAAACCATACTAAATTGTCATGTATGATACGACAAATCTTTCAGGTCAATCATAATCAATTTTTGCAAATGAACACTGATTTATTGTCATTATAATTATGCTATTAAAAGTTATATAATTAGGTGTCAATTAAGGTAAACTGTCAATATTACATACTCATATATCAAATCAATCACTAGCATAAAAAATGGTGCTATCATCGTGTGATAAGGAATTTTGTTTTATGATGGTAGTGTGGTTTAGCAAGTTTTCAATATTGAGATGATGGACTATTCTAAACTGTTGATGCGACATACTGCCAAGTTGGATAGCACGTTTTGACTGTCTTGTTATGTTGTTTTCAGTCTGTTAAAACTTGTGAGTTGATGTAGGATTTTGTTCCCTCTTTGGGTTAATAGTGACAGGTGAGATTGTTTTTGTCGGTTTGATCATTTCAGACGAGTCGATGGCCTACTATCCCAACGGTACAAAAGTTGATCGGATGAGCTCAGAGTTGAACGACCATGATGTAAAACATTCACAAGGCGTTTACCCAAATATTATATATAGTTTATTTATATATATTATTATTATTTTTAATCATTACCTGACTGTAATGTGTATCATCTCTCGCCTTCTCAGAGGCGTCCTGAGGTAAAATCGGCCAAAAGGCCCGACAAAGGACGTCGGACAGGCTGGTGTGACAAGTTGTCAACTCTGTTCCCTTCTAGTGACAACGCATTGCCAAGCGGACCCACTGATGCCCTTTATCACGCTGACACTGACAGCCTGACAGAGCGCAGGGTTTATAAAATACAAATTACAAACCAGTTCTAAAAAGAGTGGTGGAAACTGGAAAGAGAAATCATTGGATCTCCCGCCTTTTTTCGAAAAGTTCAAGACAGTTTGAGTTTTTCTTTCAAGAAATTTTGTATCTGACCTAATTCGCCGCTATTTCTTTTCAGACCTTTTTTAAAACTGTATATTATTATTAAGGTATAAGTTTTTGTTAAAGAATTCCTTTAAACGATTGGCCAGAAAATAGCTTTTTTCATAACAGAAGTTACAAGCTATACGATGGCATAAGACCCATATAATATAAACATGCTCTACTGCAATAATTAATTAAAGGAAAAATGTAACTTTTGATGATCGTTGAATTATAATTGTGATGTTTGTATCGGTGGTGATGGGAATATCGGACAACAAAAGAAAACGACTTCGAATCATGGCCGACGTTTCGATTTAATATTAAATGTTTTTCAAGGCTGTTGCTTGATATCTAAGTATCCACTTTTTTATTATGTTTTGTTTATTATTTCTGTTATGATTTTTTTAGACAATTAATAAATGTTCAGTTATTTTTCTGCTCCATTGATTGCTACCTTGTTGAGTTCCACTTGTGGTAGCAAAATAACAATTGATAACAATAAATAAAACATTTTAAAAAAAAGATTACACTTAAATATCAATTGACGGCCTTGAAAAAGATTTAAAATTAAACCGAAATGGCCAAGATTCAAAGTTGTTTTCTTTATGGCAACAACCATCGACTGATAATCCCATCACCACCAATACAAACATCACAATTAGTTTTTTTTTTTTTTTGGGGGGGGGGGGAACTCAACCACCAAGGGTCATGATTCATGATTGTGACTAACTCATTATCTAATAGGTAGAAAGAGGCATTCAGATTGAAACTACCCACGCGGACGGCTGACCTAGTATGGTCTTAGAAAATCTTTTTTGCCAAGTTGTAAGGGCAAGACATCAGAGAGCAACATGGCTTGGTGGACATAACGAGGGAGAAAATTTCGTAGGTTCCTGGATAAGGAAGATTGGACACAGTAGTTCTGTTCACGAGAAGGTCAAAAAGGGAGCGAGTTTCAACAGTGGTGAACAGATGAGTTGAAGATCGTGCAGGTAGAGGAATGGGAAGTTATCTGAAAGAGGGAGAAGCCAAGTATTGCTCATGGGTAGTAAGTCACTTCAAATCAGGGCATATTAGTCTTGGTAACTTTCTGTGGAGCTGGAATAAAGTTAGTTTAATTCTGGGAAGAAAACAAGCCTACCTTTCAGATGGACTTACTAAGAATAACATATGAACAACAAATGATTTTGTCGCAGTGATAGAGGAGCATGGGAAAATTTCACCGCCTCCTTGAACTGGGAAAGTGATGGGTGAGGTTATCAAGGGTCTGAGTGTTGAGTTGTCGAACATAACCAGAAAGTAGAGGACTGTTCTAATTTGGCCAAATATTGCGATAGTAATTCAGGATACATGGACCATAATAACCATGCTCTGCTGCTGGTGGTATCCTCAATGTTTCGGGATTCACTCGAATATGAAGCCAATGTTAAGTCTGAATACAAATAATAAAGAGGGTTAAATAAATCGAAAGGTTAACTGAATAATTTATGGCTTCTAATTAATAAAAATAAATGAAATTTGGGATTCAATAAATCAATACAGTTAAAATAAAATGAAAATATTCCTCTGAAAGAAATACCCTCGTGCCAAATTAGTCTCAGGTTCCAGTCAACACCAGAATACTCAGCCTTTGATTGCCTTGTCTGTACCACATCCCCCTCTTTAAGTCATCAGAAAAAGCTATTAACTTGACATGTTCCGCACAGTAGAACGTTATACAAAAGTGTCTAGCATCCAGGCCGCAGAACCCTGAGGGGGGAGCCCTTGGAGGCTTTTGAGAATGAGTTGGACTGTGTTGTGAAAAATAGCAGGTGAGCAGCTACCGCCAAATGGTAGAGCAGCAGCGTATCAACCCAAAGGTTGTGGGTTCGAATCTTGCTCGTGACACTGACTTTTTTATCTCAACTAAAAATCATAATTAATGGTAAAAAATTATTAGTAAAATTATTTTGTGTAGGTTTTTGCATAAAAATAAAAATTTGCCATCTAAATTTGGATTAAAAGAACCTAGACTATAAAAATAGATGATTACAATTCTTTTTATAATCTTAGAAAAGGTTCTAATTTCCAATTTAATGTGTTTAAATTATAACAAATTGGAATTAAATTATTTATTCATTATGGATGAGATAAATATTATAAATTAAAGTCACTTGTTTTTCATTTTTATTCGTAGAATGTTGTGCAACACTGTGATGGCAGGACAGACCAGTTGTACCGATATGGGCGAACGACTGAAAACTCTTTTTCGCAGAGATCCTTCCCATCTACGAGCCGTCTTCCGAAGGCCCTGATGTCTGCCGGGACTTGTCGGTGTATGGCGATATCGTCATTTTTACACCCCCTAGAAACATGCGCTGTGTCGAAGCGTGGATCGTGCCGCCTCGTGATGTCAAGCGGGGCAAGCCAAGCTCCCACACTAACGTCCTCACTGTTGTAAACGCTCAGCTGGTCTGCGTTGTTTGATATAAAAAGTACAAGGTCGCTGCTCAGCACGTAAGCCCCACCGAGGGCGTACGGCAGGTATCTGTCGCACAAGAACCATTTGTCTTCGCGCCACTTCCCTGATTTTTGCACCCTCGCTGTTCCTGAGAAGTATCCCCAGTAGAAACGTCGTTCTGGCATGTTTTTCAAAGACTCTTCAACCGCCTTGACGTTCACAAATGTATCATCATCACATTTCAAAACATACTTGAATTTGTAGGTTGTCGCAAGATGGGTCATGACACTGAGTACCTTACGCGTTAAATTTCTGTAGTGGTCCTTCACAGGAAGGATCAACAAATCACCATGAAGCTTCTGTTCCTGGATGATCTGAAATCTTCAAACACGATTGAATACTGGAATACAAACTTATGATGGCACTATACCTCTGCTCTCTGGTAACCCCTTGCCCACCGATTGCGAAGAGGTACTGTGTATGCGGTCCGATTAGAGATGACCATGAGTGCCGAATTGCATCACGTCTCTCTGCATTCCCGGGTGCGCTCAATACAGCAAGTACTATGTCAAAATGTTCCTTCTCAATTTCGATACTCGGCGAGAAGTTAAACGTGAAGAATGTAACGGTGAAACCGCATCCGAGGATGAAGCTGAGCAGGTGGGTTATATGGTTCGCTCTAAACCTCATCTCCTTCAACTAACCATCTACACTAAAAAACACAAAAACAATCAAATAAAAATCACTGGGTAAATAAACAAAAAACTTACAGTTTTCTAAAATTCATAGTTTAACCCATCGCCTTTCTTGTCTAATCGTTTTAAGCAAACATTTTGTTATTCTGTCAATAAAAATTGGCAAACAAACCGTACAAGACGGTGCGGACCCATGGTCGAAAGTTCGAAACTATCTTATCAAGTCATGGAAAGGTCCAAAACTATGATTTGCCAGGCTGGCTTCCGGCGTTTCGGACACCGATGATCATCGCTGATCGTGATTACAATATAACCTTCGTGGAACCTCCAAAAACAACGGATTCACAATTAACGATTCGTTTAATTTCAATGGACCGATTGTTTTCTTGCTGTGCTAATTGAAAGTTTAAAATCATTTAGATCATGTCGATTGTTAAAGTTTAAAAGAATTTCAACCAGACCGGTAAACAGTTGTCCATCTAGTTGAGATGGGAGGTCGGTGTCCGATCGAAGTCATGATAGATCAGTCATCAGTGGTAGAGCGGCGTATTTAGCCGAAGGTCCTGGGTTCGAATCCCGCTCGTGACACTGCCATTTTCTTTTCTACCAATTCCTTATATGAAGATTAATTAATTGAAAGATGTTATTTGGTCAATCGGTCCACGAAATATAATTGACTATTACCAATTTTTAATGATAAAGTTTAAATTGAATTTCCGTCAACGATCATTTCAGATTGAAGAACAGTGTTTGACTAATAAAATAACATAAAAACGGTTAAAAAACAAACAATTGACTACAAATTAAAAAATCGTCCAACTCTAATGATTGATGACATTTTGACATTTACTGAGTTTATTACCTTGTCACTCTTTGATCAAAAACTACTTATCTTTTTCTTCGTGGCTTTAAGTTTGTAGGTGCTTATTATCCAGCGAATATGTAATAATTATTGCAAAAGTGCTTGATATTGGCCAGAGATTCCAAGTGGGAATCAAACCAGCCAAGTAATAAATCAAGTGAATTTTAATACTTAAACAGTTATTCACGCACTTCTTAACTAAATTAGTCTATCACATATTCAGGCATTCAATTGCAAAAGATTAAGGCTTGCTTAGAGGTGGCAATCTTGATACGAAATCAGACATTTATTATTCTGAGCTCCTGATAGTTCTCATTTCATAATGATGAAAGGCGGACTGGAATTTCTAAGCAATTACAGAAAATGTGATGTTCTGGTAGGACTGACTGAGATTTGAGAAAAATTACATATTGAAACTTTATTTATTTGTTAAATTCGAACAAAAAATGTATGTACTCTTTGTTGTAACTGATAGAGAGATGGTAGGAACTCCCGAATGTGCCTATAACTTGATTTTTTTTTGTTTTTAAAGCTTCAAGTTTTTTTAAGCTTTAAACCAATACCTTTTTATTTGTTTGGACACCTAAAAGACGGGTTGTGTTTGAACGATTAGTTGGGTGAAAATGCCCAGACACTGATGAAAGCGAACCTGAAGCCCTGTTTTGTAAAGAAGAGGTTTCCAGCACTGTTTCCATTGACAACGTTGAGGTGAACATCAAGCCCTTGACTGCCCATTTTTCTCGTAATTGCCTGCACTGTGGCCGAAGCGCATCCCTTTCTTCTGTACTCTTCAACTGTCTGGACAGCCCCGATTCCGCCATAGCTCCAGTGGACAGCCCATGAGATCAGCTCTGACGAGCCCCTCAGGAAGAGACCAAGGCCGGAATTAAACTTGATTATCTGTTTGATTACCCTAGATGAGCCAGGGAACCTGTGAGGCCAGATGCTGTTGATAATGTCAGAGTGTTCCGGTTTCAAATCTGCTATATACATTGCGTCTGGTATACTGCAAAAAAAGGCCCATCAAGGAGGTGACTGAAGTGTAAAAAAAAATTGCACTTACTTGACCTGAATGTCCTTTGCTTCTTGCCAAGGCATCCAATAAACATTATCATTGGATGCATTGAGCTGGCAACCTTTTGCAAGAAACACCTTCTGAATGCAATTCCACGTTTGCTCCTGCATACAAGTAAACAGTAGTATGTACCTGTCCCAGTCAAATTCATACTTGTTCAGAGCATCAACCAACTTCTTGTGACCTTCCATCGTTGAGGCGTAAAACGACCCGTCAAGATGTTCCTGCATTGAATGGGTTTCAACAATAAATAAATACAGTGTAGTACAAGGCTTACCTGTGTCTCACCCTTGTACGTCATGTAGAAGAATACTCCATGGCGGTAGTTGCCGCCTGGTGCGAGAAAGTGGATGTCGAGTGACATATCCTTCTGTCGCCATTTGTAAAGTGTGTCAATGAAGGAGTATGCCTGGCAAATGAACAAAAATACTAAGAACAAGTGAAAGACAGTAGATTAACTATATATATAAAAAGATAATGGATGAAGATAAAGGATGAGAAGGATGTATCAAAATTGATGTTTCAACAATCACAGATACTTCACTGTTATTTATTTATGGGCAACTACAACTTTTTTACAGTATTGAGTAAAATTATACAAAATAGAACAAGGCTTTATAAATTTACTTTTTAAGTAAATAATATATAAATTTACGAATTTTTCTTTCCATCATGATTTATAAATTGGGTTTATGATAAGTGACTGTGTGTTGGTATAGTTTTATAGATCCTTTACTTTCGGTGATTGACATCATCAGTCACTTTGACCATGATCGAACGCAGTAATCTCCTTATCCTTGATCAGAGTAACAATCCAAATCCTTCCTGGTTGTAGCTAATTTATGAAATTTAGTAATATGCTTTGTTTTTTAAATTTACATGTATCCCTCGTGGAAAATCGCACTTGAGCAGCTGGAGAAGCTTCGGCAGATCTTCGTCTGCGACGGGACGAAATTCGGCTTCGATCATGACCGTCGTCGCTGACAGTAACTGACTGTTCGACCTTTGATACCGAGTTACTAACAGTATCACTGTCACGCTCAGAGTGGGAGTGGAAACTGGAAAGTGTTAGCCTCTGCTAATTAAATTAGAATTTTAATAATCATAACGCGATAACGTGTTGCTGATAAAGAAGGAAAACGTTCGACGGTTGGATTTCAGGTCACTTTGTGGGTGCAAATACCAAAATTTAATATAAAAAAATTTAGTTATGATTTGTTAAAGAATTTATTTAAACGTATTATTTATTTGAAAAATGTGTAAAAAGGAAGAATGGAAAAAGAATAAAAATTATTTAGAAATCGTGAGATCTGGTGTGACTAAGGTTTAGAAAAACATTTTCTTTTTCGTGCCAACGTTTGGATCTTTATTGAGATCATCTTCAGTGCCTGGGATTTATAAACATAGTTTAAATTGTACAAATATGAGTCAGATGCGAAAAAATGAATTTAAACTTGGCACTCTCAACAGGATACGCAGCAATGACACATCGGCACAGAAAACAACCACTTTGAGTGAGTACAAATAATTTGATTGACTCTAAAATTTCTATCGCTGTGAAAATCCATTTTTATCAGACGTATGTCACGATGTCTAAATAATCACTAAATACAGCACACCAATGTAATAGTTACCAGGGCCAAAATTTAGTATTTGTGTTTATAAAATATCTGTTAATTATTGTTAATTTGTTTGAAAATATACGCTCTGATGATGACTTTGTGGCCCGGGTCGAATGTTTGGCAAAGTTGAGATTTTATTTTTATTTTACCCCTTGACCATAATACATATCATACTTCAAATTAATCAGGTTAAATAATTTTAATGATATATAATAAATTATTATTATTAGTTTTTTTACAATCGGTTAGAATTTCGTTCGGTCTCCCTCTTTATTATCTACGTAAAATATCATCACAACGCGATTTCCGAATCTAAATTTATTTATTTATTTTGTTGTTGTCATTCCTTTTTCCCGAAAAAACCGAATTTTAATCTTTATTTTTTGTTGAAGTTTGTTAGTAATGTTTTGAAATTTGGCTCCCCTTTCACCCTACCACCACGAATGGCGTCGAGCCTGCGCCCTATCTTTCCCGACTTTCGTTCAGTCGGCGAAAAAGGAAAACATTTTTTTTTGTTTACGGAATGGCAGAGATTTTGTAAGTATTTTGTTAACTTTTTCCTCCCTTCTTACTGTTTTTCGTCATAATTACAACATCGAATACAGATGTTTTCTTTTCAAATTTCAACATTTTTGTGTTTTGATTATGTAAACGGTCTGTGAACCAACTTGACAAATCGCCCGTCTGGCATAACCTATCCGATTGTAAATCAATGTTCAAGTCCCCAACAACAAAAACAAAAACACTCGCTTTTACTTCATTTTCAACTCTTAATTGTTTATTTTTGTTTGTTTGTTAAATCAGCGATGATATCCTTGATGATGATATGGGAGAGATGGGCGACATGGCCGACATGGGGTTCGAGTTCGATCTTGACGAGGATGCACTCCTGGCCGACGACGAAGAGGTATTTTCACATTTTAATATTTCCTCATTTCCTTGTTAAAAAAAACAACTGTAAAATCAAAACCTTTGATTTTATTATTTATTTATTTTGTAAAAACAAGCCAAATTCCCACTGTGATGATTTGAAAACTTTCTAGTTCTATGTATATGTTTATTGTATGTTATGGTGTATGAGGCTGAAGTTCTAGTTGTCATGGGCTTTCAGAGGTGCTCCTTACGGGACCAGTTATCAGATATCGTAGACGAGGGGTCGAACCACTTGGCAATCCGTTTTTCATACTGCAGTAATCGCTTAACACTTGCAGTTTATACATTTGCGGCTTTCACTATTCACATATGAAAAAATGAGGGAAGTTCTGACATTTGCGGAAGCCCGATTTATTTATTTGTGGAAAAAACAAAACAAAAAATCAGTTATGTAAACAATTTAAAATAAAAAAATTATGGAAATATAAAATAAAGGAATGAATTAATGAAAGACTCACCAAGCTGTTGTTGTGGCAAATGATAAAAGGTGGGGTGGAAAGAGAAGGATCCAGGACGGCCCACTTACAGATACAAGCAACCCCAGTGTTTTTGCGAGATGTAAAATCAGTCTAGAAGATGCTAGAAGAGATTTTACAGAAAGTGGTCTGTAGAAAAGTGTTTAAAAAAAAACAAACAAAATAAACGGTCAAACCACTCCTCCTGACAGCATAGTAAATTAGACTCAGCATTCACAGCAATTTTTTGGAACCAAACATGTTAAGGGATTACTGTTTTACATTGTGAATCCATGCTGGGATTTGAACCCAGGGCTGGGACGTTTTCTGTTAATGTGCCTCTGCCCCATTCGCCCCACACTCGGGTCATTTAGGGAATGAGGGGTACAATGGCAGAATATGGCATTCTTGAGCCAGTTAGATAAGCTATCATGCCCCCCCCCCCCCATCAGCAATCTGGTATAGAATGAGAATCCCTTAATTTGAGCTCCTGGATGCCAAGATTGGCACATGGCATGTTAACTATACTTAAAATTGGGATTATAAATTTATTTTTCCATGATTTATTATTTAAATTGTTTTAATTTGTTTTAGAAATCAACATCCCAGTCGAGAGCTGTCGAACAGTGAGTATTTTAATATGGCCAGGTGCCTTATATCATGTATTTAGATGTGGCATTTTATTTATTTATTTTTTTTTTTTAACCAGCAAAGCAATTGAAGACGAAGATTTTATTGAAATCGGGATCGAGGATGATATCTCCGATGACCTAAAAAACGATGTGTCAGAAAACAAGAAGGCGCAAACTGTCACTTCTGAGGAAAGAAATGGTAAATATTTTTATTGATAATTTTTATATATTTATTCATTTATTTTTTTGTCATGAAGATAGTGACGAAGGGAATAAGGAGAGGTCCAGATTCAAGGCTGAAAGGAACATCGTTTCTGGACCAAGGACAACAAACACAATTCCAGAAACACTCGGTAGGATTAAAATTATTTTATTTTTTAACATCGTTTTTATAATTGTTTGTTTTAAAAAGATGCTGTACCGGTTAAGACCAACTACCAACCGAACAATCAGAGCCGAGGGAAAGGGCCTAGCAGGCAGTTCAGGGGCGGTGCGAGGGGCAGGCACAAGGGCGGGTCAAACGGCCCTCCACCGGGCATGCATCTATCACCGTATCAGCATCCCGGCCCACCACCGATGTCTCACCAGCCACACCCACATCCACACCCGCAACCGCACCAGCCTCAGTTCTCATCAGGGAACATACATGTCAATCCGCATTTCCGCAACAACTTGAACCTTCGTAAGCTCAGCCATAAAAACATAACAGCATTAATAATAATAATAGTTTAATCAATTATTAAAAGAAAAATTCAAAATGAACATAAAATAATTAAAAATTTAAACAGTTGTAGAATTTTGTAGTATGTTTTTAATGTACAAAATACAGCTGATATATGAACAATCTCTTTCAAAATGTTTTCCCATGTTGTTATTTTACGAAACGTATTTTTAAAACTTGCCTTCTTTTTATGAAGCCGGCGCAGCAGCGATGTGGAACGGCTGGAACCACCAGGACTTGCTGCCACGTCCGGCGGCGCCTCATCAGCCCTACCAGGAGCCGAATTATGTAAGTACTATTATACTTTTTTTTACCTTTGAAAATATGTGCAGTGGTTTAAATTCTCCCAGGGTAACCAGAGGTGGAATGACAACCCTCCGGGCGACTACCACTACCAACAAGGATACCAGGAACACGAGGTTTGTAAATGAAAACAATTTAAATTATATTTTACTTACATGTTCATTTGTAAATAGTACTACAATGGAGGTCCTAATGACCAGTACTATCAGCCAGGTTACAACAATGGGCCACCAGGACCACCTCCGGTATGTACATAAATATAACCACCATTTTTGAGTGACGTTGAATTGTTTTTCTTCAGCAGATGCAAGGGGGCTGGAATCAGCAGTACTACTCTCAACAAGAAGATTATAACCAGCCACCGTACCAACCTATGGAACAGCAGGTGATCATTCTATTTGTTTTTAAGTCCAAACTTAAGTTTTTCTGATTTCTTAAGTTTTTTGAATTGTTTAAAAAAATACACATAGAACAAGAAGAATAAAACATCACATCTCTATCTCCCTCCTCCCACTCTCACTCTCACTCTCTCCTTCTCCCCTCTCTCTTTCTCACCCCCCCCCCAAAAAAAAGGCCACTAAAGTTCAATCTTAATCATTTCTAACTTAAATTAAATACAAATAAACAGAAGTACACACTGGACAAGAAGAATAAAGCATCACACCTAATAAAATAAAGCCAAAACCTGAAAATGCCATAGAAACTTATCATTCTTTGTGTTTTCAACAATATGGCTAGTATAACGTAATTTATCAATTTGCCATATTCAGTGCGATAATGAGGATAGGCACGTTGGTAAAGGCCAACATAGAGATTCATCACCCTACCGTGAAATTCAGCTACTTTTTTTAACCAAGTGGTTTTAATGTTTATTTATTTATTCTCTTCGGCAGCCTCCGTACGGAAGGAACGCAGGGCCAAACTTCCCACCTCAACACTTTCACGGTCCCCCACCACAGGTGCCGCCTCACCACATGATGCCGCCTCACCCGCGTTTCGGCAACCCGAAGATGAACAAATTCAGAAACATGCCTATGCGAGGCGGTATCGGTACGTATAAAGTAAATAATCTTTTTTATTCAATTGATAACTTTTGTTTTTGTTTGTAGTTAAACCAATATTGCCTCACGGGATTAAGCCGAACACCAAACAGATCAGAGAGAATTATCATCAAAACAAGGTAAACATTTTGTTTCTCTAGTGCTATTATTAAAGAATCAGCTCATATAATTGAATTTAACATTTTGTCAACTTTTCATTTTAAACCAGGTTGCTCTTAAACAGCAAAGGTTTGATGTGCTCAGGAAGGTGACGATAAGTAACCTTCATGAGGTCCAGATGGTCGACTGCCAGCCAAAGAAAGTGCAGAAGATCGAACCGGAAGAGGAGGATGAGGAGATGAAAGCATATAGGCTGAAGATTGAAGAGCAGAAAAAGCTGCGTGAGGCCCTGCTCAAGCAAAAAGAGGAGAAGAGGAAAGTCGCAGCGCAGCAGAAGTCGCAGTTGCTTGAAGCAGGTAATTTCCCTTCCTCGTTTTTAAATATCTCCCTTATAATTATAATAATAAACAGTTTCTTTTTCGCGACAGAGCGGAAAAAAGAAGGTAGAAATCTTTTGTTGATACTGTTATATGAATTTTATAAATTTAAATATTTTAAAAACTAGAATAATAAAATGTTATTTATGTTTAAATTAAATTTAGGTGTCTCTTCAAATGAAATAGAAGGGAAGAAGACAGATGGCAGTGGCGAAGAGAGTGAGTTCAAAGTGGTTCGGGTGAGAACGCCAGATGGGAAGACTATTTTGAAAAAGGTAATTGTTTTAACTGTTGATTTCATTTTTAAGCTGTCGAAACAAGAAAAAACTAATTTGAAGAAAATTGTTTCTTTTTGCCAGCTTACTCTTGCACAAATATCAAAGCTGAAGAAAGTCACACCATCGCCAGCCAAATCGGAAAATGGAGTCGATGTGAGTTGATCCCCGTTCCATTTCCATAAAAAATATAAAAAAAAGAAAAATGATTTGGTTATTTAATCGCTTGTTTTGTGCAGAGCACTGCTGTGAAAGCTGAGGTGAAGTCGAGGATAGTGGCAATCGACAACCTGTCAGCATCGACGACCAAAAGACAGATTGAAGCGATGGCAAAGCAAGTCGGCGCATATGAGGTACGACCCCTGTTTAATCTACGTAATAACATAAAAAACCCTGTTAACGACTTTAAAACTAAAACGCTTTAATTTTTCTCTTTTTCCCTCCCTCTCTGTTTATTTCTTTATATCGCTCAACCCTTCCATTAAAAAAAAAAAAAAAAAAAATTGACGAAATGATAAACAGAGCGTAAGTGTAGACGCCGAGTCAAAGAGGGCAGTGATAAAATTTGCCAACGAAGAATCTGCGTTGCTCTTCAAGACAAGGAACCAACGCAAGATGGTCGACCTTTCAATGATAACCGTCCATCTCATGGTGCCTGACAATGAGCCCAAGTGAAGAGCCGACAGCGCATTGTATTTTTAAACAGTTTTTAATCCCCCTCAATTTATTCAAGTGTACATTTTTTTCCTTTTATTATATAAATTTTGTACATACCCTCTTGAGCATTGTATATTTTATATTATTAGAACTGATTTGGATGTTTTCTTTTTTGTTGTAAATTGTCAAGACAGGAAAAACAGTGGGAAATCCATTTTTCCATTCTTATTGTAAAAAATATTGGATTTTTGTTTTAAATATTTTTTTTCTCTATCTTGCCGTGTATATTTGTATTGTATAACAGCCTGATATTGTATAAAAGAAAAAGAACATTTTTTTTCTTTTTTCTCTATACTAGAAATACTATATAGATAATAAATATTAATTTTAAAAACCATTGTTTAATATTATTATTATGGAAGGAAAATAATTACTACAATTATTTAAAAAAAGAAGCAAAAAGCAATGTAAATATACAATTGTATGAACTTTTACGTGTTTTTCCCTTGTTCTCGTTAACGATTTGATGGTGAGTTGAAATGATAGCTGGCCAGCGACAGTGAGGTTAATTTTGAAACGTTGGTTCAAAATCTCCCTCGCTCTTGAGAAAAAAAACCTCGGGAAGAAATAAATAATAAAACAAAAGGGAAAAACACGGAAAATTCAGAAAGAATACCAAAAAAAGCATCCCTTCTTTTCGAGAGAAAACAACAAACCTACGCAATTTTTTTCTCTTATAAAATCCTTTTTAAATTGTATAAAAATTTTTTTTAAAAACCTCGTACTTTAACCAACTTTTATATACACAAATAATTTTTTTATTAATTTTTTTTATATAGCTTTTAGATAGAGAAATGTTTAAAAGGCTGACAAGCAGAGTGAAAAATGGTGAAGCCATTTATTTATTTTTTTCTCCAATTTTGATTCTTATTTCAGTTGACTGCTTCTTGTCAGAAAGAAGTTAGCTCTACTCGTACTGAATTTTGTGATATTGAAATATTTTTCCCTCTGCTTTAATTTTAAATATTTTTCCTTGTATATATATAAAAAATTAAAGTAAAAGTGGAAAAGAAAAGGGAGGAAAAAAGGAAAATTCTTTAAAAAATTTGAATTTATTTTTGTATTTATTATTATTTTTTAATCAAAATTTACTGTTTTTTTAAAGGCATCATAATGATTGATGATGAATTTTCCTCTTCTCTTTTTTTTTTTTTTTTTTTTAATAATTTTCGTTCTACTTTCTACTCACTCTTCTCTCTTGTTAAAGTACAAGGTTTTATTTAAAAAAAAAAAGAAAAGAAGAAGAAAAGGAACAAATTTCACAGCTTTCCTGAGCTCTTCTGTTCTCATCTTGCCCTTTTCTACAATTATTTATTATTTGTTTATTTTTTATTATTAATTAACTTATTAATATTTAAAAATATATATATGTGTATATACATATATATGTATAT
>CM077110.1:6340581-6351935 GCA_039619505.1 Cimex hemipterus | reverse complement strand
GTGTATATACATATATATGTATATGGATTTTACGGATATTATACAATGTTCAGATCCGTAGATAAACAAAAAGACAAATATTGCAAGGTTTGTACATGTAAGAAAAATTGTCTTCCCAATAATGATTAATTGCAAGGTATGCATTTGTAATTATGACTCAAAATAGGGGAAGGAAAAAAAAAACAAAAACAACGGTAAGTCTGATTATGACTGTGATTTGATTTTCAACTGTGATATTTTTAAAAAAATGAAGCTTTATGTATACAATTTATATATATATAAAAAGAATGTCTAAAGTAAACAGAGCGAGAAAAAAAAATAGTTGGACAACAAAGAAGAAGAAAAGACATTAAAGAACATAAGGTAATGAAAAAAGGAGAGAGAAAACAAGTCTGTATCTAAAAAAACAAAATATTTATTGGAAAATTTAAATTATTTGATAATAACTGGAGGATATGCACGAGAATTTGTTAATATTGATAAGAAGAAGAAAAAAGTGGATGATTATTGGGTTCAGTAGCGATTTTCAATTCAAAAATTAATTTGTTTTATGTAATTTTAAATATTTTAATGGGAAATAGGTCTGAAAAAGGCACGTTGAGCGTGTTGGAAAAAAAATCGCTAAAACCCAATAATAATTCTTTTAGCACGTTCAATGCTGGCAGTAATTTTCAAATTTTTTAAAATTAAATTTCTTACTGACTGGCAGGTCAGAACTCTGTCCTGCCAGAAGATCAGTCACACTGAACCTGTTAAAAAAACCTGTGGGCTTTTGGACGTGTAAAATTTTATTTATTTTTGTTTATTTATTTTTTGTTTGTACATTATTTATAAAAGAAAATAAGCTCTGTCGGACAGGCAAAAAATAACAGGACATCATGGGACCGATAAGAAAATGAAGTCTTGTCAAATGTGAATGTAAAAACAAAAATTCATCTATTTCTTTTTTTTTTCAATTGTCTGTAAACCAAGAATTGTAAAAGGTCGATGGTTGGTGTTTTTGTAAAGCGAATTTTCAGCCTGCAGGAAAGATATACAAATAACAAAAAAGCAAAAGGTAAAGAATTGATACTGGGCGTTGGCCTGTGAGTTAGTGATATGCTGGACCAATGGATCATTTATCAGGTCTATCTTCATTCACTTTGTTAAACAACTCAAACACATTTTGGCATTGCCCCATCTTCAGTGAGAACTTGAGTAAGACCAAGTAAATAAGCAAAAGACATGGCATGTGAGCAAACAACTGAGTGAGTAATCGAAAAACTGAGCGAATGCGTAGGAAACACTAAGTAAGAAAAGAAAAGAAAGGAGCAAGTGAAAAATGATAATGAAAAACTGAGCATGTGAGGGAAAGATTGAGTACATGAATGAAAACATGAGTGAGGATAAAACTGAGTCAGTGGGGGAAAGAATGAGGGCGTGATTAAGGAAAAGTGAGCGGGAAAGGCTAGGTAAGCGAAAGAATGTATGCTAGAAAGAAGTATGCTAAAGATTTGAGTGAGTGAACCAAAGATTGAGTAAGCAGTGGAACAACTGAATTAGTAAATGGCTTAACAAATGAGTCAGTGAATGCTTTCACGATGATAAAATGAATGAAACATACTCATAAGAAACAATTGATTGGGGGTGAGGAGATGAACAATTAGTAAGTGAATGAACGAATAAGGAATTAAGCTCAAGAAAGAGCAGTAGCCTGAGTTAGTTGATCTAACGATCAACGTATGGTAGTTATCAAAAATAATTGAGTAAGCAAATGATTGAATGATTGAGAGTGATCAAACTGAGGAAGTGAGCGATAGAATCAGTGGAAAAGCAAAAGATTCATTAAGTAATGGAATGGCAGAGGCCGAATTTCTGAGTGAATGGAAGGAAAACTGAAAGGGACCTGAAATTTAAACCTATTACTTCACAGAAAAGTCTAGCTTTTGTGTGATTTTACAATTTCTAGCAGGCCTTGAAAATAACACTACTCTGTTTTTTTGTATATGTTGGGTTGTCCAGGAACTAAAATTCCTTTTTCTGCTTCTGTACATACATAATCTACATTGATCTATGAAAGTCACATTTTTAAAAGATGATATTGGTGGTGCACGTCCTATAAATATGCCTGAATATTTGTTTCTGTCAAATATGGCTTCTTTGCCCAAAATTCCATTTTTCTTTGTGAAGCTTTAGTTTATAACACCATATGGATTTGTGCGTGTGTTGTTTTGAGGTTCCAGTTTTAGCAGTAGTTTCTCTTACCCTCAAGACCAGGGAACCTGAGCTTTAGGCTGCTTGAAGCATTTTAAAAGTATTAAGTTTGTTCCAGACAAGTTTTTATCAAATTTTGTTTTGAGAGCCTTTAGAACTGTCGGTCAGAAAGAACTGCATATTTGAAATATTTATTGTTTGTTTCACTCATGTGCACTAGCAGTTTCTGAAAGATGGTTGTGGTGCCCAACATTACTCCTTTTATGCTTTTGTCTATATCAATTCCCATCTTGAGCCATAGAAAATATACTACTATCAAAAGAGGCTACTTAATAATTTAATTGTAGCCTTTGGTGGCAATTGCTGAAACATTTTTTATATACGCTTAGATTAGGCCAAATATGTTTTTACGTTACAAAAAAAATTGTAAATAATGAATTGAAAATTGTAAATTTTCATCATTTCAACATATTTTCAATGACGTGTTGCATTCATATTTTTATTCTTGTTATATTAACCAGTTCTTCACCATCATCGTTATAAACTTGGGCGTCTTATATTCCTTCAATTACATTCATGCTTTCATTCCGTATATATTGCCTTAATTTTAATAGGCCATACTGTTGTGTAGTGGGTTTCCTAGTATACTGTGTTCTTTTTAATTGTTATTTGCAAAATCAGTATTTTTTGTAGAGTTTGATAAACAATTGTCATTAATTCTTTGCTTCCATACTTCGTTTATACGTTTTTATTATTTGAAAAAAGATAATTTTTTAAATTTTTTTTATGAGTTTTAAACATTTATATTCTTTTAAATTGGTTGATTTTTTATTTAGACAAATCTTAAACTATTTTGGCGCCCCTTCCATGTATTGTGTATTCACTCGTTCACAAAAAAGTCAACTTTTTTAAAAGTAATTTATATAAATTATTTTTTAATTTGTAGCACATTATAACTACCTTAAAGTAGGTAAGAGGTAAACTAATTTTTTTGCTTAATTACTAGTTTAATGTGTTTTTCCCACTGAAAACAGTTGTCTCTTCTGGAGAACCTGACGAAATAGCCTTACAAATGATTAACAGTCGTTGTCGTTAACAGACTTCTTGTTTGTGGCACAGGCAGGTTATTTTCGAATTGTTCAAAAACAAGAGTATAACACAAAATTAAAAACAAACAGGAAATGTATGTATTTTTTATCGGTTAAAACATATGTACTTAGAACAAGTAAATAATCAAGAGGGAGAACATGTAAAACGAATAGTAAAATGAATGAAATGTTTGCCATATTCTTAATGAATGCCAAAAAAACGGTATGATGAGCTGAATCACATTTTAAACTCCTCGTGGTTGCTTTTTCTCTTGCATAAACGGAATGTGGATTTGTTTCTTTTTGCCAGTTTTAGTTTAACCCTACATCATATCGTATATCTATTTGTGATGGACGTCCTTTTGATTTGGATTGGAAAAAAACGGCTTTAACAATTCGCCATTGAAATGCAAGATGGCCCAATCTGTTGAATCGATGCTATTGGAAATCGGCTGAAAGGACGAATTTCTTCGCTCTAACTTTAGTGTTTCCAAAGTTTTTTTGTGCCGTTGGACTTTTTCAAATCACTTCTGTCCCACTCTTCAACCACAACGTACATAATATTTAATCTGTTTATGTTTACGGTGGTATGATATTAATTATTTAAATTAATTATTCTTTTTATGTAGGGTCTTGGTTGAGATGGAAAAGTTAATGTTGCGAGCAGGATTCAAGCCCATGCCTTTTGGCTCAACTTGAGATATCGTGGCTTCAATCTACTCGGACACCCCATCTCAACATAAATTGTTCGGGATTTAGAATATGTGGAAATTGTTTAATATGTGGATTTTAATGATTGTTTTATATGCTGTATATGTTTTGTGTGTTGTTGGTATAAAATTTGATTTGTGATATTAGTGTAGCTGCAGCTACAATTACTTGTGTCTGTTCTGTAATTAATGCTGTGATTATCTCTGTTGATGTAAACCATTTCTAAAAATTCACTAATTTCGTAGCCTGCTTGACCAATTAATATATTACAATTAAATAAGGTTTTTAGTTGAGAGAAGAAAGTCATCAGCATGAGTAGGATTTGAACCCACGATTTTTGGCTTGATACGCCTCTGTTCTGCCACTTGAGCTATTTGTGACCTCGAACAACATCGTATCTCAAGTAAAAACATTAATCATTTCTAAAAAGTTGTGATTTCTGTTTTGTTATGAGTTTAATATTTTTCAGTTGGAATTGTGATGATATTCAAAGTGGTAGGTAGCCAGTTCTGTAGGATTTTGCTTATGTTTCTCGCAATTGTAGATGTTTTCCTTTTTTTAAAACCAGATATTGGCATGTAATTCAGATGTGAATTGCCAGACAATTTTGTTTGTGAAGGGGGAGAATACACCATATATGGAAGAGGCTTCAAAATATTTTGGTTGAAAATTTTTAAATAAAAAACAACCAATTTAAAAGAATATAAACATTTAAAACTCATAAATAAAATTTTAAAAATTAATTATTTTTTAATAATTAATTTAATTTATGCATATAATGACATTATACTTATATATTTTCCTGGCCACCAATTTTTTTCTATCTCTTATTTGTCATGTGTGTCTTTATAATGAATTGATGTTACATCCCATAAAGTTATGTTAGCTTCATATAGGTAAATTAGTTTTTCAATATTTCATTTCCCAATTTTTTACTCCATGAAAATTCTTACAATGCAAAATCTTTTTGTATACTGTGAGCTGCTCTCTGAAAGTTGGCCGTTACTTTCCTATAAGTACTCTCAAAGACATGCCCGTTAATGTGGAGTGCAGCTTTCAGGAGTTAAATACTAAGTGGACAGGCACTTTTAGTCACACTGGTTAATCACAGATCTGTTCTTTAAGTCACCAATTTCATAATTGAATCGCAGATTCATTCTTTCAGTAGATTTAGTTTTTCAGTAGTTCATTGCTCAGTCTTGTTCACTGATCCTTTCGTTTATTTACTTATTTGTTGTGTTGACTCGCTAGTTCATTTGCTTATTCATTGATTCAATGATTTGTTTGTTCTTTTAGACTCTCAGGGCTTTAAATCACTCATATACTATTCCATTTTTACAATTGGCATCTCTTTGTAAATAGTACTTAAGAGCGAAAGTGTATTTTTATGTTGATTGTTTTATTTAATTATGTTTCAGTAAGAGAGTTAATTGGATTTTTCTTAAGAATAGAAACCTTTGAATGGATTCCGACTTGGATAGTGACGGTGAAGAAGAGAAGCTGCTTGAAAGGGCTTTCGAGTTCAAGTATGTTGATGACTATGACCCGGAGGACACACCTACTAATGGATATGAGTACCTCATGAGGGTCAAGTGCGTACTTCAATATTTTTTATGGTTTTATTTTATTTTTTTTCTTATGGCAAACTCGCAAATTAATTGTTAGGCCGGTTTAGACATGAGGCGAAGCGGTGCCCTAAGGTGAAAGTGGCCGAGATTGACATGAAGAAGTTTGACAACCAGACATTCATTGTTCCTAAAGTAAGTCTTGTGCTTTAAATTAAAAATCTTCAGATTTGTTTCTATGTTTTATTTATTTTTTTAAGAGAGAAATTTATTCGGTGCCGGTTTCATACTTGCCGACGGACGAGTGGCAGAGAGAGCAGGTCGAGGCATTCAGCCGTGTTAGGGATGAGGTGTCTTACTTCAAAAGTCAACGAGGCACTGTGGAATCGAACAATGTAATTTTTAATTTTAATTTTATTAGGTTTCATGGTCCACTTGACCAAATAAATTCTTTTCGATTAAATAAGGTTTTGGTTGAGATAAAAACCTGTTTCGAGCGGGATTCGAGCACACGACCTTCAGTTAGATTCGCCTGCTACTCTACCACTTTAACTATCGTGACTTCAATCCACTTGGACACTAATTTCCCATCTCAACCCCAACTTTTTCAAATGTCATGTTATCTATTTGATTCTCCGCGACAAATGAGATGGCCATGGAAAGCTTTAGTGAAGTATCCGTCACTTTGCTTATTTCAGTTTATTAGTTATTTGCAGTTCGTTTGACCAAATAAATTCTTTTCAATTAATTAAAGTTTTGGTTGAGATAAAAAAGTCATTGCAACTAGCGGGATTCGAACCCTTGACTTTCAGCTAACTAAGCCACTTCTCTATCACTTGAGCTATCGTTAAAAGGTGCAGTTGAAATGGGAAGTTAGTGTCTGAGCTGTCATGATAGCTCAAGTGGTAGAACAAATGCAACAAGAATGTTTGGTGCAAGAATTGGAACAACGGATTGTTGTGGCTTGCAAAGAAATCTGCCCAGAAGTAATAGAAAAGGCCACAAATGAAGAATTCCTTAAACAAGCATAGCTCTGCACATCAAATGTACTGAGTGTAAAATAAATGGTGAAACAATGCATAATAACAATGAGTCATTTTGAAAATAAAATGGACTCATGATGAAAACTCCTTTTTTGTAAAGTTTTATTTTTAATTAAAATAAGCTAACCTAAAAGCAACCCCTCCCCCTATGATGACCAATGATCCCTACCCTAAATTAACTTGTTTAATGCTAATTATTGGGTTGTCTGGAAAATAATGCAGGATTTTAAGTTTTCATTAAAAAAAATTTATATAAAATATTCTGTTTACGTTTACAGGATTACTCATTTGTATGAATGTCAACACTTATTAATCCTCTTCCAAATGATATTGTTTGTTTACCTCTGTAGCATTCCGCTACTTGGAAATAATTCAGTCATCCTTATAATGTCAAAGCGAGAATTTCGTACGATTTTCTTTTACGAGTTTAAACTCGGCCGAAGCGGAGCCCAAACGGCTAGAAACATTAACCAAGTCTGGGGCGAGGGTTGTGTTAATGAGTGCACTGTGCAAAGGTGGTTTAAAAAATTTCGGGAGGGAGATTTCAGCCTTGAAGATGAAGAAGGTCGTGGAAGGCCTTCCTCTCTTAATGATGATGTTCTGCGATCAGTGGTGGAAGAAAACCCCAAAACAACTGTTCGAGAACTTGCAGAGCAACTCAAAGTCAGTAAAACGACCGTCGCTGACCACCTCAAGGCGATTGGAAAAGTGAAAAAACTCGAAAATTGGGTTCCACACTCATTAAACGATCGCCAAAAAAATCAGCGCTTTGATGTTTGTGCATCACTTCTTTGTCGAAACAAAAATGACCCATTTCTGGCCAGAATTGTTACATGTGACGAAAAGTGGATTCTCTACGAAACACTAGACGTTCTGGACAGTGGCTCGACAAAGGAGAAGCTCCAATACATTTTCCAAAGCCCCCAACTCATCAAAAAAGGTAATGGTTACGGTATGGTGGGCTTCATTTGGTTTAATACACTACAGCTTCTTAAATCCTGGCGAAACCATCTATGCTGAATCATACTGTAACCAAATTAATACCATGCATCAGAAATTGGCAGTAATGAAGCCCTCTTTGGTCAATCGGAAAGGGCCCATTTTGTTGCATGACAACGCTCGACCACATGTGTCACGTGTAACGTCACAAAAATTATTGGAGCTTGGCTATGAAACTTTGCCTCACCCACCCTACTCTCCGGACCTCTCGCCTACTGACTACCATTTTTTTAGACACCTGGACCACTACTTACAACACATAATATTCAAAAATCAAACGGAACTGGAAAATGCATTTATTGACTTTATCAATTCTAAAAATTCTGAATTCTACTCAGACGGAATTAATAAGTTACCAACACGTTGGGAGAAATGTATTGAGAGTATGGGAAATTATTTTGATTAAAGAACATTGCTTTAAAGTAACTAGTTTCTTTTTTTTTTTTGTTTAATACCAAAATCCTGCATTATTTTCCGGACAACCCGATATTTTTAAAATGACCAGATAGGGCCATCTTGTAACAAAATGCATACCCCCTTACATGTCTTCTGTCGGACATAACTCAGAAATGGTTAATCCTATAAAAATTTTCCTTTCTGTAAAAGTGGCATAAAATAAGCTGTGGAATTGAATAACATTATTATAAACCAAAAATATGATATTCTCATTTAACATAACAAAGTAGTGCTACAGCGAGATGAGAAAGTTATGTTGAAACGTTAAAACGCAATTCTCACCCAAAATTAACTTGGGATTAGCGTAAGACCATTTTTCAATAAAGTTAATTGTTATAAAAAATTGATACACCCTGTACACAATTTTATATTGGATTACTATACCAATACACCATTATTACAGGTGGTTAATGTTACAAAACCGGAGAAATGGTTTGACTACATCTACGGGAGAGACAGCACGCCAGGAGAGGTGCCTTGGGTTAAGGATCTGATTGGCATGAACGAGGCGAGCTTGTGCAGAGCATTGGACCTTTTTGAGAGCTGGCTCGACGAAGGCAGGTCACAACTCAATGACCATACCTGCCTCTGGATTTACTCATTGCTGGCGTTCATTGCCACGCCACTCCTTCCAGAGACTTGTGCCTGTCTACGATCTCTTGCATGCCATGCGATCAAGGCAAGAGCCAACACGAGTGGGCCTGATGACAAGGCACTTGTTAGAGCCAACCTCTTAGTGTGCCTTGTTGGAAGGTATTTTGGCCAAGCAGATCTAGCTGACAACAACTGATTCATGTATTAAAATTATTTTTAAATAACTATAAGTGTTTATCCTGCCTTTTTATATAGTAGGATTTTAGGTTTATTTCCCGATTGTAATTTGTCTGGCAAAGCCATACTTTTTGTAAGACTAAGAAGACTAATGAAATAAAAGAATAACTCTATTTGAAACATTTATTACTTTAACTTTTCTATACAACATATTTTTTTCTATTCATTTACGCCCAATTGAACATTACCTTTGGATTGGAATCAGGAATCGAATTACGCTTGTGAACCACCATGCCTTTTGAAAAACGCAACAAACCAAAAAAAAAAATCGAAATAGTTCCGACCGCCTTTTCCGATGTAGAACAACCTGAAGGATTGATACAAATCTATACATACAAAATTAGATCTATAATTTACTTTGGATCGATTTATTATGGACAAGCTTGTAGATCAAAATCAAAGAAATTGCAGCACAAATCTCTTAAGACTTGCATTGGGTCTCTTAAAAGCACCCTCAATGATGTCATCAAAGCTAAATGTAACGATGAGCCATTTTCACATAGATAAAATAAATTGGCAGGACAGTTTGTGTTGCGCCAAATGGTGAAAAAACCACCTCTTCAGCACATCCGCGATTTGCCCATAATGAATCCAACAAAGAAATATTGGCAAAAGAAAAAACCTCCACTGATTACCACGAGCTTTACTTCTCTCAAAATTAAAAAAAAAAAAAAAAAAAAATTAACAAATAATTACAAACCCCCTTAATTGCTATATAATAAAATACCACTCAGGACGAAATCCTATAGCGGTTAATCAATAAGTATGGATATTATGGAACTTTTCCCTAATGATCAATTAATTAGTTGATCATTTTAATCATCATGCAGGGATTTTAATGAGGACAGATGTTAAAAATTATTTTATCAAATTAATCAGCTCTATTGCATGAGAGTAGAAATAAAAATATTGTTAGTAAACCGATGAAGTGCATTAAAATTAACAAAGTTTAAACAATTTTTGTAGAAGATGAACATCCAGTTGGTTTGTCAGAAGGCTTTCAACTAGTTCAGCTTGATCTCTTGTTTAAATCTTGTTAGCGATTGGTCAAAATATATAAAAAATCTTTCCAAAAGTAAGGAAATATCAAAAATCTAAAAAATACTTCTTAAAAGTATGTTTTTTCGATTTTGATCTACCAGTTGAATCGAGTGTTGGGAGTTAATGAATGAAGCTTTATGAAAGTATAAATCTAGTTGAAAATCAGTCAAAATAGATAGAAAAACTTTATAAAACTAAGAAAATATCAAGTCTAAAAAACATCACAAAAGAATGTTTTTTTCCGGTTTTTAGATTTTGAACTTGAGTCAACAATTGCGAATTAGTGAATTCATGTCGTCTGTAAACCTTGGTAAAAATCGGTCAATTTGTATAGAAATCTTTCTAAAACTAAGGAAATATCAAAAAACTTTGGGAAGGTATCTTTTTATCGGGTTTTCAATTTTGATCTACCAATTGAGTCGAGTGCTGCAAATTATTGAATGAAGCCTATTTTCATGTTCATCTTGTTGAAGTATGTTTTTTTTCCGGTTTTTTGATTTTGAACTTCTGTTTGATTTGAGACATGCAACATAGCACATGAAGCCTATCAACTAGTTCAGATTGATCTCTTGTATCAATATTGTGACACATTGGTCAAAATATTTGAAATAATTATCTAAAACTAAGGCAATATCAAAGAACTAATATAAAATCATAAAAGTATGTTTTTTCCATTTTGCACTACCTGTTGAGTCGATAGTTGCAAATGAAGGCTTTTGACTAGTTCAGCTTCATCTCTTGTATCAGTCAAGTTACTGATTTTGAACTACCGAAGTAGTCAGAACAGGAGGCCACAAAACCGTTTGTATTAAATAAAGTTCACTACAAAAAATGAAAACTTTATCTAGTTGGGAAAGCCCAAACTTTTGCAAGTTCTAACCCTTCTAAGCAGAAGTAACAGGTAATAGGTTTTATTTTTGGAACACTACCTTATTAAAATTTGCAGATAGTACACAGTATTAAACTGACAGGATTAAATTGGCTGCTGGGACAATAATAAATTATTAATTAAAACATGCTCACTAACCTGACTACCAGCAGAGGGAGTTGATTTACTATTTGTAAATCCCTCCTGAAAATTGAAAAAATTAAATTTAAATGATCGAATAGTAGACAACTCACATAAATAGATGTTATATAAATGAAACTTACCCTTTGAAGGAAATAATCCTAGCCTTAAAACAGCTAAGAAGAACCAGCTAACTACACACTGTTCAACACTCATGAAACAACTTAATACACTGTTTAAATAGCACTTTGTGAAAATGTAGGAAAAAGGATGCAAAAATGGCACAACACCATCTAGAAAAGAAAACACAAGAAATTTATAAAACTTACAATAAATGAAATATAATGTACTATGACAATCAGATTACAGAGATATTGTATTAAATAATAACTATTACATACAAATAGCAGAATATGAT
>CM077110.1:6241333-6289050 GCA_039619505.1 Cimex hemipterus | reverse complement strand
CGACCCTCTTTTCCGATTTATTACGACGTGAACAATGTAATTTATTGTCAATAATTTTATCAACCCCTACGTTTAATGAAAAAAGATAATTTATCTTTACATAGAATTATGTTTAGTTGGAGAAAATAGTGAAATATATGAAAAATCTTCGTTGGCCACCTTCTTGCTTACTAGTATGTTATCTCAAATTGGAAATGCAGGCTATTTGATTTGTTGTAAAGCTTTTTAAATAATTAATTTATTTATTTTTAATTTTTCACTATGTGTTTATTCCGGCCGACAAATTTGCAGTATCGTCAAGGTCAGGAGATAAAACCTTTGGTGGGGAGAAGTGTCGAGTCGGGCCGACCGAACGGAGCCAGTGCCGTCCTGAAACCATGCTTGTTCTCTTGTTAACGCTCACATGCGTCTATGGCCACTTCCTCGACACGCGTTTGGGCCTGTTGAATGGCCGCGAGACACGGTCGAGGGACGGCAGGAAGTACACCGCCTATACTGGCGTGCCCTACGCCAAGCCTCCCACTGGTGAACTTAGATTTAAAGTAAGATTATTAAAATATCTTAAATGTTTTATAGTGTTTTTGAATAAATTCTTTTAATTAGAATCCGGAGCCGGTGGAACCTTGGGGCGTGAGGAATGCGACCGACCCTTCGCCTTTGTGCCCCCAGACTGATGGCTTCTTCAATTTTCCAGACGCGGAGCCGAAACTTATCGGCCAGGAGGACTGCCTCTACCTCAATATCTACACGCCAGAAGTAATGAAATATTATAGAAAATAATAATAATACTAAAGAAAAGTAATGACCGGACATATTTTGAAATCTTTCCGGAGGAGGAAAGAAAGGTCAAAAAGATAAAAGTGACTGTCTAAAGTCCAGTCGGTTTTTGCTAGATGTTTATTCACTCAACCTCCATCTACTATGACCAAATTCGGCCATTTCGATAGTTTGGTAAAATTCCGTTGATGGGTTTTGTGAAAAACGTTATTTCACAGGTGCATTGATCAACAAACTCTGAATCGTCAGTCAAGATTCATCCGCTCATTTGGCCAAAATCTTTCAGGCTAGGTACTTCGACCTAGTTTGAACACATTCTGTCATGGTTTTGAGAAAATTGGTATTTTTTCCTAAGTGGATCCACTCACAAACTACCTCTACAGTAGTTTTCCAGGTAACCCACCTTGACAAAAATTGACCTGCTTCTCTAGATCCAGTATTTCGCTCAAGCATCACCAAAAGTGTTTTTTAAAAATTCAGTTTCGTGCCAATGTGGATCCATCAACAAACCAACGTTGATTTAGTACCTATAGGACTACATTCCACATGTATGATGGGTTTTTTTACGATGGTTCACAACACTAGATATTTATTTCAACCCTCGGGGGGCCGGTGTTTTTGAAAAAGGCCCATTTGTAAGTATGTCGGGTTTGAAAGCAGGGCTGCCAAATTGCAACTCTGGACCTTTACCTTACGGTCAAGGCCTACACCGTTGCGACCTCCGACCCCTGCCCTCACAAACGGTTTATAACACTTGACCAATTTGTCGTGTCAGGTAAACAAGTTAATCAAATATTTTTTCCAATTTGATTAGGTTTGTGAATTTGGAATTTGATGTTTCGTATGCCGCAATGGTGGTTACTCGTATGAAAGAAATATGTGTGGTTTTTATAGCGAGACAGCCACGAAACAATTTTTTTTTCCACTTCAGACTGCTCGTAAATTTCCCGTTCTGGTTCATATTCACGGTGGTGCTTTCCGGATGGGCAGCCCAGGCCCGAGAGACATGGCAGACTACTTTATGGACGAGGACGTCGTACTCGTGACTATCAACTATCGGCTCGGCGTTCTCGGTAAGTCAATTAATAAGTTTTAAGAGGAGAGGGGTTATTTAAGTGTGATTGTAGGATTTTTAAGCACGGAGGACGCCGAAGTAACGGGAAACTTCGGCCTCAAGGACCAGTCAATGGCCATCAGGTGGGTGAGCGAGAACATCGCCGCTTTCGGAGGAGACCCGTCAAAGATTACAGTGTTCGGCGAGAGTGCAGGCGGTGCCAGCGCCCACTACCAACTCTACTCCGAGCTGACTGAAGACCTGGTGAAAGGTGCTATCTCCCAGAGTGGTGCCGTGAATCGCTTCTGGTCCCTCGCCGAACACGGTCTCGCCAGGTCCAGGGCGTACCTGCTGGCCGATAAGGCAGGATGCAGCGGAGCCCAGGTGGCCGAATGCCTTCGCACAGTCGACTTCGAAAAGCTCGTCCACCTTGGTGACAAACTCTTCACCTACTGGGATATGGACGACACCTGCCCTTATCGTCCAGTTGTCGAGGCAGCCATGCCCGGGGCTTTCCTAACCCGCGACCCCTCACAAACGAAACCTGTCAAACCTTGGCTGACCGGCTTCACGTCTGGAGAAGGGCAAATCAAAACCATAGGTAATAACATACAATACTTCTATATCACCATTTTCAACTGTTGTCTTTTTTAGTTTTCACTTGGAAACCTGCCTCCGTCTGGGAGGAGTTTTTGAACAGAATGGACGAGATTCTTTCCTTGAATTTGAACCTGGAGCCGGACAAAGCGTCGACAAAGGAAGCCTTGAAGAAAATCAAGTTCAGGTACTTCTCAAAGGAAGA
This sequence comes from Cimex hemipterus, assembly GCA_039619505.1. Lineage (NCBI taxonomy): Eukaryota > Metazoa > Arthropoda > Insecta > Hemiptera > Cimicidae > Cimex > Cimex hemipterus. The sequence goes on along the minus strand of CM077110.1, from coordinate 6,286,417 downwards.
AACCAAGAATTTAATGGATGGTTATGAACAGGTAAGCACATCTATTGTACCTTGACAACCACTGCCATTTGAATGTCCATACGTTTACTTTCGATGGATTTCCAAATTGACCACGTATTGTTGTCGTTGACGTAATGCGTTTCATGTCGTTTGTGTGTTGATATAAGTCAGATTGGTTAAACGTTGGTAGTTCACGGCTGGACGTCCTCCCTAAGTCCCAACCTCAGACTGTAGACCTTCGTAGATTGATTGATCAACGTAGAAAATCATTAAAGATGAAAACAATACTTTGGCCAAATTTGAAACTATTCTGTTATGCCAGGCAGTTCCACTCGAAAATTAACACAGATTTAGCCTGTTTGAGCTAGGGTTCCAGAATGCCAACTTTGACCCAGTATTGGCCATCATATTGAATACTAAACCACCAGTTGTATAACCAAATTTGATTTTAAAAATTCAACATATTTTTAGAAACTAAACGCTTTAAGACAAAGTAGAACCACCCACAAACAAATAGATTAAAACATGTCAATCAAAATTCGATTGCATAGTTTGATCGAATTTATTTGAATAAATCAAGATCTTATGCCAGATTCAAGCTATCAAATGGTTAACGTATCGATGACTTAAACATCAATGCCAAATTTGGTAAAATTTTGTCAGTATTTTTTAGAAGTTAAAGTATTCGTGCCAGGTTGAATGTAACCATTTTATTGTCGTAGTCCCAATGTCATCCATGTTAAGTCCAACCAAAGTACTTTGTGTGGACTTTAGTTATGAAAGTTTATACGGATTTACAAAGTCTAGATCTTTGCCGACTATGGCCTGCTGATATCGTACGGACGTCAGTTCAAAGTCATGTCATCCCAGACCTCTATGCCGTTAGTCATTTGCATTTCGAAACATTGATTCCACCCACCAGCCCAAATTTTGGTTTTTAGTTTTTTTCAGACGTCGCTTTCATCTACCCGGCCGTCAAGTCAGCAAGAGAGCACAAAGGGCCGGTGTACTTGTACCAGATGGAACACAGGTGTGAGGGCACAACGCTAGATATGATCGCTAAATTCAACAACACAAGTATGTCATTGTCTTCTTTCGTTCTTCTCTTGTGATACGTATCTTAATTCAAGGGCCGAACCACGTCGACGAGATGTTCCTACTTTTCAACATGAAGACAAAGGATGAGCTTAAAAGGACCGATGTAGACTACACACTGTCAAAAGCTACTGTCAAACTTTGGGTCAATTTTGCCAGCGAACAGTAAGGGGTTGGTATGCCGCAAAGAAAGGAACGTACTTTAACAAAATATTTTTCAATAGGAACCCAACACCCCCGGGACATGGAGTCGTATGGCCTCGCTATGACACAACAGGGAAGTATCTGAGGATAACGGAAGGCTTTCCTGTTGGCGATGACGCCTGGGATGACACCGTGACATTCTGGGACAATGTACTGAATTCGCGAAGTGCCAAAGAAGAACTGTAGACGTCATAAATGTAAACGAACCAATAAGGTCAAATATATTATACCTTATATAATTTTTCTTATTCAATATCCGATCAACCAATGTCTGTCCGTTGAGTACGAATTGTGGCCTCTGAGTGTACCACAATGCCGAAAGAATGTCGAACTTTTCAGGTCATCATTGGTAAAGCATCGAATCCCGCTATTACGAACAAAAAAGTATCAGAGCTGTAACTTAGCATCCCAGCTAGGTTTGAAATTTGAGGTTCTTCCTTTTTATAAAGTCTTCTCTTTTAATTTAAGCCAGGGATTTGAAGGTTGTGACGTGATCTTGATTCCATCTTCTTACGCTTTGCCCGGAATCAACACTCAAAACATTCACTAACTATTGTAACCAATATTGGCCGACCAATCGAGTACCAAACTACCAATACTGTCCGATTAGGTTTTCGATAAATTCAGGAATTTATATTTAGGGGGATCCACCGACGGTTGGGTCTCTCTGTGGCAGATTCCACATAGCCCATGTTTATCAAAGTTGGCAAGTTTTTAATGGGCTAAAAATTCCAACTTGTTTACAAATTTGATCAATCTCCGTGAATGTTTTGGACAACGGATTACCAGGTTCCAAATCTGACTATCTCAGCCAACTGACAAATTGACCAATTTTACTATGACTAAATCACAAATAATTTGGCCAGATCTGACTAAATTCAGTCAATATTGTCAGGGTCATGGTTAACTGATTCAACCCAATAATCCCCTGACACTCTTCCTTATCACTGAGGCCTGCCTACGGATTGTTCGAGGAAAAATAAATAGGTAGAGTAAGCTGGACATCCGTATAGAAAAGTGCCTTTTAATTGATTAAGGATAGGGTAAGCTCAATTAACTTATTAACTCTCTGTATTTTTCTTGGCCTTGCATTACCTTTACCTCCTTATAAGGGATTTACTTAATTTGAAAACTCATTTCAAACATAAAAGTAATAATTTTAATCAATGGAAATTTTTTGTTTAATAAACGTTAAAAGGGAAAATTGATTTTATTTTACCTTCTTTAAAAAACCCTGGTTTAAAATAGGATACCCCTGTCACAATATGTATTTTTTCTTCAGAAATTCATGATTTATGCGCAACTGGATCTATACACAATCTAACACAACAGTCCCTAAGTTTGTACTTTCACAACTTGTTTCGTCTAAAATTAGCCATATTTATGAGACCTAAAACAAGTATTAATATTTTGACCAAAATTGAGCAATATATTTTTTATTATGAACTATCAGTTTTGGATCATGGTCGATCCAATCACAAACTAGCCTAGATTTAGAAGCTGTCAGTAAATATTTTAAAAGACAATCTGACCAAAATTGGCCAATTTATGGAGGAATAAATAAAGGTCAATTTTATCAATATCTGTTAATAATTTTTTTAGAAAGACTAGGACTTATTATGTCAAGGTAGATTCACCTAATAACTTACCCAGGTGTACCATCTTGAAGTCCAGATTACCCACTTTGACCAAAACTGCCGAACTTATCGAGGACTTAAACCATCAATACCTTGATCAAATTTCTTCAAATTCGGTCAAGTTGTTTTTGAGAACAAGATGTTATGCCCAGGTAAACCCACCAAAAAAATCTGCTTTGTACCGTGTCAGTCCAGAATTCAACTTGGTTTTTTTTTTTTTTTTTTACTCTAAGTCGGCCAACTGCAAGGACAGAAAATTAATCATGAACTTAAATAATCATGATTTCACCATGATGAAATTAACTTACCATTATTACCAATTAACTTAACCATTTAACCACCACATGATTTCATCATCAGAAATTAATCATGATTTCACCAAATTTCGTCAATATGCTTCAGAACAATTTTGAATTTTAACAGAAGTGAAACCATGACGGAACCAGAGTCCACCCCGCAGACTAAAATGTTTCTTCAATTGATCGGGCTGTTCTTACTAATCGGTCAATCGAAGATTTTTTGAAGTTCTTTTTGTTTTTGAAGACTCCCAGTATATTTTATGAAAAAATTAGTTTCTCCTTACAATCTGGATATAGATGATCTTAACCGGCCGTCCAATCAGAGAAGGTTCTCTATCGTCAATTTCAGTTTCGAGGGTAGGTTTACAGTCCACGGCGACAGTCAACCTCTGGGCCAATTTCGCCGAACGTATGCCCCGTGGAGAAGACAGTCGACTGTTAGAGAGACGAAGAGGTGTATGAGGATCAGCAAGTCTAAGACTTCTAGTACCAAAATGACCATTTGTCGAAAAGGTACAGTTTTTGTTCGACCGATAAAAAGTTTTCACAATCAGGTGTCGCGTGCCTCGACCCACATCCTGCCGAGCTATGGTGGCACACTTGCTCTTACCGAAAACAATTATGATAAAAGCTGCGGAGATTATCCGTAAAAGAGGAGGGGCAGAGCTGCCGGGCGAATTTTCAATGCGCCCATCGATCATTGTTACAGTAGAGAAAACCGATGACGTAACAAATAGTTGAACTGCTTATCCAAACTACGCGGCAAAACTAGTTTCTTAAGCATATAAAGAATTTGAGCCAAGCCTGTTCGACATATCCTTCTAGGTCCAGGAATCTTTGTCCATCCTCTTCAACGAGTCTCATGAGGCCAGGGAGATGAGACTATAGTGGACGAAGATTTTCCTGAGTCCGGAGACCGAAGGAACTCCTTCCTATGTTTCTAAGGGTCCTAAGGCCAGGAATTTCAGTCAGAACTGGATGAGTCTTCTCTCTTCTGAAGGTGGAATATGTACCGTAATAGATTTTTTCGTAAAACCAGGTATATGTTCTGAACGAAGGAGTTACCTAATGTCAGGAATCTTCGGTTTTATAGAAAGAACGAGAGACCAAGAATCTGGGACTATCCCATATGAATATTTTCTTAGGCCAGAAATATGGACCAACCTGAACGAAGCCTCTCCTCCTGGCCAGGAATTGGCACCTTATAGAACCAGGACTCTTCTGGCCAGGAGCCCGGCACTATACTAGACGAAACCTTTCTTGCCAGGAATCAGAATCGGTCTTTCCTGGACGAAATTTTTAATAAGGTCAGGAATCAATACATGTCGAGACTTCTCCTGAAACCTGGAATCTATGTCTACCTCAGATGACTCCTTTCCCAAGGCAAGGAGTCAGTGTCTATCAGTGTCTAAATAGATTATATTTTCCTCCGTATCAAAGTTGTTTTGTAATCTCGGTATTTGTTATTGAGAAAGAACCCTCATGTGTTTTATATACGTGGCGGGGCGGACCCCCACTTAAAGCCGATACGCCGAGTTTAAAAAAGGTCGTCTGTCCTCCTCCGCCCTGTTCCGAAATGTTCCTCCTGTTCTTTCTGACTCTGCCGTTCGCCGATGCGGTACCATTGCCTTCAGCGGGGGGTTACCGCGGCTCTTGGAAGAAATCGACCAGCGGGAGGGTCTTCGCAGCTTTCCAGGGCATAAGATACGCACAGCCTCCGACGGGACTCTTGAGATTCGAGGTGATTCCATATATTGTTTTTTTTTTCTTTTCATTTTTATCAATTTTCCTTATCTCTTTTGAGGACCCAGTTTTGGATGTAAACGTTCACCAGATCAAAGGCGAGGTGCGTGAGTGTCTTCAGGTTAATTTCATCAACGACGACATGCAGGGAGATGAAGATTGTTTGTTTCTCAATGTCTATAGTCCTTCGGTATGTTTGTTTTGGTTTGTTAAGGTGTGATGTATGTTAAGGAATTTTGTTAAGTTGGACGGAAAGTTACCTGTGATGGTATGGATCCACGGAGGAGCATTTTTAAAAGGATCGAGTAGGTACGACGTCTACGGGCCGCAGATTCTGATGGACTACGACGTCATCGTCGTCACGTTCAACTACCGTCTCGGAGCTCTCGGTATGTGTTTGATATTCAATTTAAGAACAGTTCTGAAGCAATTTCTCAGGGTTCGCGAGCCTCGAAGGGCCGGAGTTACCGGGCGATTACGGTCTCAAGGACCAGAGGACCGCAGTAGACTGGGTTGTGAGAAACATCGCAATGTTCGGAGGTGACCCGGAATTAATCACGGTTGCGGGACACAGCGCAGGGGCTGTCGGAGCGCTCCACCTCGCACACCTAGACGGTAAATGAACTTTTCCTTTGGTCTTGCCAGTTTAAACAGGAAACATTAATTATCAGGAAGGATCAAAAGGTGTATCGCTCTGAGCGGGACGAGATACTCACCCTGGGGACTATCTGACGACTTTAGAGTCAGGAACAACACAAAAAGACTCTTTAGAAGTTTAAACTGCACAGACCTGGCATGCCTGAAAAGAGCCGACGGGAAGGATTTGACCCTGACTGCCAAGAACAGTCTATATGTCCGTACTTTGTTCGACTATAATGTTTTTTTTTTAATCTAGCTTATATTTTAAGACATGGGATCGACTGCTAATGCCATACCGGCCCGTGGTGGATGGAGTTTTGATCAAAACCGACCCATGGTCGGCAGGAGCAGAGAGGAACTTCTCACTTCTTATCGGCGTGACTAGAGACGAAGCTGATTTCCTTTCTGCCTGTACGTATACAACCTTAACTTTTCTTCTATTGTTTCAAGGGTTTTCTATCAGTTTTACAGTCGTGGGATGATGAGAGGAAAAACACAATGTTCCGACTATTCCTGGAAGAAATCGCCATGGTGGAAAGGATGGCGGGACCAGAGAAGAAGAATGCCCTGAAGAGGATCGACGAATTCTACTGGAGGCGGGGACCGGACAGGATCGTCGAGCTCGTGAGCGACTCGTCTTTCCTGTTTCCCGCGACTGCGGAAGCCACCGGACACAGGGGCGACCTCCACGCTTTCATGTTCGCTTACAAAAGCAGGCTGCCGTATATGCTCGGTGCTACTAAACGTGTCGGACCCGGGGTAGCGCACGGAGACGAGCTCCCATTCCTCTTCGACTCCAGAGACTGTCCGCTCGGCGACGACCCCAGTTACAAAAACATTTCGACTAGGTTGACCGATACGATAGTCAGATTCATCAAAGGGCTGTAAGTACAAAAAACCTGAGAAATGACCAAAATAACGAGAATACGTTTTAGCGATCCTGGATTGAAATCTTGGAAAGAGGATCAGGAGATATTTTCCGTCAAGGATGCTCTGTACGACCCGGAAAAGTTCAAGGATATAGACGAGAACATCCACCAAAGGATGCACTTCTGGAAATCACTCGACTTTCTCTAGAGAAACAACTGATAAGCCCAACTTTGAGTTTTCAAGATTCAATTATTGGTGTGAATTCAAAAGTAACAGTCATTAAAACCAAATATTCGTACGCTGATCTCAACTTTTTATCCTTAACTTAAATCACAACGTATTCTCCTAGATAATGAACTTAAATAATTTTTCAAGTTGAAAAGTATCAGCATTCCGGGAGGTCTATAAAGTAATCTTTTTTCAAATACTAATTTCGAAGGTGAATCTAAATTTGATTTGATTGTTAGATAAATTCTTCTGTCTCGAATATCGAATGTTAACCATGAATAAATCATAATTTAGCCGTGTAATCATGATTATAAAAAAGGTTTTAAATCGAGACCTGGAATTTTTTCGTTTGCACCGAATTTTATTTTTTAAATTTAGACTTAATACATGGAATGTTCAAGTTTTTTTTTGTTTTTTTTTGTTTTAAATTAAAAGGTACAGAAGTTTAGTCCAGTATCTGGATAAACGTGGGTTTACGAGAGACGAGATGAGCAGGTTGATGGATTTTGACATGATACATTCTTTTAATAACAGTCCAAAGAGGTGTCAACAGTTTGAAAGAACCGACATTCTCGGATAACTATGGCTTCGAGGATCAGAAGATAGGTATAGAATGGATCATGAACTATAGACAAATGGTCGCAGGTAATGTGTGCAACGTGTAACCTTGCCCGGTTATGGTAACGGGTCAGCAGAAGTTCTCCACAAACTGCCTGGTAACAGTCGAGTGTGAAGTGGGAGAAATGAAAATGTGTAAGCAGTTAGGATAGGGAGATTCTTGAGTGGAACGAGGTTCGATGAGGAAGAACACGATGAAACTTCTGGAATGGTTGTCCTTGGCTTTCAAACAAGCTATTGCACACAAAAATCGGTAAAGGATATTGCTTATTAAATAATTGAGGTTCCGAGCACGTGGTCGACGCCTACAGGCAGACAAATCTTTGAGACCTGATATCTCTCTGATTTACGCCAATCTTGGCATCTTATTAATCTTCATTTTTCTCACATCCTTTGCCCTCCCCTTCCATTTCAATCTTCATATTCTTCAATTACATCTTCATTCTCTAATCTTCCAATTATTCTTTACTGACTTCATTTAGGAGGTAACCGTTTCTGTCATAATAACTACTTTCATCACATCTTCATTTTTCAATTAACTTGCATTGCCCATACGAGATGCGTGACATCTTGCTATCCTTCGTATCTTCGATTAAAATGTAAATGGCATCTAAAAACATCTTAAATGCGATCCAGCTCTTCGCTACTGATAATGTACCAGAAAAAATTGTTTCAGCTCTAACCCCACTTTTGATACAGTGGTTTCATTTCATAAAATCATAACTTTATTTAATGCTAAGAAAACTATACAAACATCAACAGCCACTATCTCAACGAGGAAAAATTAACTATATTACCCATGTCCAGGAAAACGCAACGGAAACCTGGAGTAATGTAGTTAAGAGAACGAACAGGCAAAGGTATATGCAACCAAATCCCGAACCAGAACAACTAAAGCCATTTCTGAAGGAAATAAGATGAACCTGGCCATAGAAGCAACAAAATTAAACGAGATACGCAAAGCAAAATCATCAGAACAACTGCCAAAGGAGGAGTAGCCATTAAAGCTGACAGCCCACCAGATAAATATGGGATCGATGGTTGCAGGATTGTATAACTATTGGGTTGTCCGGAAAATAATGCAGGATTTTGGTATTAAACAAAAAAAAAAGAAACTAGTTACTTTAAAGCAATGTTCTTTAATCAAAATAATTTCCCATACTCTCAATACATTTCTCCCAACGTGTTGGTAACTTATTAATTCCGTCTGAGTAGAATTCAGAATTTTTAGAATTGATAAAGTCAATAAATGCATTTTCCAGTTCCGTTTGATTTTTGAATATTTTGTGTTGTAAGTAGAGGTCCAGGTGTCTAAAAAAATGGTAGTCAGTAGGCGAGAGGTCCGGAGAGTAGGGTGGGTGAGGCAAAGTTTCATAGCCAAGCTCCAATAATTTTTGTGACGTTACACGTGACACCTGTGGTCGAGCGTTGTCATGCAACAAAATGGGCCCTTTCCGATTGACCAAAGAGGGCTTCATTACTGCCAATTTCTGATGCATGGTATTAATTTGGTTACAGTATGATTCAGCATTGATGGTTTCGCCAGGATTTAAGAAGCTGTAGTGTATTAAACCAAATGAAGCCCACCATACCGGTGGTGAGCGACGGTCGTTTTACTGACTTTGAGTTGCTCTGCAAGTTCTCGAACAGTTGTTTTGGGGTTTTCTTCCACCACTGATCACCAGAACATCATCATTAAGAGAGGAAGGCCTTCCACGACCTTCTTCATCTTCAAGGCTGAAATCTCCCTCCCGAAATTTTTTAAACCACCTTTGCACAGTGCACTCATTAACACAACCCTCGCCCCAGACTTGGTTAATGTTTCTAGCCGTTTGGGCTCCGCTTCGGCCGAGTTTAAACTCGTAAAAGAAAATCGTACGAAATTCTCGCTTTGACATTATAAGGATGACTGAATTATTTCCAAGTAGCGGAATGCTACAGAGGTAAACAAACAATATCATTTGGAAGAGGATTAATAAGTGTTGACATTCATACAAATGAGTAATCCTGTAAACGTAAACAGAATATTTTATATAGATTTTTTTTAATGAAAACTTAAAATCCTGCATTATTTTCCGGACAACCCAATAGTTGTTCCACAAGGATCGGTTCTGGGTCAATATCTGTGGACGGTGTTATTACACGCACCCTACCGGTCATCAGAATTGATAGGACTATCAAAATGCAACAAGTCATTTCATACATTGGAATCAAAATGGCTCTTGGCCTGCGTTTGGGCCAAATTCAGCGCATATAAATGACGAAATCTGGGCACGAATTTGCAGTAATGGGCTGTCCGGGGCGACCTGGGGAATCGCCCACATAACAAAAAATATCTATTATAATGCATTATGTAATACGCAGCCTAGCCTGGACGGGCAACTTACGAACAATAGAATGGACGGCACTTGAGTAAGCGCAGCGAAGACACTGCTGGCTGTTACGCAATCGTACAGGACAGTGTTGACAAGTTATTGCTGGACAGCCACCAGTAGATCTTCAGGCCAAGGCTGAGTACGCTGCGTGGGAGCTTGCAAACGGAAGAAGAGGTTGTCTCTTGGCTGGAAAACGAATGGCAACACCGTTGTGAAATGTCGCCCTGAGGAAAGTATTGGCAATATTAGGAGTCTCCTGAACAGTATATTTATATAAAATAGGACCGTTACATGTCGCAGTTAAGATACACAGATTTGGGCTGAATGTGAGTGCGGCATGCCGGAGACTTTTGAGCACGTGCCTTGACCTGTTCGTAGGAGATGGATTGAGCCTTGCGACGTGCTGCTGCGCCCGACTAAAGGAGTGGGGTTTAAACCGGCTGCTGCGCATTGTAACTTCAAGTAAAGAAATGTTCTTCTTAAATAAAGAGTGTGGTGACACTCAAGGCCAAGTTGGAACAAGAAGAAGTGTTGGAAGGTGCCATGAACGTTTCAAGACATACTTTCCACAGAATTGATTTGTATGCTTTTAGTCTAGTTTATTGCGAATTAGCCACACGGTGAGGAGGTAGTGGGTCAGCACCAAGAATGTGTTGTTCACAAGAAACAAAGACACAATTTGAAAAACACTTTGGAGAGTACCAAGTTTTCCATTTTATAAAACAATTTTACTCAGTTTACAATTTAATACAGATTCAGAAAGAGACTAATAGCATGAAATGTCATTATAGTTTATTTCAGTATTACAACTATGACAAATTCGTTAAATAAAAATTCAACCAAGCTTCCATTCTCACAGCCAAATCCGGACTTATGTAGTAGTAGGAGTAAGAGGTTGGGTGAACCAGGGGATCCGTGATGTTGAAAAAGTCGTTGTCGTCGATGAAATGCTTCATTTTGAGATTCCTGGAAAATATTCTTTTAAGTATTAGCACTTTTGGAAAGGGACTACTTCTGACCTTCCGTGTACGAAATCGGCGATGACGTTCTTGAACTGGCTGGCTACCGGCTCGTATTCTTTCCCGTATGTAGGGCATCCGTCATTGATCTTCATGAACGGCACCTTGCACTGGACTGTACAGTGGGGAATCGCCCCGCACTTCCTGTATTCATACATGAACCCTTCGAAGTGTCCGGGGTGTAACGAGGCTTCAACGCTCGCCGGGAAAACAGCCCAGCTGTCTCCGACGACCTTTTTGATGCTCGTTACCAAATCATGGTCCGGGTGGTATAGAGATGATATGGTCCCAGTAAAAGGGTAGTAGCAGTATCGCCTCTGCGTCATTCCATACAGTGACGTATCATAAGAGTACTCACAGTAATAACGCCCGAGCTCTACTACAGACGTATTATACATAGCTGAAACTACGAGCAAATAGTCAATTAGAAGGATTAGATAATTGGCTAGAACGTTTAACGATTACATTCGTCTATGATGTCCCCTTCGTGTCTTCTCAGTCCGATGAGCAGAGAATGGTTGCCCTTTTCCTTCGCCTGAAACCATGGCTCGGCGTCGAATGCTTTATAGCAAACCCCAGGACGGAACGTTTCGAATATTTTCCGCCAAGGCCAACGGTTCTGCGGTGAAATTCAACAGTCATCCTATTCACACGTCTTATCAGGAGTGAGGTACCTTTTTGTTAAGCTCGTAGGCTTCGCGAACGATAGACTTCGCGCTTTTTTCTCTCATGCATTCTCTATTATGGCAGTTAAGCGACTTGAAAAGTTCCTGGGTTTGGCTCTTGGTCCAGCGCTGAAGAGTCATGGCCCACTGGGAATACCTGAACCCGCTTAGGGCGATCGCCTTTCGAACCTTCCCCTTGAAGTAGCCGTTGACGTGGTGAAGAGCGTACACTGCGCCCCCGCTTTCTCCGGCCAGAGTTATCCTCTCCGGGTCACCGCCGAACATGTGGATATTCTTTAAGACCCATTTAATAGCCATCTGCTGGTCTTTGACGCCAAAATCGACTAACGGTTCCCTCCAGTGATCGACACCTGCAGGCTTGTTAAAAAATATCACGGAATTTAAAAAAAAAAAAATCCCGTACCAAGTGGACCCAGACGGTATGCCAACGTCACAACAATCATCTCATGATCCATGAGCGGCTCTGGGTTGTATATAGATACTCTGTTGTTCCTCAGAGGGAAAGCCCTTCCGTGGATCCATATCATGACCGGCATCGACTTTTTTTCCTTCAAACGACCGAAAGCGTTAACAGATTAAAATAACCCTTCACAAAATAACGTACATCTAATATTGGAACGAAGACATTGAGGAAGAGGCAATCTTCTTCACCAATCAGTAAACCGTCTTCCGGGTTCACCTCCATACAATCCACCCTCCGCCCTATGCTCTCGTTTGTAGTAATTGGATACGGTTCCTTTAAAGCATCATCATGAAAAAACCGGGAAAGGAACCTATAACATACATACTCACCAGGAAACGCGACTCTGAGAAAGTCTTTTGGGCATAGCGTATACCCTCGAATTTCATGTAACGAGTTCGATTCGTCGTGAAGTCCTCATAACCAGTCAATTTTCCTTTTTCAAACATTGGAAAAAAGATCGAATATAAAAAATTAAATTTAAAATTTCTGTAAAGTCACCTATGTGTGCTATGGAACCACAAGCGATTAAGAACTTGGTCACGGACATGCATTCCTCCATTCTTTTGCGCTAATTAATCCACTCGTCCCGACTGATTAATTTTCTGACAGCTGAAATATTGAGTTTAAATAGAAACGTTGTAAAAAAAAACCTTTCACGGTCTGATGGCGGAAAATTGTCCGTGAAAAATCTAAAATTTGAAACAAATACGATCGCATATTAAATGATTATTTTTTAAAAAAGGATTTGTCACATTAATAATACAAATCCTTATTTTATTTATGTAAAATTCAAAAGTGTGGCACTGTAGAAGAGAGGAACGGGAGGAGCATCATGTTGGAACTGGAGCACGACTTATAATTAATCTAAATTCTAGTACTTTTTTACTCTCGGTTGTACAAGTTCGTGTTAGCATAGGAGGTGCTGTATGGAAGACGGGGACAAAACAGATGCTTGATTCCCCTAAAACCAAATCCTGACCACTTATATAGCCTACCAGTTAGAAAAGCTAATAACCCAAAATTTTGATACCTCAAGATTTTCGCAACAAGGTACTTCACCTTTTCGGGCAGTAACGGGGGCTCGTTTTGCCTAAAACCAAATCCTGACACCTTACCTTTTCTTACATTTTACAGGAGCTCATTTTTCTAAAATCCAATATTCATTCTGACATTGGAGGAGAGAGGAACGGTAGCCCTATCATGTTGGGACAAGTGCATGACTCATTACTGTGGAAGGTTATATATATTACTTAGCGACGGGGCGTAAGATCGACCAGTCGGACAGCAAGATCCTCTGCCAAGGACTGCCTTTTCCTCCATATCCACACCCCCGATCCATTCGTACGTAGACGTATAATACTGATGTGCCACGACCTTTTAAAACGAGTAAATACACTACGAAACAGCAGGTAAACTCTTTATTTTAAAAATTCTTCTGCTGAAAAAGTTAACTGGAGCTCAGCTTATCGTAGAGAGGTAGGTACGATACTGACAATCGAGAAACGTGTACCCAATCAACTTATAATGAAGTAACAGAACCTCTGCTTAAAACGTTGGGCCAAGAGCCTAATTATAACGGATGGACGGAAACTCTACCTATCATGATAAAAGACATCAGATAATCCAGGGTTGGAAGGGCGAGAGATGAACCTCAACTAATGCAAGAGGTCAAGCTATCAGAAGTCCACTTAAAAGAGCGATTATTGGCCAACGATCATTTTATCAACGACTGGGACCAAAATGCAATGGGACTGTTACAGACAGTAAGACACGGCAGATGACCTCGAGAACACAACAGCCACTTTCTCCTGGGTTAACCGGATGAAGTTATTCTGGAAAATGGTGATTAACCCTCTTGGCTTAACAATCGTGAGCAGTCAAGGAGCACCTAGGAGCTGCTAAAATTGCATTCAGCCCCGAACTGCCGACGAAAAAACCTAGCATGTGCCAACTGCACTGAGTGAACACTAAAGATGAGTCCAGGCGACGGATGAACGATGAACCGTCGTGGACAGTCACGGTGAAATCCTACCCATGGAGACTAGTCGAGCCAAAGACTAGCTTGTCCCTACTCATTGGCTTAAACGAAGACCTAGGGACTGTTATGAGATCATGTAAGTCTGCTCTTCCCACAAAAAATCCACAGTTTAAACATTCACATTACAGTTTCCAGACGAAACAGTTGGTCTAAAGAGAGAGCTGGGAAAAGTTTACAGCTCGTTTTATAACCCAGATAGGATCATGGGCATGAGACCTGGTTTCTACTATAGGTCGATCCGTGCGAAGTTGACCAACGTGAACAAAGGGGGAGGAACGATGGAAAAGCTTGATAACATCACGGCCGACAGTTGGTACTTCTTGCCCGCGATGGCTGAGGCCAAGTTCACAAGGGGCCTTTGGAGACTTCCATGGTCAAGTTCAACAGGCGCCTTCCCGAATTGAACTGCGTGTTCAGGTACAGGTCGCCGTTCCTAACTCGTTCGACAAAATTTACCAGAGGTTCGAGGTCAAGTCAGTCCACCTCGTGGCGGATTTCGTCCACGTAAGGTCTTGTGAGCAAACCCGATCGAAATTATAAACTAATGTGTATCATTTTCAGGAAGCTCCAGTTGAAGCAACACTCCAAAGACAAGAACATGTTCTCAAACCAGAGTAATCCTCTCCGGTTGACTGCCGAACATGTGGATATTCTTTAAGACCCTTTTACTAGCCATCTGCTGGTCTTTGACCCCAAAATCGACTAACGGTTCCCTTCAGTGATCGACACCTGCAGGCTTGTTAAAAATATCACGGAATTAAAATTAAAAAATCACGTACCAAGTGGACCCAGACGGTTTGCCTAAACGTCAAACCATAATATGTAATACATATAAACAAACCTAATACTTTTTATTATCCAGAAATAGCAGGAGACCGTTTATCATAAATAATCCACTTGGGAAGAAACCTTAGTTGCACCACCCCGATGCTCTACTAGGTTTACTAAAACAGTAAAACCACCTGCACCCATCGAAATCCTGACACTTTCGTTAAATAAGAGCATTGCTCTCATAAATGTGATGCCATTAGAAAACACGATTTGCCGAATTCCGTCGAGGTTCTGATTATTTGAAGAAGACCTATGATTTCAACCCCGTACCGAAATTTTTCGTCGTGAGACCAGCTATAACGAAGACCATCATCTGCAACAGTCGCATGCGGATCATCATTCATTTAACGGGATGATTCTTAACAGACCATAAAACATAAAATGTAATATAATACCAACACCGGAACAGCTAATAACGATCTGATGACAGTTTGACAGAGTAACTAATCCATTTGTCAAGGTAGATTATACGTGGTTTTTTTTTAAATAATCTTGTTCCAACTGCGCCTTCTCCAGCACGTCCTCAATCCAAGTACCACAACAAGGAAGGTGCCGAACGTCAACTTTCTTATTGCTATAAATGTCCGAATACAGATGTTTCAACTCAAGAGGGATCAGCTGCTTATATGACTTACATGTTTTACGATTTACTTTTCAACACAATTTGGCTAATGGAGCTCGTCAAAAAATATAGATAACGATGCAACAGTTCATAAAGTCACAGGGGTTCAAATAGCTTACATGCCTTATCCTAATATTCCAATCGCGGCAGGAGATCAAATTACCAAAAGACCCAAATTCTTAGAAATGATACATGATGGGGTGAGTGTGGTGTTCAATACATTCCAAAAGGTTAGTTAGGGAACTATCCTCTTGGAAAGTATTGAACACTACACTCACCCCATCATTCCTATTAATTTGCTAGTCAAAGCAGTAATGGATTATAACACAATCAACAACATCGCATCCAATTACTTAAAATCTGTTAATAAGCAAGTCCTTTTAAATCTTAAATTATAAACTGAAACTTTCATGATCAAAGATTAACAAATCAATCTTGTTCAATTCCCAATGTTTGAAATTAAACTTAACTCCAAAATTCGTCCTTGCTAAATTAAATGTTAAGAAACTGCTCAACTCTCTTGCAAACTAAATGGCAAAAAACCATTTTAAATCATGAGCTACACAAACTGTAAAGTCTAAGAGATACAAAACGTTTTTATCAATATATTGCACACATGAGACTTACGTCATTATTGTCTCAAGTAGAATGGGACGAGTTTGATTATGATACGCGATCAAAAATTAAATTTATCACTGTTAAAAAACAAAGTACGCTAGATAAACAAAATCAAAAACTTAAATCACGGTTCACTTAAAAATACAAATACACATAAAGATGCAAAAATTCCATTTAAATATTACCCAAGGGTTATATACTCAACGAAAACGGCACTAAATAAAGAGGAAACCAATTTGTTGAACAAAGGCTTGAAATTTGTCCCAAAAACAGAATTGGATACAAAAAAAACTATTACCTCTTGGTTCATCGGTGGATTGTAGTAAAAAAAAAAAATAAAATAAAAAACTTACTGTAAGTAGGAACTATCCTTTTGGAAAGTATTGACCCAAATTGTAATCGTAATTATTTTACTTATCTGCGAGGTAAAGCTGCTGACATTAACTGCATAACTTACGCCAAAATATCAATAACGAGCGTGAGCTCATGGCCCCCATGTAAATCTTGATACTTTAACCTGGTAGTGTCGGAAGGTCATTATTTTCAATTCCAATCCTGATACTTTCTCCACTCGCGGACGCCCGTACCGCCTAGTTGGGTTGGGGACAACGTTAGGTTAATTTCTTAAAAACTATTATTTATGATGGTTCTATCGTATCCAAATCAAGCAGAACAGCTGCAAGGTAGTGGAAAGCTTACACTTAACTTTTGACTCGTGCTAATCGAAATAGTCTTTATGTTTAGTCGACTAATAAGGTCGATACTAATTTTTGCATTTCATTAATCAATTTTAATCATTCTAGAATGTAATAAAGATTCATAGAGGAAATAATAGATTGAAATGGTTTATTTCAGTATTACAACTATGACAAATTCTTCAAATAAAAATTCATCCAAGCTTCCATTCTCACGGCCAAATCCGGACTTATGTAGTAGTAGGAGTAAGAGGTTGGGTGAATCAGAGGGTCCGTGATGTTGAAAAAGTTGTTGTCGTCGATGAAATGCTTCATGGTGAGATTCCTGGAAAATATTCTTTTAAGTATTAGCACTTTTGGAAAATGACTGCTTCCGACCTTCCGTGTACGAAATCGGCGATAACTTTCTTGAACTGGGTAGCTACCGGTTCGTATTCTTTACGGTATGGAGGGCATCCGTCTTCGATCTTCATGAAGGGCACCCTGCACTGCAGAGTGCAGTTCGGAGTCGCCCCGCACTTTCTGGATTCATACATGAACCCTTCGAAGTTTCCGGGGTGTAACGAGGCTTCAACGCTCGCCGGGAAAACAGCCCAGCCGTCTCCGACGGCCTTTTTGATACTTGTTTCCAAGTCGTCGTCCGGACGGTACAGAGATGATATGGACGCGGAAAACGGGTAGTAACAGTATCGCCTGGGCTCCATTCCATACAAAGACGTATCATAAGAGTATGCACAGTAATAACGCCCGAGCTCTACTACAGACGTATTATACATAGCTGAAACTACGAGCAAATAGTCAATTAGAAGGATTAGATAATTGGCTAGAACGTTTAACGATTACATTCGTCTATGATGTCCCCTTCGTGTCTTCTCAGTCCGATGAGCAGAGAATGGTTGCCCTTTTCCTTCGCCTGAAACCATGGCTCGGCGTCGAATGCTTTATAGCAAACCCCAGGACGGAACGTTTCGAATATTTTCCGCCAAGGCCAACGGTTCTGCGGTGAAATTCAACAGTCATCCTATTCACACGTCATATCAGGAGTGAGGTACCTTTCTGTCATTCCCGTAGGCAATGTCGACGATATTGACGGCGCTTATTTCTCTCATGCATTCTATGTTACGGCAGTGCAGCGACTTGAAAAGCTCCTGGGTTTGGTTCTGGGTCCAGCGCTGAAGGGTCATGGCCCACTGGGAATACCTGAACCCGCTTAGGGCGATCGCCTTTCGAACCTTCCCCTTGAAGTAGCCGTTGACGTGGTGAAGAGCGTACACTGCGCCCCCGCTCTCCCCGGCCAGAGTTATCCTCTCCGGGTCTCCGCCGAACATGTCGATATTCTTCAAGACCCATTTAATAGCCATCTCCTGGTCTTTGACCCCAAGATCCAACAGTGGTTTCCTCCAGTGGTCGACACCTGCGGGGTTGTTAAAAAAAATCAAGGGATAAAAAGTAAAAAACACGTACCAAGTGGACCCAGCCGGTATGCCAAAGTTACAACTATCATATCATGATCCATGAGCGGCTCCGGGTTGTATATAGAGACTCTATTACTCCTCAGAGGGAAAGCCCTTCCGTGGATCCATATCATGACCGGCATCGACTTATTAGCCTTCAAACAAAATTAGCCTTCCAACAAGCATTAAAATATTATATTAACACTAGGTTCAATAACCTACGGTAACTAGAGGGACGAACACATTGAGGAAGAGGCAGTCTTCTTCCCCGATCACCTCACCGTCGACCGGGTTCACCTCCAAACAATCCACCTTCCCCATTATGTTCTCGTTTTTAGTGACTGGATACGGCTCCTTTAAATCAACACCATGAAAAATCCGAAAAGAACCAATAATAAATATTCACCATGAAACGTGACTCTGAGTATGACATCGGGGCGTAGCGTATACCCTCGAATTTCACATAACGTGTCCCATTCGTCGTGTAGCCCTCATAACCCGTCAAATGGCCTTTTTGAAACATTGAAAAACATAGAATATAAAAAATTAAAATTTAAAAATTCTGTAAAGTCACCGATGTAAGCTATGGAACCACACGCCATTAAGAACTTAGTCATGTACACGCATTCCTCCATTCTTTTGCGCTAACTACAGAACTCGTCCCGACTGATTTTCTGTCAGTTTAAAAGTTGAATTTATAAGAATATTTAATAGAAAAATTAAACACCTTTCACGGCCTGATTGCGGAAAATTATCCGTGAAAAATCTAAAATTTGAAACAAATACGAACGCATATTAAACGATTATTTAAAAAAAAAAATTGTCATATAAATAATATAAATCTTTAATTCATTTATGTGTCAATATTCAAAATTGTGCCACTGTAGGAGATAGAAACAGGAGCACGACTTAAATGCTCGTAATTTTACTTACCTCTCAGTTGTCCTTCGTTTTAGCAGGGAGGTGCTGTATGAACGACGACCAGGAGAGAACAGAAACTTGTTTCCTTGTTTGTACAGTCGAATGAAGACACCTCAGCTTTTCTTACTGCAAAAGCTCATTTTTGTAATTCTTCCGCAAACGGCACTAAAGGAGGGGTGGGAGTGGGAGTTTGTTGGGGTCATGTTCTGGCAGGAGCACGACTGGATTGCAGTCGCTTCCGGTTAAAAGTTGTACATTTTGATACCTCAAGATTTCCGCAACAACGGCTAAGTTCTTAATCCGTTCCGATCCTGATACATCTCTTCAGAGAGAAACAGGAGCTCGTTTCTCCTAAGCAGAATCCTGATTCCTTGCCTTTTCTTACGTTTTACAGAGGTCGTTTCTACTAAGACCAAATCCTGATACCTTGCCATTTCTTACATTTTATAGGAGCTCGTTTTTGTAAATTTCAATATTTTGACACTGGAGGAGAGAGGAACGGGAGCTCTATCATGACATCATCTAGGACAGGAACATGGCTCATACTGAGGTATACTTTAACAGCGGAAAAGTTTATTTTATTAATCTTGGAGGTAATTTTCCAAGCTAAAGTTCCACATTTCGATCCTGCAAGATTTTGCAAGTAGGAAAAGCTCATTATTTTAACCGTTTCT
Source organism: Cimex hemipterus (assembly GCA_039619505.1). NCBI lineage: Eukaryota > Metazoa > Arthropoda > Insecta > Hemiptera > Cimicidae > Cimex > Cimex hemipterus. The sequence goes on along the minus strand of CM077110.1, from coordinate 6,266,688 downwards.
ATCCTGATACTTTTTCCACAATAGCAGAGAGAAAGAGGGAGCTTAACGCATGATAGAAAGAAAGGGTCGGTCAGGAGAGTCAAAATTGAGGGTAACAGGAGAACACTTCATTTTAGTTGTTTCTTAATCCTGATTCTTTACAAAAAGGTTGTCTACACCAATCAATCTTATTTACTAGATAGTGGAAGGTACGAACAGGTGCGTAGCCTATCGTGGACGCATAGGTCACCTTATCCGGTGGAAAGAGGAATCGTTTTTGCCAATTCACGACTCCTTACATTTTCTGGCAGTAACAACAAGCTCATTACTAATGGTTTCATATCCTGATGGTTTCTTTTTTCATTCAACAACAGCTTCCTATCAATTAATTGATAACGTTGACTTCTTCCTTCTCAGATTGAGCTCAATTTCTAGGATAGCTGTCAAAAACCACTTTAATCCGGGTGCAAAAAAGAAATAATATGATTAAATTTCATTAAAGTTTATTTATGTCTAAAGTATCTCTTCCAACTTTTCATTCTCCAGGCCAAATCCTCACTTATGAAGTAGTGGGAGTAGGCGTCTGGGTTAATCAGAGGTTCCGTGATGTTGAAAAAGTTGTTGTCATCGATGAAATGCTTCACGTTGAGATTCCTGGAAAATATTCTTTTAAGTATTAGCACTTTTGGTAAGGGAATACTTCTGACCTTCCGTGTACGAAATCGGCGATGACGTTCTTGAACTGGGTAACTACCGGTTCGTATTCTTTGCGGTATGGAGGGCATCCGTCTTCGATCTTCATGAACGGAACCTTGCACTGCAGCGTGCAGTTCGGAGTCGCCCCGCACATCCTGGATTCGTACATGAACCCTTCGAAGTCACCGAGATGAAACCTCGCGTCCCATGAGCTCGGGAAAAGAGCCCAGCCGTCTTCGACAAAGTTCTTGACGCTATTTGCCAAGTCGTCGTCCGGATACAGAGATGATATTATCTGGGCGAAGAAATAGTCGCAGTGCCGGCTCGCCTTCTTTTCAAACATCTTCGTGTAGTATGAATACTGGCAGTAATATCGTCCGAGCTCTTCTTCAGACGTTTTATACTTGGCTGAAACTTGAGGGAGGTTATAAATTAGAAGGCTTTTACACTCGACCTGAACGTTTACATTCTTCAATGATGTCTCCTTCATGTATTTTGAGGCCGATGAGAAGGGAATGGTTACCCCTTTGCTTCTCCTTTGCCCAAGGCTCCTCCATTAATGTCCTCTTGTCAATCGGAGGACGAAACTCGTTCAATATATTCCGCCATAACCAACGGTTCTACGGTAATATTCGACTGTTATCCTTTTCACACGTGTTATTTCTTATGAAGTACCTTTGTGTTATGCACGTAGGAACTATTGACTATCTCCTCCGAGGTTTTTTCTCTCATGCAGTCTACATTATCGCATTTGAGCGAGCGGAAAAGGTCCTGGGTTTGGCTCTTGGTCCAGCGCTTAAGAGTCAAGCCCCATTGAGAAGTCCTGAATCCGCTCAGGGCGATCGCCTTGCTTACCTTCCCCTTGAAGTAGCCGTTGACGTGGTGAAGGACGTACACCGCGCCTGCGCTCTCCCCGGCCAGAGTTATCCTCTCCGGGTCACCGCTGAACAAGTGGATATTATTGAAGACCCATTTTATAGCCAACTGCTGGTCTCTGACACCAAGATCCATCAACGGTTCCCTCCAGTGGTCGAAACCTGCCAGATTGTAAAAATTTCGCCGAATCAAAAACAGGACGTCAACGTGACGACCAACACGGATTACTAGGTAGCTAGCTAATATGCAATACATCTGGTCTTAGTCTCCACTCCCAGTCGAACTAAGTTCAACCATCAATCAAATCCTGTTATTTACCAGAAAGCAACAAGAGAAGCCAGATAGCGGGGGAGGAGAATGCATTCCACTTAACAGGAAGGGGCAGGAATTCAACCTGTCGGAGATTAATGAATGGTTAAATTATCTGCGTCTACTTTTTGCCAGGAAAAACAGGTGCCATTGCATGTCAGGATAAGTAACAGGAGAACATTAGCGCACTCCTCTCAACATGTCACCAGGTGCGAGAAGGTCGATTTGTACTGCCTCCTTATTTTTTAAAATAAAGAAGCATAAAATAGCAGGAAATAACAGGAACACATTAAAAATACATGTCAGGATATGCAACAGATCATTAGGCGGACACCTCTTACCCTGTCGTCACCAGGTCCAGGTCCGAGAAGGCCAATTTGTACAATTTCCTTATTGTTTCAAATCCTGATCAAGTAGGAGAAAAAAATTCAAAGCCCAAACGCAATAGGGACTCCCAAATGCTGCTGAATCCTCGTGGCCACATGATCCGGTTTTTGACCAGATCGAACGGCCAATATCCATACAATGTTCGACTTACCGGTTTGTTAAAGGGTCATAGACTAAAAAAAAGTCACGTACCAAGCGGACCCATACGGTACGATAACGTCACAACGATAATCTCATGATCCATGAGCGGCTCCGGGTTGTATACAGACACTCTATTGCTCCTCAGAGGGAAAGCCCTTCCGTGGATCCATATCATGACCGGCATCGACTTTTTTTCCTTCAAACGACCGAAAGCGTTAACAGATTAAAATGACCCTTCACAAAATAACGTACGTTTAGAAGAGGAACGAAGACATTGAGGAACAGGCAGTCTTCTTCTCCGATTAGTACACCGTCCACAGGGTTCACCTCCATACAATCCACCCTCCGCCTTATGTTCTCGTTTGTAGTGACTGGGTACGGTTCCTGCAAAGCGACATGAAAAAACGGAAAAGAAACAATTACGTATATATTCACCATGAAACGCGTCTCTGGGAACGACTTCTGGGCGTAGCGTATACCCTCGAATTTTACGTAACGAGTCCCAGTCGTCGTGTTTTCCTGAAAGCCGGCCATATTGTCTGTTTGAAACATTGTAAAACAGATCAAATATAAAAAAGCATGAAAATTAATAGTTCTGTAAAGTCACCTATGTATGCCATGTAATGACACGTCAGCATGAACGCAGACACCGCCACGCAATCCACCATTCTTTCGCTCTAATCAGTTCGTCAATAAACTCGTCCCGACCGATTTTCTGACCGCCGAAAAGATGAGTTTAAATAGAAAAAAGTTTTTTTAAAATAAACCTTTCACGGCCTGATTGCGGAAAATTAACCGTGTAAATCTAAAAATCAAAACCCGAAACAAACAACAACAAAACATCCATTGAAAGAGAAATAATGTAGATAAATACTTTAAATAAATCTTTCATTTCCCCATGTCGGAAAATTGCAAAGATTATACTTTTTGAGTTCGAATTAGAAAGATTAAAAAAATTTAACCTAAAACTATAAAAATAATTTAATATTTTTCCATATGTATTGTATGGTTGCTAAATCTAGCAGGAGCTATTCCGCTGGATTCCATCGAAATCCTTTTTTTTTACGGAAGATTGATGCCCCTAGTCATGTTAGGCTTCGTAAAAGACCACTCCTTGGGTTGTATATCCTAATACTCTAGTACGAGTAGTGGTACTGGACATCAAAATCTTGTTGGTTGTTTAATCGAGCATTACTTGCAACAACTTGATACTATTAGAAAAAAGAAGCTCCTGGGAGATTCCGTCAAAATCGTTATATTCTACAGAATACTAATATTACTGAAAGTGCAGTTCGGTTCTATGAAATCCTGATTCTTTCAGTACAGAAGAGCATTGGTTGTTTCATCCTGATACACTTAGAAAACAGAAACACCTAGGAGATTCAGCCAGAATCGAGAAATCTATTGAGGTAAGATCACAACATATCTCAACGAAATTCTCTTCGAAAACCGGAGATGCGATTGGGTTTGGTAAGACCTCAATGCTTTCAATGGAGGAGGTTTACTTATTTCATATTCATACTCTTACAGAATAAGAGCTTCTAGTGGATCCCATCCTGATTTTATATGCAGATTTACTTTACACTAGTGAAGACAAGTTTAAACTATCCGATACTCTCATCTAAAGGAGCTTCACTCGCCTAATTGCGAAGCTATCTTTGGACAGGAATTGATGTTAATAGGAAAGCAAAGGTTATTGATAAGCTTTATTAAATTTGTACAAAACCTTTTCGCATCGATCTCCAAGCAGATTATTCTTCTACCCACCTGCCGTGGAAAATTTTTAAAAATCAACATGGAACTGGAGTTCTTTACTTCCCCTACCGCGATTGTCTTAGGGAATTCAGTATGTCCCACCAAAATTATGGCACTGTAGATACAAAGCAGTTAGACTTGTCTAGACCGGACATACTTGCAAAGCCACAGGCCACGTTGGATCTATCATAATCTCGTTAACCTGCGTAATAAGAGCATGGATTTGCTACTATCGTGGAACTTTTAGAAAACAAAAGCTCTGGCGAAATTTCTTAAATTCTAAGCTCTAAGTAAGAACTTTATATCATATCACCTTTAATACGTACCCTTAAAGGTACGAGCATTACCTCCTCCATCCTGATACTTTTAGTGAACACGAGCTTTAATTCGGCTAATTTCCGTGCTTTGGACGCGAGCAAACGTTGTCGATGGGAAAACAAGAATAATTGTGAGGTTTTTATTATTGGAACAAAAATAGCAATATGGGCGTGTATGTGAAAGCTGAGAGATTACTATCGGCCCGTGGACTTTTGAAGGACGTTCCTCATTTTTGAAAGAACGATCGGGTCACCAATTCCTTCGTCTTCGACCAAAATGCGTTCCTGAGCACCGCCGGTGAAATCGACGCGCCCTGCAGTGTTATCGAGAAGAAATACAGCAGGGATTCGTAGCACTCAAGAGTCTCTTTGACGTTTTAGCCCTTAGTGGAGACCCGGGCGGGGATGGGCAGGTGGACTCGAGGTCAGTACCGTTCATCGAGCTAAAACAACAGAAGAAAATCAAATTTTCACAATTGACAACCCGTGTGCTTGTTACATTTACAGCCCAGTCGACGTGGTCGTTTGGGAGTTGAGGTGGTCACCGACAGCCTTGGTCAAATTGAACTTCGTGTCGTCATCGAAATCACCAGGACAGGCCAGGTACGCTTCGATCAGCCCGATCCTCTTCCGGATCTTCTTGTACAGGTTCTTCTTCTGCGATATGATCGGCTAGAAAAAAACCAATAATTAATTTATCTACTTGTAAGCACGAAAGAAAGACGTAATTTATCAAATACCGAATCATAATACGTTAAAGGTAATACGTTACTTTAAACATCCTCAACCTCCCTTCAACCCCAACCACCGCTAACCTTCACAAATGATCAACATGGAATTCAACCTATTTTCATTAGCCTTCCAACGAAATTTCTAAACCCTTCCCTATTTAACTATATCAAAAATCTTTACTTCTTGGTATGGTATCTTCCAACTTTAACCATCACGAACAATCATCCACACTAGAATCTAATCTTCAACAACACTAGCTATTCCTTTCTGTTTTCTGCCCCATGGCCCTCAAAGAGCTTTGCAGCTGTGTTTTTCTGCCTAGTGGCCGAAGGTCAATTCCCTCGCCGGAACTTTGCGGAGCCGGGCTGGCGCCCCTAGGATGTTCCTCGCGGAGTCGTCCGGGTGGTATCTGGAGGAAGAGCATCGTTTTTAGCAGCCTTATAATGTTATCCAATTTTATACTTTGCACTTTAGGGAACTGGTCTATATTACGCCGGCTATCCTTTCTGCTTCATTATTGCCTTCCATAGCCTTTCTGTGGCCTTGTACCCGGCCGTGTTGGATATGGCACGACGGACGGTGTCCATGGATGCCACATCTACTTCTACTACATACATCCATTTTGCGCGAAGTATAGTGTACCTTTCGCACTCGAGAGCCACGTGGTTAACCGTCTCAAGCATTCCGCATTCACGCAACGGGCTATCTTTCAGTCCTAAGCTGTGCAGTTTTGCTGAAAAATCCCCGTGCCCAGTAAGCAATGAGGAAGTGTAGTGATCTACCGTCAGGTGTTTTATGGCTATCTGATCTATTACGCTGTTCAGGACACGGTAAGTGTGCCTTCCATTGGGCGTCGTATCCCACTTACGTAGCCATTCTTCTATTAACCAGGCATAGAACTCTTCATTGGACTGCACGGGGATACCCGTTGACAAGCTCCCATGCAGCACACCCAGCTTTTGCCTAAGGGTCAATGGGGGGGGGGTCGACCGGCAATCACTGTCAAGGCCCTAACCATCCCTCAGCAACTCGGAGCATGTCTTTCAATCCTCAAGAACAATAAGCATTTTCCTGTAAACACCTCCAACCACCAACATCTCTACCGGCCGTTATGAAGAAACACAAGTCATACCTCACAGTCCTTATCCAAATGCAAGCACGGTCAAGAATCATAAACCTCCTTAACTATCTCTTCCGATCATGACCTCGAGACTCTCTTAACAAACCAACCACTTTTAATCCCTTAAATCTTCAATTGCCTTAACCTGTTTCAACAACTCAGCATACACAAAGTTCCATCTTAACCGTCTCTGCTCAACCTGGAACCAGTGTAAACCAACTTTGACAATCAATTACATCGTCAAAGAGTACCTTCCACCTTAAGCTCCAGCAACCACTGTTAACCAGGCCGAGTAATTTCGATTGTCCACTCTATACCCACTGTACTGTACTTGATACCCATCGCCCTCTACTACGAGCTTTTACAAGCTCTACTGCCCCTTTATCAAGAACCGCTAAAACCATATCCATCTACTGTTAACCAACCATCTTCAACAGCCCCATAATCACTAAGCTTTCTTTTATTCTCAGCGCTTAAGAACATTCGGGATTTATCATACCTACTAAGGGGTCTGGGCCTAGTGAGACAATTTAACCCCCTCCACTTCTCCTGACCACGGACTCTGACCTTTTTTTATTTTTATTTTTTGCCTTGTGGCCCTAGGTTCCTAACCTTTTACATTGTGATATAGACTAGTAAATCTCCAAACCAACAACCACACAAAACCATCTATAAGAAAAACAGCTTGTGAAACTTATAGCACACTAGACTATAACTGCCCACCCTTAACCATCTCAACCTTCCCTTAACAATCTCCACCTACCCTTCTTGAAATGCTCTATCACCCGTTTTACTATTACCAGTCACCCTACATTATCCACCATTCACCTTCACTACCCGGCCATTATCTGAAATATCTTTTACCATAACCAGCAACCCTTAAAGATCTCCTTTAATATTCTGATATCGTCTCAGATAAACAGCTTGACTGACTTAATACACTAGACTATAACCCACCCTTAACCATCTCAACCTTCCGTTAACATTCTCCGCATACACCTGCTTGATAGTCTATCAACCCTTTTACTATCACCATTCACCGTACACTATAGACCACCCAGCTACTGTCTGAAATATCCTTAACCAAAAACCCTTAATGATCTCCATCCATACATAACCTGGAAATACCCTTCAACAACCACTAACCGTTCTACCTTAACCATCCCCACTCTCCGCAAGATCAGTCATCATAAACATTCACCCTTAACAACCTCGGCCCTTCATCAGACCGATCCACCTAACCACTACGAAATTCGCTTGACCATCAACACTCACCATTGTCACCTAAAGCTCTTACTCAAGCCAACCTTAACATTTGAGAACCTTCAATAACCAAAGCTTCTTCCTACCTAGAAAGTTTAACCGTCTGGTAAAGAATTTTTTCACTAAGGCCACATGACCGTTTTCAGTTCTTCATCCCACTTGATATAACGTTGGAGCGCGTCTTTGAAAAAGTCGACGATGAGAATGAAACTCTTGCTGAAACTCATGGTTTGACATGAACACAGCAAGCACCTTGCTCGTTTCAAAAGAATTCTATCATAGGGAGGAATCACAATGAAACTTTATTTTATACGTTTCACGTTTTATATTACCAATTCTCTCAATTCCTCATTGAACTGGTCCAAGTGTTTGACGAGCGCGATGTACGTCTGGTTGGCCGACCAGCCGCTCAGTTGGACGGCGCAATCGCGGATAAGGAGAATAGTCTCTTTGCGTTTATACAGCAGAATATTTAGTCCGGCTTGTGTAATGTTCTATACTGAAAAACAGATACATGTATGTAAAGAAAAGCAAGAGTCGCGATCTATTTCAACCTGAACCTTTTCCATGTTCTGAACAGAACCGTCCCCAGTTGGATGGACTTCTTCAATTTTCCCATCCGTGCTCACTGTAAAGTAAACAAAATAAAAAAATATCTATGCCTACTAGAAACAACAACCGAAAAGGTTTTGGATCGCAAAGGCAAACCACAGACGAAAATTTCAAGGAGACATGGCGCATACGCTCTAAGACTATCAACCGTCGAAAATGACGTTACACCGTGACAATCCGTTTAAAGAGTAATTAAACGGATTAGGGATAGTGAAATAGGCAAATGTATTTTAAATTAACTCCCCCAATAACAGGAGCTCTTTGGGTAGTCTTCTTCCTGATACTTGTAAACTGGCCCGGAAAACCAGAAAAAAGCATTTTTGTTGTATATAAAAAAAAAAAAAAAAAAAATTCAAGCCCTTTGTATTTGAGGTTTGAATGTAGATAATTGTTAATTATGGCCTACCTTCATGGTACAGTTTGCGATATTAACGGCCAACATCTGGACCGGAGGAACAAAAAAAAGCCTCTCTATAAAAATCACTTATAAATTGAATTCTATTAATTAACTTGAAAATTTGAAAGGCAGATAAATAGTAATAGAGATCCGGACTAATCTTCATCGCACGTTTGGGAATATTTAACAACAAAACAACAACAACAACAAAATCCGAAATGGAGGAAATAGGAAAAAAATTGTCTATTACACTAATTTATAAAATCAAGTATATTGATGAACTTTATTGATTGGGCAATGATTAATTAACAGACAAGGTATCTTCCTTTAATTGTCAGATTTTAAATAAAAATCCGGCCCGGAGAGCCAAGGCTAAAATAATTATTAAATTGTTATAAAAAAAATTAGGCCTATTATTGAACGTCATTTGTTTATTTGCCGTTATTTTGAATTTTGAAGGCAGATAATTGTTGATTATAAAATGGACAAGCCTTCTTACCATATTTTGGGAATATTAACGATCAAAGTCTGGCCCGGAGGACCAGAAAAAAGCAATTGAAAATAACAGGACCTCCACCTTTGCGAAGTCTTACACCTGATACTTTTAAAACACTTCCAATCATTCCAGGAACTCCTTTCCGTAAATTCCTACTCCTGATATTTACACGTACACCAACAGCAGCCGGTTTACGCAAATTCCTGCTCCTGATAGTTGTAAAACACCTTCCAATACCAGGACATCCTTTGGGTCAATTTTTACTCCTGATATTTAGACCTACCCTAACAGCAGCTGGTTTACGCAAATTCATGCTCCTGATACTTCTCAAACTTCAACAATAACAACACCTACTTTGAGAAAAGTCTTATTCTTGATACTTGTAACACCCCTACAATAAACAGGAGCTCCTAAAATCCCAAACTTTCTCGTTCATGCGAGCTATATGTGCCCTATCCTAATCCTCATTGTTGTTGGGCAGTTATAAGAACTCGTTCTACCAATTTCCAGTTTCCGATAATATTGCCATTTGGGATGCTGCAGGAGGTTGTTTTCTCAAATCCCAAATCTGTAGTTGATTTTTTTAAGTAAATTTTTTTTGTTTTAAATTAGTGGTTGTGACTTGTTTGGGATTTTAACTTTTAATTTCAAGCCAGATTAGTTACGTTTACGCAGATTAATCAGCGTGATAAAGCCTTGAAGTCGTCGGTCGAGAGCAGAAAAGTCCTTAATATTGGAGACAACAAGATGAGGGCCTTTGTAAAAAAAATCGTCTGTATGATAACGATCGTATGGCCGACTTGGGCCAATAGCTCGATCGACCACCTTTACGTGAAAAACTTGGAAACTGCGAACGGAGTCAGTTACGCGGCGTTCGAGGGCATACGCTACGATCAACCTAGGATGGGGCACGACGGTTTCCAAAGGACCTTCTTCCTTCCTATACCGGTCGAAAAGGAAAAAAACCTGAATCGGAGAGTCGACTGTCTCCAGCTGAACGCGGCGAACGGCCTAATAGTCGGTCAGGAGGACTGCCAGTTTCTAAACGTCTACACGCCAACTCCTTTCGTGAGCAGGGAGGAAATAAAGCAGGCCAGGGGACTGTTAATAATTTTTTTCATTTTTTTTTAGAAGAATAGAAGCATGCCCGTTTTGATCTGGATCCACGGGACGCCTTTTCCGATTGGTTCGAGCCAGGGCAGCATTTACAACCCGAAAAGGTTCATGGATCACGAAATGGTCGTCGTGACGATGAGCTACAGGCACGACATCCTAGGTAATGGGCCAGTTTAACTGTAAAGCGCTTCTTTTCATGTTTTCCTGTTTATAAAGGTTTCGCCAGTTTCGAAACAAGTTTGTTTCCCGGAAACTACGGTCTCAACGACCAGAGGATGGCTATACATTGGGTCATGAAATACATACATCATTTTGGAGGCGATCCCGATAGGATAACACTCGGGGGTCACGGCTTAGGAGCCGCGCACGCCTTATTTCACATGAAAGGAGGTTACTTTCCAGGTAATGATACATTTTGCGTAAGACCCGTCATTTTAAAAGTTTTTTTAACAGGACACAGGGTAGTCAAAAGATGCGTAGCGATCAGCGGCACGAGATACGCGCCTTGGGCTTTGTCCTACCATTATTGGACGGCGAGAAAAAGTTATAAAATGACTAGTATGTTGCACTGCCAGCATAAGTCGTCGACATGCTTCTCAAGCACAAACTACAGGACATTAGTCAACAAGTCTTACATTCTAATGCGTAACGAGGTAAGATTAAAGTTTCTGGAGGAGAGGAAAGTTTGAACCCATTTCATTATTCAATAAGATGCTGTAGTTATGAATATAAATTTAACACTGATACTTCTTCAATCGCCAAAAGATCGTTTCGGCCAAACGTTAATCCTGATCAAATTGATTTGGTGTATCAATCATCCTAAAATTTGGTCAAACTGTCCACAAAAACTTTATCAAACTAAGGAAATATCAAAAGGCTAAGAAATCGGTCGAAAATATATCTTTATTTTTCGATTTATCCAAAACGATGCCTCGGTTGCGAAATAGCGACTTAGGCTTCTGACTACTTCAAGTTGATATCGTGTATCAATCTTCCGAAAATTTGGTCAAAATATCCACATGTTTCGTTAAGTAGCACCAAAAGCTCGTTTCAACCCAATCCGTAACCCTGATCAATTTCTCAGCTGGCCTGTCGAAGAGCTCGTTTCACAAAAATTCTAATCCTGACACTTTTCTTCCTTTAGAAACGACAGGAGCTAGTTTCAAACAAATCCTAATCCCGATCCTTTTTTTATCTGCCCGCTTACAAGTGGTAGTTCTATCCAAATCCTAACCCTGATACGTTTTTAGCTAGCTGTCTGCTCGACAGCTCGTTTCACCCCAATTCCTAATCCTGATCCTTTTTTTATATCTGCCCAGTACAGGAGCTCGTTCCATCCAAATCCTTTTTATCTGCCCGCTACAGCAGCTCGTTCCAGCCAAATCCCAATCCAGATACTTTTCTTAGCTGTCTCCTCGAGAGCTCGTTGCATCCAAATCCTTAACCCTGATCAATTTCTCAGATGGCCGGTCGAGGAGCTCGTTTCACCAAAATTCTAATCCTGACACATTTCTTCCCTTAACACCGACAGGAGCTTGTTTTAATCAAAACCTAGATAACATTACATCTTGGTATAATAACTACAAGGGCTTGTTTTATTTAATCAAATCCGTTAAAGAGACGAATAATTTCAGACGGAATACCTTTGGGAAACTATAACATGGCCTTATAGACCGGTTTTGGATGAAAGTTACATCAAAACGTTCCCTTGGTTGGACGACGAAAAGCACAGAAACTTTTCCCTGCTAATCGGACTGAACAAACACGAGGGGCATCTGATCAAGTCGTGTAAGGTTGTGCAAACAATTACATTTATACAAAAAAAAAAAAAAAAAAAAAAAAAAAAAAAAACAGAAATTTGCCTTTATTTTTGCAGTCGCGCACGAAAGGGGATGGACTCAAGAGCAGAAGGACATCCTATTCGAGACTTTCTTCCAGTTGTACCACCCGGTGAAATTGAGGTTTATTAAAAACGTCGTCCAAATGTTAAAGGAAATGTATGACAATATGGGATATAAGGAAGAGAGGGTGATTCCTCTCATGACAGACGGTTTCTTCTTCTACCCGGCCATGATGGAAGCGGAGAACCACACAGGGCAGGTTCAGGCATTCATGTTCAACTTCCACAGCAAGCTGGGAGTGTTCGGCTGCGCTGCGCCAAGGGTGTCCTCGGGTGTCGTGCACGGAGACGATCTGCCGTACCTCTTCGAGATGGAAGGCTGTCCCATAGCGGAAAGAGACAATCGAATCGCTAAGAAATACGTAGACATGATCGCCCACTTCGTCAAGGATGGGTAAGAGCCCGAACAAAACCACTGGCAATTTCAACAAAAACAAAACAACTACCAATGGCAAAATCTTATTTATCTTTTTGACAGTGACGCCAAACTGCAGCCGTACTCCAAGGACAAAGAACTGTTCAGCATAACATCCGCCATAAGAAATCCGGACGAGTTCGCCACTTTCGACGATAGTATCGCGACGAGAATGCGCTTCTGGTGGAAACTGGACCTCTACAGAATACCTGTACCTAAGATGAACTATGGCCCGTTTAAGTTAAGAACTACTGTAGCTCCTTTCGATCAACAATTATGAATATTTACTACATAAAAAATACAACAATCAATGAGGACTTATTATATGCACGTACAATAGTTTTGGGACACAAGCTTGTTTGAACTAAGTCTAAATCCAAGGTACCTTTATTTCTCAGATAGAACTAACAACCCCTCTGACGAGTGGTACTGAAAAAAAGAGGGACATGATGTTTCTCTTTTTCCGTCTGACACTATAGTACCATCTAAGACAGGAGAGTCTTAGATGGTACAATAGAGTTCCATAGAGTACTACTATACTACCAGAAGAGGAAGTATAGTAGTTTCATTTCCTTCCCGTCGTCCTCTTACAGGAGCTACCAACCCCATCCTACTCTTGGCATTATGGTCGCTGCCATCCCAACTATTCGATGACTGCCTTGATTTGCCTGGTGTTTAGGCATCTTCCATGTCATACTCCTAGTTACTGTAACAGCTTCCAGTCCGGTTTTACTACTAGCATTAAAAACATCGATGCCTGATTCTAAACCATCTTCAACGAGTGTCGTTTTAAAAGTGAAACTGGTAAACTACCGCGGTCAGAATTTGAGGCGACAGAAAGACATCCACGTACTTAGAAGTAGCACCTGTAGGTAGTATCAGGACTACGACGGTGGATGGTAACTCAAGTAGTAGTAGGATTAAGAAGTTGGTATAACTATGGAACAATGAGAACAGTTGAGGTGGAAGCTCCTGATTAGCAGAAAGTTGGAACGACACCTCTTGGAGTACCAGGCATCCTGTAGTAGCAATGATGGTAACTTCTTGCATTCGCGGGAATAAGAAGTTGGGAAGAAAGCGCTTGTAGAGGTGGTTAGGGTTATATTTGATTTTGCGTCTTAGAGCACATGGCGGCCGATGCTTACAGTGTTGCCAACCTATGTCAACTCTCACTGCAAAATTACAATCCTTCATCTTCGGCATCATTTGCTCCTCCCCTTTTACTCCGTTGAATTCTTCACCCGTGGATTTCTTTCATTCTTCACTTTTATCCAATTTGGCATCTCTCTTCCAACCTCCTCCACTCTTCATTTTTCTTGCCATCTGTCAACATTTGCCCCTCGCCTTTCCACTCTTGACTTCATCACCTTTCTAATCTTTAACTTTTATATTTCTTGCCTCTTCTCACCCATCTATTCGTCTTCCTTCCTGACGCAATGACGGAGGATGGTGACATTAGGAGAAAAATTGCGCTATACATGATACAGCCCACAAATTCACTAATATGGCAGCTTGTGCCATTATAGAATTAGCCGATAAATTGTATACAATCATTCGAAAAATAGCACCAGAAATGCCTTCGTATGAAAGGCGGATTGAGCAAACAGTATCAACGAGCCTTCATGAGAATCAGCAGATCAGAACAATCGATGACTGCAGCTTTACCTGAGGTCCAAATGCAATTGCGGCTTTGCAACAAAGCAAAACCGATCTACGCAACTGCAACAGGCAGCAAGCAACCTTAGAAATTAACCTACCACGGCTCAGAAGAATAACACAATAAGAAAAATTTGCCTACGGTTAAAGCTACTTGAAGCCAACAGAACACCATAAAAAATAAAACAATGATAACAGAATGTTAACAGAACCACTGCCCAACCAGCTAAACAAATCCAGACTGTCCAGACTCGCTGGAAAGGTCAAAACCTTTGCACTGTGCTAGAACCATTACGATCGATGAAATCTTGTCAGCTGAAAAAGAACGGGAAAAATTAATTATAACCTACCAGAAGAAACGGAACACCAGACCTAATAAAAAGGACAAAATTCACTAAATCCTAGGCAAACACAAATACGCTTAGATGGAATACGGGCAACAGCCAAAGGTGGAGTGACAATTAAAGTTAAGAATAAAGCAGTCAAACCAGCGGTGCTGAACGCTCTTGCAAAGAGCGAACTGAAACCGCGACACACGGGTAAAAGAAACCCTCGGATTCTAATTCTTTGTGTCCCGAAAGACATCACAGCTAGTCAACTCAGAGAAGACAAGGCTTGCAACTTTTTTCAATTCACTTTTTTCTTTATAATTTCCTATCTTCAACCGTCGGTGGTGTTGGTCAGCGCCATTTTGTACTAGTTCCTAGGAAACAGCAAGGCATCGAAAAAATACTGCTAATGAAGCTTGTACCCGGAGGTAAAATTGGCAATGGCAGTAGGAGTATGGGTATAAGAAAATTATACTATACGGGTTACAGGGTATGATTTGAAAATATTTTATTCTACAATAGAGCAATTATTAATTCATTTTGAGTAGAGGCAAATCCTTCCAGAAGCGCAACCTTTTTTGCGATGTCCTCGTCAAATATACCAAATCAATCCGTTGTCAAATCAAAATCTTCTGGGTTCGATAAAGCAGCCGTGAAAGTAGGATACGGAGATAAGTTTTTGTCCTTCACCCAAGATGCGAGATTTGAGAGAGTTTGCTTCGATGTGATGTCCAAGACCCGACAGACAAGGCCCAAGGCGCGAACCTAGACCCGCGCCTCTTTCGATCTTACCTAATTAAATTTTTGTTAGTTTAAATAGTTTTAAAAGATAAACCGTATCGATTTTTTTTAATACCTGCATGGGATCGTTGAGGTAATAGGACATGCGCAGCACCAGATCCATGAACAACGAGTGTGATCCTATCGGAATCACCTCCGAAAAATTTGTTTTTTAAGACCCATTTAATCGCCAACTCCTCATCCTGTAGGCCGTAGTTGCCCGGCATCTTCGACTTTCCGTAACTTGCGAAACCTAGTAGATAAGTAGATCAATAAAAGCCCTTAGGATTAATCGATTCATACCGAGAACGTCCAAACAGTAGCTCAAGGTAATGACTACTACCCCGTGTTCCATGAACTCAGGCTCGTAAATACTGCTCTGACTCGTACCCAGTGAAAGGCGTCCCGTGGATCCAAACCACGAACGGAGCACATTCAGTCATCTAAACAGAAAAAACTTCAAAGACCACGCAATGAACATACTTACCGAGGAGGGTGTGTAGATGTTGAGAAAGAGACAATCCTCTTCTCCGATGGACTTGTCGTTCTCTGGGTCGATCAGCAAGCAGTCGACTTTACGGCCGAGGTTACTTTTCAATTCGTATTCAGCAAAAGGCGTCTGCACCCGACATTAATCGATCATCTTTCGCCAAGTAAAAACTTACTTCAAATCTGTATTTCTCGACGGGAGCCAAGGCGTAACGGACTCCTTCGAACGCATTATACAATACCCCGCTGAGAGTTTCGGACAACTATATTCGATGTTACCATTAGCGGCATTTTGTCGGGCTAAGCGGCATTTCCGCCGGGAGCTACGAAGAGCCAAAAGAAGCCAGTGGAAAAAGTTTGTTGAAGAGCAAGACCTTACTGATAGGTGGGGACTCCATTCCAAGATCGAACGAGGAAAGATAACGAGTAGGCCGGCATTGGAGCCTTTCGGCCGAGAGTTATCAGGCCTAGAAGGGGCCGGAAGAGCACTTTTGGAAGAGACCTACCCAGAAGACGACTCGTCGGCTGACAAAGATAATCATGTGGCTCTCCGTTTCGCAGCCCGAGCCATCACGGGAGATGGGACAACGCAGCAGTGGACTGAAAGCGAAATCCTTCGAGCAATCCACAAATTGAGGATGGGTCGAGCTCCAGGCGAGGACGGTGTGGAAGCTGCGGTAGTGAAGAAATGCTGCGGGGTCGTAGCGCCATACATCAACCAGCTCATGACTGACTGCCTTAAATTGAGCTATTTCCCCGACGGGTGGAAAACAGCACGAGTATGCGCCTTCCTAAAGCCGGGACACACATAACCGCACCGAGCCCGTGCCAACATACGGCCGAGTGTTGGACGTGCTACGGCGAAAAAGAAAAACAAAACATTTTAACGTGTAAGGACACATACCACCGCGCACCGCGCCAGCATCGTCGCCGTGCTTGCATACCGCGCACCGTGACAGACTAGCTCAGTTACCAGCGGACCAACCCTCGTCCTATCGTCTCATCTGCCTCCTATCTGTCCTTGGAAAGACGTTGGAGCAACTGATATTAATCAGATTGCGCACTGAAATTGACACACGACTTCACCAGGGACAATACGGTGGAATGCCCGAGTGTAGCACCACACATGCCATCCGAACAATTACAAAACTGTCAGCGACATCGCGGGTCAGATACGTGGCAAGCGTCTTCTTTCACGTCAAAAAGGCGTTTGACCGCATGTAGTGGCCGGCTGTCCTCAGCAGCTGGACTCGTAGAGAGGTCGAACCTGACATCTGTGCCCTGGTAGCCAGCTACCTGAGCGGGCGCACGGTAATACTTGATGACTACAGTAGCAACTGCCGAAGATCAGTCGGTGCTCTTTGACGATGTACTAGAAGACCTGAGTGGTGTAGGAGTTACGCCTGTTGCTTACGTAGACGACCTGGCAGTCATCATCAAGGCGGACACGAAAGCACAACTGGAACAACAGGGCGCGCTCGCAGTGAACGTGCTGGAAAGCTGGTGTAGGAAGAATAAATTGCAGCTTGCTTCGGAGAAAACGGAGCTCATGTTATTGAAGGACAAGCTCAAATTCGGTCACCGCCAGTGATCCGAATAGATGGGGTGACCATAAGGGGCCCCCAGGCCTTAACATACCTCGGAGTAAGCATGAAACCGGGTCTTAGGTTTAGTTTGAACGTTTTGAACACCAAAACTAGGGTGGTGCTAACGAGGATAGCGGCTATCCGCTCCTTATCTGGCGCCACTTGGGGAGCATCCTACAGAACGAGACAAGTACACTACACGGCGCTGTGCGAGTCAGTGATACTGTGCGCGGCGCCGGCGTGAACGCGCAAACTGCGGACGAAGGATTGGGCCGTCCTTGAACAAGCACAACGCGCAGAACTGCTCGCTGTTACCCAGTCGTACAGGACCGTATCCACGGTAGCACTGCAAGTCATCGCTGGGAGACTGCCAATCGACTTAAAAGCAAAGGCTCTGTGAGCCAAATGGGAGATTAAGAATGGACTCCAACATTCCATACCAGTCAGTAGCACAGAAGAAGCTGATGAGTGGTTGGTGAGAGAATGGCAGCAACGGTAGGACTGCTCAACAAAGGGTCGTCACACGTATCTTCTGTTCCCGAATATTAAAAACCTCCAAATAGATCATTACATGTCTCAGTTACTAACAGGACACGGAGACTTTGCAGCGAAGCTCTATTCCTTTAGAATCAAACCTACTCCGGCGTGCAAATGTGGGAAGGAAGAAACGGTGGAACACGTCCTATTCAATTGCGAAAACCATCTCAGTCCCAGAATACGCTGGCTCTTTCAAATATTCAAGCAGAGGGCAAACATGGACGCCCTAAGGTCAGCGATCGCCTCTCAGGAAGGATTTACCGCCACATTAGAGATGTGGAAAAGGATAATGAAAAAGAAAGGATGGCCAATATAATTCAGAATTAGTTTTGAAAACCAACAAGCCTATTCCTCCTCTATCTGAACATCCCGAGCGAGCCGCCTCCGCGTGGCCCATCCCGGACGCAGTATAATTGACTGTGACAAAGAGCTCGCCAGATGGAGTCGAGATACAATCGTCTAACAAGAAAGATAATAGCTTCCGTCTTTGATTCAAAAAGCTACATAGCAGAGAAAGCTAACATTCTGCAAAGAGCCAGTTATGGCTTAGGAAAGGAAAAACAAAAGGCACAGACGGTTACCATTAGCGGCGGACATGCCGAGGATGTTCAACGTCATCAGTACTAACTTCATGACGGTCGAATATTATCCAATTATAATTGAAACAGATAAACAAACGGTAAGGATGTCACAGTATCACAGTAAATTAGATTTACCAAGGTGGATCGAAGCGTGACGCGGGTTTAACCGTTAGATCGTTTGGTGATTAAAATGCGAAATAAATAATGTGAATTATTGGAGAGTTGTACCGAAGAAGAATTGAAAGTAGACGAGAAGGAACCTTTGCAAATAAAAGATCAATTTTTAAGTTGGGACGTTCCAACAGTTTTAAAAGAGCACGTCCTGAACGCCTGGATGCCGACTGCCATATAATGCTAATCTCGTATGTAATCCTATCAATTATTGTTTAGAATCGATGTGCATGGACCGCTACTGGTCGACTCCCCCCCTCCCTTCAAAGGTAATATTCAGTCGTAAGCCAATTTGTTTTTTTTTAAGTGCAACGGAACCCGGTAACAGTAAATATCATAATACCCAAGAATATTCTTAGAAGTTGGTTGGTAATTAATGAGAAATCTTTGATTGTTAATAGTCTCGCTCTTTTTCCATTGGTAATTGGACTTTGATGACATCCCTAGCTATTCTCACAACTTAACATGATTGGATTTCGTCATTTGTTATCTATCGCATCCTTCACCTGCACAATCCGTTTACAGTTTACAGTTACAGAGTTGCGAGACCTGACCATTTATTTTGCAAAGCAATAAAGGGCAATTTGTGGTACATTAATGAGTGGTGATTTGACGGTTGAGGTTAGAGTTTCATAGGGGTAAGTACTAGGGCTTTTACAGTATGACGATAGACGACCTTTAAGAGTCCCTCAGAATCTTTTTTATTTAAATTATTTAATAGCAGGTGTCCTTGTCTGGCTTTGCTTACACGGTAGATTAGTGTAAGAATGATTTTCCAAGGTGGATCGAAGCATGAACTAAGTACATATAAAAAATCTAGTTGCCACGTACATGGATCAGTTGACATGATGAAGTGGTGCCTATGGTTTATTCTAATCTTCGTGGAGGCCGGTGAAATGGTTAACCATACGACACCTGAATTGACTTACGCAACGCCAATGCATAGAACGTCGAGGAACGGGAGAAGTTACACCGCCTTCGAAGGGATCCACTATAGGCCGATGAGATATACCTGGTTGTTTCGTTCTGTAGGGCTGAAAGAATCGTATTCGTGCTTTCGTTCAGTTCCACATAACAAGAAATCCAATAGGTTTTTAAATAGCTTAGATGAAAGAGTCGACTGCATTCATTTGGACCCGACCAGCGGTCAGGTCTATGGAAGAAGAGATTGTGGGTTTCTCAACGTCTACACCCCAAACTATCGGGTAAAGTCTGTAAATGTCATTTTTTCCTTTCAAACGAAAATTGGATACTTTTCAGAAAAATGTTAAGATGCCTGTTTTGATCTGGATCCACGGGATGCAATTATCACTCGGAACGGATCAGAACAGCCAGTACGACCCGAGGAGGTTCATGGATCACGATATAGTCTTCGTGACTATGAGCTACCGCTTGGACGCCACGGGTATTCCATAACTATTTTCAATTATCCTCTATTGATTCTTTGCTTTCACTGTTTAATGCTAGGGTTTGCGAGGTCTTATTTTCACGGACTGATTGGTAACTATGGCCTCGATGACCAGAGAGTAGCGATAGAATGGGTGACGAAGAACATAGAAAATTTCGGAGGTGATCCGACGAGGATAACACTCGCCGGCCACGGTGCAGGAGCGGCCCACGTCATATTCCACCTAAAAATAACAAATTGGGCTCCAGGTAAAAAAAAACTGACCTATGTTTTCATAGTAGCAGAAGTACATAATGTTCGGACAGGTGGATACGCGATCAAAAGGGGCATAGCAATCAGCGGGACGCGGTTCGCACCGTGGATCAGGGACTTCTTTCCGTTTCTGATGTACGACAAATTTCAGGCCAAGCTCCTCAAGACGGAAGAACTAGAAGGGGAATGTTCAAAAAAAATAACAGCGTTCTGTTTAGGAAAACTTCTGTTCTTAAGATTAGCCCAAACTTCGCGAAGGATGATGCTCGAAGTGCGTTTCAATCTGGCTATAACATCCAGCTGATCTTTACTTTCTTTTCATTTTCAAGGAGCAAAATATGTGGAAAACCATGACATGGCCGTTCAAGCCTGCCATAGGCCATATTTATCAGGAACCCGGGCACGAATTGCCCTATGCAAACAGCAACTTCACACTGCTTCTCGGATTGAACAGAAACGAAGGGGATATCATATCAGCATGTAAGAACCAACCTATTACTTAATGTTCTAAATCATATCTTCTTTTTAATCGTAGTCGCCAGGGAGAGAAATTGGACAGGAAACTGGAAAGACACCATGTTCAGAAGTTACATAGATGCGGACTTTCATGTGGATCGTTCGAACTTGACCTATATTAAAGGCCAAATGGAAGCTTTGTATGAACAGGCTTCTACGAAGGAGAAACGTGTTAGCAACTTGATGTCAGACGGCTGGTTCTTTATACCGGCGATCAGGGAGGCGGCACATCACAATGGACCCCTTAAGGCTTTCATGTTCGACTTTAAAACCGACCTCGGTCTCATGAACTGCAAAGTCCCGAGGTCGGGCGAAGGCACGTCTCACGGGGACGAACTACCTTATATCTTCACGATTGAAGGGTGCCTCGTCAAACGGAGGAACGAATGGGTTGCAATGAAATACGTGAGCATGTTAGCAAATTTCGTCATCGACGGGTGAGTCGCATCTTAAAGCGTATCAATCCGTAGTTAACTTTATTTTCCCCCCCAGAGATATAAAGTTGAAGAAATACCCTGATGACAGGGTACTGTACGACATCACAGACCAGCTCAAAAATCCAGAAAACTTCACAGAAATCGATAACAACTTAATGTTAAGGTTGACTCAATGGAAAACGTTTTACTAGTTCTCCTTGTTATAGGGATACTAGATGACCATACACACAAATGGCAGCGTTCATTGTAAATAAAATAAAACAAAAAGTTATTGATTGCGTAATGAAAAACCTTTCCAGTCTAACTAGTCTCGCTGTTTTTTTTTCCAGTTTATAGTTGGACTGCGAGACTAGATGGCAATCCCTAACCATTCGTAGAAGGTTACATTAATTGCCCATCAACTAATCACGAAACAGTTTGATGTTTTTATGTGCGCTCTTCTTGCAACATTAAGAACAACTGTAAATAAATGGAGAAAAAGTGGTGTATCATAACACCCAAGAGGATTTCATAGGTCTAGCTATATGATACTTGATGATAAATCTTTGAGTTACTAATCTTGCTGTTTTTCGATTTACAATCTAGCTGTGGCAAGAAACGATGGAAAACACAAAAATATTGACAAATAAGATATATATTTTTAAATTTCCTTCTCTCTTTTTCGCAATATAATATACAAAAGTATAATATACACTGTACAAAAAGAACAAAATCAACCAAAATAAACAAGTCAGTAGCACAACACTTTTACCTAATATACATAATAAATTACCTAAGATCTATTACATAAATAAAATTCTTTGTGTTCACAGTACCTCTTGGATAGAGGGGGAGGGGAAGAGTTAAGACAATAAGTCTATATATATAATAATTAGTTTTTATATATCACAATTAATCCGAGGTTTGAAAATGTCGAAATAACCCTCAGAGTATGTTTGATTATATACAATCACATATTTTCTTTTTACTTTTAAAAAAAGTTGGGCGGGAAAAAAAATTTTCCTCGTAGATTTGGCTCTGGAATATTTTGAGAAAACTAAAAGTTTAGATCGATCCTTCTGGGTGGCGGCGGAGGCGAAGAGTCAAATCCTCCTAACTGGCTGCAACGGTTCGAACGCCTGTCAAACGGAAAAATAAGATTTAAAAAAAAAAAATTCAAAAAATTTGCCGTACTTACTTCGTCGAGTTTGCCGTGTCTGGCCGAGAGGGTGTCGATCTCACGTGCCTTGTTGTAGAGGAGGACGCCGAAGATGACGGTGCACGTGCCGAGGGCTGAGAGTCCGGTAACGGGGTTGCCGAACATGATGACCGACGCCCAGATGAGCAGGGCCCGTTTAGCGGTGTTGGCCACACTGAAAGATAAAAGATGTTGGGTGAAAGGCAGAAAGCGTGATCAATTCTAATGGACGGCGGTAAAGGGTAGATGTTGATGTGTCTCTTACCTGTGTGTCAGCGGGCTCGTATAGTCCATAAGGACATAGGCGGTGATGCTCTGCAGGTGGAAGAAGAGTCCGTTGAGGGCGAATGCGACCATGTGCGACGGAGTCACACCACCGAGGGAAGAAGAGTCCATGTATACAAGGGACGTAGGCACCTGGAGAAGCATGGAGGCGAGGCTCGTGTAGAACTGGAGCTCCGCGGGCCTGCGCGGCAAAGCACGGCGAGGTCAGCGACACGCTTTGTTAACATATGATTGTATACTCACGAGTATTTGAACTTGTCTCCGGAGATTAGCATCTTCGAATAGACGTTCTGCAAGCTGTAAAGAAAGAGGTATGACATTTTTCCAAAAAACGGGGCCGTAACACATTTGGAACGCTCCACGCGAGGTAAAGAGTAAAGGCATGACGTGAACAGAAAGAGAGGTGATGGAACATTCCACACTTGGAAAATAGAAGAGGTTTGATATGGACCTATAAAGTATGTCAGATGGAATGTTCCCAGTTTGGAAAAGGAAGATGTATGACACGGTCACGCAGATAGAGGAACGATCCAACAGTTGATAGTCTACATAAGTTTACCATTCCGTAAAATTAGTCGCCATGGCCGCGATGAAACCCCGTGCATCGAAGGAAATCTCGTTTATTGAGCAAAGTGCAAGCCCGCCCATTACCGGCAGAAGGGACAGCTTGACCCAAAGACCCGTCTCCTCTCCTGAAAAAAATACAAAAAGAGTAAGTGAAAGAAGTACACAAAAGAGAATGTGACTTACCTAAAAGGCACCTTGAGATGAAGACAGTGAAGATAGGCGCCGAGCTCTTGATAGTCTCAGTGAAGCTGACCGCGACGTAGTTGAGCGAGACGAGGCCAAGGAGGACCGTCGCAAACCGGGTGCAGCCGACAAGCACCATATGCTTGTAGAAACCGGGCGGCTTGGAGAGTCGCGGATGCGACTTGTACATACCGCAGGGGAAATAGAGCTGGACGCAGCCGCAGACCATAGTCATAAGCATCTGCGACGTCCCTAAAAAAAGTTTGGTCACAACTAGAATTAGGCCTCTGAGAATAAGTATAGGAAAACTTGGAACATCCAATAAGTCAGAAGACAGCTTCCTAGTATCCATCAACATCATAACCGTGTTAGAGCTGAACCGCTTGAAAGTTAATAGGAGAAAAGTTTGTGATTGTTGGCCTGTGAGTACATCAGCACATTTTGAACTGACGAGATAAACCGACACCGAGTCACATACTCCGTCTTGTCGGTATGTTACAGAGAAACAGAAACGATACCAGAACTAATAAGCTGGGACGTCAATTGAATTGGCCTTAATGAAATCCTGTAACTGCTAATCAGTTGGAAAGCATCAACCAAGAATGAGTTGTAATATTAGGCCAGTAAAGTTGCAATGGTACAAGTGTTCCAAGAATTAAATACAAAATACATGGTTATCTGTTGGAACGGACAAACAGATAAAGAGTAAGTATTGAGGTTGTAAAACCATAATTTAACTGTTGTACGCTGCATGTTCCAAGAGGAAAACAACTAAACAACCAGCTGGAACGTACCAACCGCTATGCAGAAATTAGAAGAGTTACAAATGTCGAAGAGACCGGTCGGAACGTTACAGCCGGTAGCAGAGCATCGGTCGAACTGTAAGGGAACGTTCATACGTTAGATCGGCCCAACTGGTAAGGTTCGCGACCAACACAATACACATGTGTTGTAACGCTGCGTGTATCAAGAATAGAACACGTAAAGATTGGAACACTTGGAACGTTCCAACAGTCCTGGTGAAGCCAATATAACGGCGGTAGAAGAGTGCAAAAATAGAAAAGCCTTCTACACTTCCTAGAATAAACAGAAAAAAACGATATACTGAGGGTCCGACTAGTTGGAACGTTCCAACAGCTCTGTGAAGACCAGCACTACACTAACGATTATGAATAACTTAATACGAATATGAAATAAATAGAAAAGGTGAGTACAGAACTGATCAATTGGAACGTTCATAAAGGACCGCTGATAGTGACCGTAAAAAAAAAAAAAAAAAAAAAAATCCTGGATGAAAAATACTATTATATTGCACTATAAAAAGCCGTTTTCAAATGGCGGGATTCCAAGTCATTGAAAAACAGAAGGAAAATTAAGCTCTTCGTTAAGTTTTGATGGGAATAAATCACGTGAAAAGGGCTGTCTAAATATTATGATCAAACCATTGTGGGGTAAATTTAAATTTATGAATAATTTTGAAAATGTAAATTTTCATGATAAAAATTACCCTTTTTTTTATTATAATTGATCTTACAAAATCAACACTGAAGAAAACTATAAGAACAAGGCTGGTGAAACTTGGTTTTTTTTTTTTGTTTTTTTAAGAAAATATAATCAATTTTATGGGGGAAAAAATTGATATTTTTTTCCTTGTAAAAGCAGTCTGCAACATATTGCAGGAAGACATCACCCGTTATTATTTATTAAACGGTGAAACGAGACGAGCTCCGAAATGAAATGGTCGTCAGTCGTTAAAAATATTTTATGAAAAGGTGCCATTCCTTAAAATTGTCGAAAATATTGTTACAAAACACAAAAGGTGGACGTTAAAAAATTTTAAATAAGAGAGAGAGAGAGAGAGAGAGAGAGAGAGAGAGAGAGAGAGAGAGA
>CM077110.1:6155566-6208470 GCA_039619505.1 Cimex hemipterus | reverse complement strand
TGAAGTCCCTGGACAAAATAATCCATTGGTGTTGCTTCATAATGATGGAACTTCATTATGTAAAACTCCAACCTGAATATGAAGTAATAACTCAGAAATAAAACAACGAATAAACCGATGACCTCATTGGTTCGTCAATATGAAATCCTGAAAGGCTTGACAATTAGCAAATTGCGCTTTATAACAGCCTGATCGTCCGAAAGTGTCACCTTCATTAAAATATGTCTTGCACGGATAAAAAAATCTTACCCAACCTTAGGATTTTTTTGAGTAACGAACATGGTACGAAAATCATTATGTTTGATCAAGTATTCGGATGCCAACATACGCTGCCTAGAAATACCATTAATATAATTGGAAATATTGATATGGTCTTAAACTGGCCAAATCACATTTAATCACATGAAAGTCCTTTACGAAAATGCTTCTCAATTAGGTAAATATTTTACGAACTACTACATGACCATAGAAAGGCCAAATTCTCTCATGTCCGTTGAGTTCATGTTCAAAGTCCTTAAGACTTAAAATTCCCTTACCTCGAAACTTGATAAATCCAGGACCAATGGCCAAAACAATATATTATATGCTCATGAGTCAACTGAGACATCCTTATGACTATAATTGGTCATAAATGTATGTAGGTCGGGCTGAAAGTCTTCAGGTATGATCAAATATGATTCGGATTATCAATTGAAAATACTCAAAGAACTAACCTCTTATAATGCATCGACGTGCTATACGGAAATTGGGCTTTTATATCCATACTTGCGCTGAAACGTACCCGGCGGTGATCACGATCACACATCCCTCGTTCAATAATGATCAAATCTCTGATTGCAAATGTTAGTAATATATGAGCCAAAAGAGAAGAACAAGAGTTTTTGATGTTTCAACTTTGTTTCCAATACTGCTCATAAGTTTGAAAGATATTCGGCATTTAAACTTTCCAGCTTGTTGAACGATTATGAACAACTTCAAACTCTGCAATTAGTATTTTATGCAGGAATGAAAATTACGAGGCTGCTGGTATAACTAATAATAATAGAGTTAATCTTAAGATTTAACGTTGAAATAAAAATTATACCAAAACGACCCTTGAGGGGTTGAATATTTTGATATATGTGTATTTGAAGTCCCGTAAAGGACAATGGTTTTAAGTTCAATATGATACTAATCGATTATTGGCAAGTACATAATAATCGATTAGTCTCATGTCTACAGTCATATAGTCAATAAGTTTGCACATGTGGGCCAAATGAATAATAGTACCGTCGTGTGAAGCCCCTGGCAATAAAAACCAATCCGTTCAACAAATCGATTATTTCTAAGTTCACAATTAATCTCATACCATGACATGATGGGCCTCCCTGGATGGGCCAAAGCGACCGACACTGAAGCCTGACTGAGACTGAACAATTAATCCGTCCATATACAAAATACATCAAATTGAGCGATAATTCATTACAGCAAACACATTTTGTGGCCATTAGCCAATGATTTTCGGTGCGTAGTTTTACCTATGGTTGTTGTAATAGATCCATTAAGCATAAATCGATTATTTAATAACTCCGTAGGGAAAAAGGACAATTCACGTTCAAAAGACAAGGGGATTCAATAATGACAAAAATCATACTTTCATGATTGAAAGTAGAAAAAAAAGAGTAGTTCGCAATAGCCACGAGTCGGCTATTGCAAGTGTTATCATACATAACGGACGAAAAACGTGAGGTTATCTAAACAAGTAACATCAAATAAGGCTGATTGATACATGAATGAGCCAGGTTGGCGGTAAGAGGCCAATCTGACTCAAACACGATGATACTATAGCTAGGATGATTAGTACATTTCCATGAACAATATATTCGGCGACTTTAAGCTGCATTGTAAAAAATAAATTCTGTACTAGTTCTGTGTCGTATCAACCATGACAAATATTCATCATGACATTATACAATAACAAATTTATTCCCAAAATCCTAATAGAAATGACCAGGATTATTTACTGTAACTATGACGTTCTATTTTTTAGCTTGTATTCTATTAGGTTATACCTGTATGACATGTTGTAATATTATCAGTCATCATTTTCCTCTAAAGGGGGAAAAATTGTTAGAGGTGAAAACCTAGCAGCGATTCCGCTTCGTATTCGTTCACATGTTTTTCAATAGCTTTTTCATTTTTTGTTTTTTTCTGACTGTCGGTTGAATGTGCAAATAAGGATTAAAAAAAAGAGCCCATGCACAACGCTAAACTCCGAGGTTCACTTAGTGACAACTTTCATGATTAGCTGTTCTTCACACAACGGTTTAAATAAAGTACAGAACAATGGACGGTAACATGTCCAATTAACGTAAAATTTAAATTTACGTTATCACAGTTTAAGAAATGTAAAAAATAAAAAAAGTAGAAGAGACTAATTGCCGCCATTTGGTTTAATGTAACATTAGGTAAAATTGATTTAAAACAAAAGATTGCTCTGAAACCGTTAACGGTCAGGAATCAACATTGTATTTGAAATGGGAATGTTTTTACCGCATAAAGACCTGATTGATTATTTTAAAACAATGAGATCTTTTATATAGAACCCGTAGAAAGTGTCACAAAAGCGATTTATATGGTTACAAGCAGGAGTGTAACCTACAATGGAAAAACCATGTTGCAATTTGACAAGTTGAGTTGTTAGTTTTGCCCTAGGAAATGTCTAGCAAAATTATAACCTGCAAAATTGTAACCTCCAATGGGGTTATTGGACACGACAGACAAAATAGCCATATTTGGGGAATGTTACAAGCCCGATTAACTTAATCAACCTTACCCTTAAAATAAATGTAATTATAACCTGTAACATAACCTCTCACAGGTAATGAAATTATTTGCCCTTTAAGATCCTAGGAATGCATGACATTGCGTGTATTTTTGATCTAAACGGGAAGATAATCACTCAACGGAAATTTTACCATTTGATCCATTATATCAGGACAATAAAACAAAATTTGTTCGAAATATTTTAAGATATAACCTGACGGCATGTAACCGCCATAATACTATAAGTAACATGTGGTGTATAACCTAAAATTAACTGTTACACTGTTTATACTCAACCTGGAAAATAATCACTAAAGGAATTGTTCTACAAAATATATAACCTGCCGTCGTAAAGTCTCTAACAAACGGAAGGTTATAATTCAGCCATAGAATGCGTGGAACCTCAAGAAAGTCACAGAATATATGAAGTTTGCGAAGGTTAACTGAATGGTGAGTTAGAGCACTCTTGATAACCTGCAACCGTTAACTCCATAGTTAAAATTCGAAAAAATGGGCTTATTTAATTAATTAACCCCATCACTCTAATGGAAACTTAGAAAATATAATCGACAATAATGAAATATAGGAAGTTATGGAAGGTTAAAGTAAAATATGAGGTTATATTACTAACAAGGTAACAAACGTTCCAATAAATTTTTTCAGAAAAACGGCCGATCCTTATAGCGTTATCCTTGTTTTTTATAACCTCCCGGCTGTAATAAAAGACTGGACCTTCTAACACTCATAACCTGCGGTTCTGACACCCGTGGAAGGTTGTGATAGTGTCATTTCGTTTACGTGCTGTAATAAATTTTCAGTAGTATTATTAGTAATGAGGGCGACGGGATATTCGACAACATTTGTTTCTAAAAATAACCTGCATGAATGAAACCTTTCTTCAACGTAAAACGTAGAAATCAGGACGTTTTAATTATAAACGTTGCAAATTTGTTGCCTGCGTAATGCAACGGTTCTACATAAGATTGTAGATTAGACAATGATATAACAATAATCCGTAATTTATAACCTTCCACATTGAAAGTTATCTTTTCAGGAAATAATGACAGTTTTACATTCAATACATCAAACTGTTAATCTCAAGCTGTTAGAGCTGTAAATAAAAGCTACTGCCAAACTGAAAAAAAATTCCTGTAGTATTATTAGTAATGTATTCTTCTATAGTAGTATATTCTGTTCGTTTGAACAAACATTGTATTTAATAAAAAAAAAACTCTGGCAGATTAATAAAGAGTTCTACTACGATGAATTTGGCCAGTATGTAACCTTCAATATTGAAACTATTTTAGGTTAAATTAAATCGGTAAAAAACTTCTATAGTGCAGGTTATAGAGAGATTGTGGTTTAAAGAGAATCCACGGTTAGAATGCTGTGATGACTAATCGTGGATTTTCAATCGATAGATGGATTAAGCAAAGCAAATAATAAGCGATTTGCTAACCGAAAATATTCGATTATAGTAATACTGACGAGTCTGACGGGATAAACAAATCTGTGATTTCTGATAAAGGCGCTGTCTGATGTTTAAAGAGAATCCACGGTTAGAACGCTGTGATGACTAATCGTGGATTTTCAATCGTTAGATGGATTAAGCAAAGCAAATAATAAGCGATTTGCTAACCGAAAATATTCGATTATAGTAATACTAACGAGTCTGACGGGATAAACAAATCTGATTTCTGATAAAGGCGCTGTCTGATGTTTAAAGAGAATCCACGGTTAGAACGCTGTGATGACTAATCGTGGATTTTCAATCGATAGATGGATTAAGCAAAGCAAATAATAAGCGATTTGCTAACCGAAAATATTCGATTATAGTAATACTAACGAGTCTGACGGGATAAACAAATCTGTGATTTCTGATAAAGGCGCTGTCTGAGCTTGGAACATTTTAATTGGAATTATTACTAAAGTAAAATGCTACGTATGTAATAACTTATATGTAAACCTTCACTGGGAGGATAATGTAATGAAAGAGGTTTTAACCAAAATTTATATGTTATAACCTAGGTTATGAATAAAATAGTTTAAATGTTGGTAGCCAAAAGCAATATGTGCAATAAAAAAGCCCTTCAGAAGGTTAACGAACAATTTGTAACTTAAGGTTGAGTGACAAAACTATAACTCGAAAAGTTGTTAACCTTCAGAAGGTAGATTTTCAACTTGAAAGGTTAATCATAACGTAAACCTCTTTGGGAGGACATAATTGTATAGAAATCACAATATAACATTAGCAAAACATCCAGAAATTCTGAAATTTGTCTTGAGCTTATTGTTTTAGTAAATATTCCGAAATTAATACAGGAAATAACCTGCAATATTGAAACCTCTTACAGCGTAGGTTAGTGAATGTTTGGAAATCAATACAGTAGGAATAACCTGCAATGATAGAACCTTTACATCTTAGGTTATGCAACACTTCGCTTTGGTTCTTATGAAACCATTTTTCTTAACGTTTTAGGTATTTTTCAGGTATGTACTACTGAAAATCAAAGCTAACATTGTTAAGACAATGTAATCTGATTTATGGTTAGCTTGAAGTTTTGTCATAATATTCGGTTGGACAACGCTTGATGTTTTTTTTAAACGAACGAATCACAAATTAGTACAACCAAATATAAACAAGTAGGATAAACTGAGGTTATCGTTGTCTGGTTGATATTGTGTTATTGATATTTCAGAAATTAATACGAATCGGTTACCAAGACAACCTAGGAGATTAACCTCTTTGCAGTTATCATTAATGTTATAGCCGACATATCAGCAGGAAGGTTATATAAAACAGGGTTTTCAATAAGTGACCTTCAAGGCCTTAATAGCATACGTTCAACGTATGGTAACATTTCTGAGGTTACGTAAGGTTGAACACGAATGTAAAAAAATATCATGAGGTAGAAAAAAGTAGTCTTGTGAAAAAATTGCCAAAGCAAATTTACCACGCAAAAATCCCAAAGGTAAACAGTCCGTAGAGGGTACACGTGAGATTATCCTGTATTGCGCTGAGGTAGCCGAAAAGACATAAATATTGAAAGTTTTACCTTTAACTTGTAAGACAGAGGAAAACACTAAGAAAAACGATAATCTTAAATAGTTTAACATTCTGAATGTTAAGAAAAAATAAAAAAGTGTTATTAGAAATATAAAAAGGCTAACTTTGGTGAGTAGTGTAACCTCCCTGGTTGAAAAGAAGGTTACAATACAATATTTACTCTTAGGTTAAAAGTGTAGGGTAATAAATTGCCGAAATTCTAGAATGATGACCTAGTGAGGTTGTTAAAGTTACAATATCGAAAATGTACTACCGAAACCTCTTGGAAGTAATGAAGACACCAGGTTATCATTTAAACAACATTGGTTTGAACAGTATATCTCGTGGAGGTTATAGAATAACAAAGGTTATTTTCTATAACCAATACAATTGAAAACAAGGTTACAAATGTTACTAACAATTCTAACAATTTGATTTTTATAACCAGTTTTATCTGTTGTAACCTTCAGTAACTTAACGGATATGCCAACTTGATAGTTTAAATAATTGATCGTTCTGATGATGAGGGCACGGACTAGCCAGTGATGATGTCCGGCGAGATTATTTTTTTAACGAAAATTCTAAACGACGTAACAAGCAAGATTGTAACCTCCTGATAAAAATCTTTTTCATTTCCAGTACTTAACCTCTCTTTTATTATGCCTCCTCCTCTAAAGGGTTTAGGAATTTTATATAATTTGTTCATAAACGTAATTTCTAACCTGCCAGGTTGAAACTGCAAACTGAATTGCTTCTGATATACAAGCCTTCTGAGAAATCAGAACACTTGAAATTTTTTTCATACAGTATGGGAATAATCTGAAAGACAGAAATAACATACAATGGTCGAAAATGCTTATTATAACCTGATCTGTAACCTCTAAGGACGTTTACCTTCAGTGAAGTTAGACATGTCTTAGAAACTGAGGAAAATATGTAATGTCATGTTACCGGATGATAAAAAACCTGACACAATTAAATAAGACAATATCGCAAACCAGAACGGACATAACCTCCTATTTTTTACGTAACCAGCTCTATAGCAACTTTGAAAACAACAAAATGAGTTTTTTTTTATTCATTCGGAAAGGTAAAATAGTAAAGCATTGGGACTATGTTCATAAACGTAATTTTGCACAGGACATAACTTGCCAGTTTGTAACCTCATTGTCAATTTCAAAAGCATATGGTACAACGAGCCTTATGAGAATTCGGGCCATTCGAGGTCTTTGAGAAATGTTATTCCGGCAAGTTTTAAATTACATTGCAATTATAATAATTGGGACGTCACTTCATAAAAATGGGGTTGGTAAGAAATAAATTAATCGTTTTTGGTCCTCCGGGCCGGATACGTCAATAGACCAAAGACAAATCGACGTGTCCGGGCCGTAAGAACGATCATAGGCTAGACGAATAAGATATACAAAAAAATATGGATTTTACATTTTTTTTACACTTCATAAACCCAATCGCCAATATGATAAACTGTAACACCTGGAAACATCCATGACTCGATCTTTGATCAGATTATGCTATGTATGTAGTTTTCATACATAAAGGCTTTAAAAAAAAAAAACAATTCATACGAAAGATGGAACTTCGATAATCTGCTTGATCGTTGCCAAAAGGTGATGGTAAAACAGCTCGTTAACTTGGCGTTCTCTGGAGAAACACAGAATAAACGTCAATGCAGTGAGAGCATAACCTGCAAGAAAGTAGCATCAGGAAGACTTGTGTAACTTTACTGGCATAACCTCAAATCCGTTATTAACTGTCTACTATTTGATTGTTTAACTTAATCTTGAACCTAAAGTAACCTCACATCCCTTATGTAATCTTCATTTATTGAAACTATGCTGAAAGACATTGTTGACAATCTGAGCTAAATAAATACGACCACAAGGATTAAACGGACAATAAACTTTTGACCTTTACAAGGTATAAAAACTATAACCAGAAACGATAAATTCTTCTTTCAAAGGTTCA
The DNA here is from genome assembly GCA_039619505.1 of Cimex hemipterus. Classification (NCBI taxonomy): domain Eukaryota; kingdom Metazoa; phylum Arthropoda; class Insecta; order Hemiptera; family Cimicidae; genus Cimex; species Cimex hemipterus. Next base: position 6,200,633 of record CM077110.1, on the reverse strand, counting down.
ACCCCGGTTAGAAATAAAACTAAATTAATCACGCGTCTGAAGGTAGGTAGGTAACAAATCAAACAAAGGAAAATGTTCATGTCACATTGCTGATGATATAACCTGCGAGATCGATACCTCTTCGGTGTTCAAATATAAGCGGTATAAAATGTATGGTTCAACCAAAGAATACATGACCTCTTGGATATTGAAACTAAATGGACAAAGAAAATTATATAACATAACGTATTTAACATCTTGGTAGTTAGAATATGGCACGAAGTAACCTCCAAGATGGCAAATGCCTGGACATAGTAACGTCTAAAAAGGACGTATAGCGTTATGTGGCTAACATATTGCTGAGAAACCGCAGAAAATAGGTGTCACACGATGGTCGGACATAACCTCCTGTAATATTAGCGATGCATAATACGTAGTCGTATACATTTTCAAGTTTGCTACGACTCCGGAAAACGTATGATTTAATTGAGAACTCATAGTTTTGGTGTCTTTTTTTTTTATTCTTTTTTCGTTTTGTAATTATAGCAACTAGAACAAAGTCCAATCGGTCTTATAGGGAGTTACAAGAGGAATTAAAATTCCCTTTGGGAAAAATATTTAACTGCTGATGGTTAATACGAAAGGTACAATCAACATACGACGAAATAACAATGGCAGGAGGTTACGATATTTGTAGCAAAAACGTAACTTCCTGCGGGTAAATTTCAAACTATCGAAGAGTTGACAAACGCATGTAACCAAAACATAACCTCAATACAAACATAGCCGTTTTAAATAATTTTAAACGGAATGCCTTAGAGTTAAACTTTTGCAATGAGGATCAACTGCCAAAAGATTATGTTATTAACAAGGTCACCTCTCCGTATAAATCATAAATTGAATTTATAAAATGAAAATATTTATAATTTCGGCAGTATAAACTTTTGACCAACTGGATAAGGTTCATTTAGGTAACCCTCACGTAACCCTGAAAAGGCAAAAGTCGGTTATAAGGTTAATAAAAGCTTAGATGATTGCTAATTTACTAGTCAGGTTACAAAGTAATGAGCCTAGGTTACAATGTATTGAATTAGCTCGTAAGCAGACTCGTGTGATAAGTTATTGTATGAGATTAATAATTTCGATGGTCATCCATAGTAGCTCTAAACCTGACCAGAAAACGCTCACATAACCTCCTTGAAACGGTAAAAGGCTGCAATGAATATGATAGTTTATGATCATGTAATGTTTTAATCTAATTTATGATCTTCATGTTTAATTGTGCTAGAACCTCACGCTCCTTTATTCAGCTAGAACCATCGCATTAAACGTTCGAAAAGAAACCTGCACGTAACCTCCCAATTCCACTCACGTAGATACTTCGGGCTCATACTCGACCAGTTTAAATTTCTGGATTTTAAAAATGAAAATAGATAAGAAGAATTTATTAGCCATTGTCTTTTTTTTTTATCTTGACGTGTATTTATTTGGCCGGGAGTTGGTTACTCCAAATATTATGAGGAAAGATGTATTTCTGGAAAATCCGCCAGCAATTTTTGTAAACATGTTATCTCCTTTTCCGACTCGATTTCATAACGGTGCGCTCCTTATCTGAAACACATAACTATTTATAGATGTAGTGTGTATACTATTGTAGATAAGGATCCGCGACCTGAAAGATGGAAGTGAGAGAATCAAACGAAAATAGAACAACCGTCTGAAAATAAAACCGGAAAAATAGTTCACGGCCTAACCTGCACAAGTGTAACCTCTGAGAGGTTATGCAAAGGTTAAAATAAGCATAGAACGATGTACCGTATGAAAATTCGGCATTAAAGCAACGATAACAAGCCAGCCATACGTATACATGAAACGTAATGGCCGACGCGGAATGCAATCAAGAGAAACATCATTCAAGTTATGAAAAGTTATAAACATAAACATAAATGCCGTAACATTTTGCAGCAACTATAAATTAGGGTAATGTTAAGAGTATAATTTTAAATCTCGAGTCGCCATGGCACGAATAAAACCGCGGAGGTTACAGTTACCGATGAACTGCGGCTATAACCTCCGCTGGTGAAACCGCCGAGGTAAAATCCAGCGTTTATAAATGTGTTATCCTGTCTATTTTAATATGCACGACTCCTACATCATTGGAATGCTATACCGAAACTTCCGAGGTTTGAGGTTTTAACCGATCACAGGCAACGGATGGAGGTTACATATGACTGAAAGGTTGCAAAATACTCGTAATGGTGTTTTCATAACATTATAACCTGTTTTTAACAGCCGTTGTAACCTTCTTGGATGAGACCTCCTAGGAAGGTTGCAACAGTGTAAAAGCTAAACATGGCAGATGAAACTGAAACGATCTAACAAAAAAAAAACATTTATGTAAACTGATCGAAATAAAACTTGCATTATCAACCTCCAATTGATATATAATCTTTATAATGAAATTGTCATAATATGGCCGGTACAATTATATTGCCCGATCAAATATATTTGTGAAAAAAATATTGTATATATTATATATTATTTGTTTAAAATATTCATTTTAGGGGTAACAGTTATGTAACCTCCTGGAAGAATGTTTTTGTTTTCTGATCTCTAGAGCGGAAATAAAGTATTTTGGTAAAGAACTGGGCTCGTTTTTTATTATAATTATATGTACATATATATATATGTATTTTTTTAAATTATATTAGGCCTGATTGTACTGACGGATTTTTAGAATCAGCCTGGACCAGCTCGATGGATACGGCGAGACCAGGCGGATCCTTCCGGTTAAATGGTTAATTTTACACAATCCCACACAATCCATGGTAAAGAATTGGGCATTTTTTGAACCAGTTGAACTAACTACATATTTTGTAATTAGGAAGGCCTGCAGAATAAAAAAAAAAAAAAAAAAAAGATAAAAAATTGTGTATGCAATTTTTTTACGAGATTTTACAGGAGGATCTGTACAGATTTGAAACGGCCCCCAATTCTTTTTGGGTCCGCCAGCCACAGCTGGGGTCAACTGTCGGGAATGACGCAGGGCAGACGGACCCTCTCGCTTGATTGGTTAATTTTCAAAATCCCGCCGGTCAACCTTGCACTCTTCGTTTAAGAAATTCGACATGGCTGAAAGGTCTACGAGGAATTGAGCAAGAGACACGATGATCTTGTATCTGGCATGAGCCAACTTAAGAAACCGGATAACTTTGGTGACTGACTGCATAATCCCGGAAACATTCATTACAACATGTCATATATCTTAACAGAGTAAAGTTAGGACTCAGGAGAGCATATTCATATCATATGGTAGGTAGATGACTCCTCGAGCAGTACACCACTTCGATATTGCAAGAGGAGAGACATTCCATGCCTCAACCCAAGAAAAAAGGGCATTGAATCTTTGGCATAGGAGGTGGCAATTTCTAAAAATCCTCATAGGAGATTTCTGATGATATTTGAATATTTGGAGTAGGGGGGGTCTTCCTAAATCACATCCTCCATAACCAGAACTATCAGAAGTTTCTTTGATGCCTTTCCGAAAAATCCATCCTGTAACAACATCCCACCTAGAATTGGACATATCAGTTTCTATGTCCTGACAAACCAGTATAATCCTCTTCCAGGAGAATTATTTTCCATTCTAGTGGGTTGAAATGAAATTATCAAAGGAACTAGGATTTTTTTTTTTTTAAAAACCCTTAATCTGATACTCTGTACTTTGCTTGATGAAAGCCCTACCAAGTCTGATAACTGCAAGCCTATCCACACTTTGGACTGTATTAGGGTGGAAACATATGACAGTCTTTGGTACGAAACTCCGCTGACGACACCGCCGAGATAAAAGCCAGAGTTTAGAAATAAGTTATTCTTTATATTGTAATATGCACGACTCCAACATCATGTTGGTTTGCTCTGCTGAAGCCTTCGTGGGTTGAGGTTTAAGCTATCAGAGACAACGCTTGGTGGTTAAACTGACAGTTTGTAAAATGCTCGTAATTTATATATTAATTTAACCTGGTTTTAACAGCTGTTATAACCTGCTTGGATGATACCTCCTCAGGTACTACATATAACTGATTATATGTAAAATACGCCTAATGGTATTTATACATTAATTACAACCTGGTTTTAACAGCTGTTGTAACCTGCTTGGATGATACCTCCTCATATAAATGTAACAGATAAGTATGTAAAATACTCGCAATGGTATTTATATATTAATTACAACCTGGTTTTAACAACAGTTATAACCTGCTTGGATGATACCTCCTCAGTTACTACATATAACTGATAATATGTAAAATAGTCGTAATGGTATTTATATATTAACTGTAATGTTTTTAACAGTTGTTGTAACCTCCTTGCGTGATACCTCCGCATTTAATATATAGCTGATATTATGTAAAACAGTCGGAATGGTATTAATATATTAATTACGACCTGTTTTTAACAGCATGGATGAGACCTGATGAGGGAAAGATGAAAGGTAAGGCGCTTTGGCATCATGATACTCGATCAACTACAAATAGGAACTTCCTATCTTTGATTAAAATCGTCGTTCGTATTTGAATTTTCCGAGGGAATGTGTCCCTCGATCCATTGCGCATGCGCTCGCGCCTGCCCGTCACCATGTCCCGTATCGATCGATCCTTTTGGGAATTTCCGTCCGGGGATTGTCAGCACTGGTCCGAGCCGCTTATATGGCAACGTTTTGTAGCCCCGGCAAGGAGAACAAGCAGAGCGGAGGCGAGACCTGTCCAAAAAAGACTACGACGAAGAGGCTGCCTACGGACAAGCTGGCGATTAACGAGGACGACGAGAAAATGACGGAGCACGTCGCCGTCAAGAACTTCAGAGAGTACCTCAGGATACCCTCGGTCCAGCCCAATGTCAATTACGGTCAGTACAAACTTTTCCATACATTTCCACACAAAAAAAAATATATAAAAAAATAAAAAATAAATAAATAAACAATAAAATATATGACGCATACCGCACCTTAATAAAAATAAATAACTTTTAAAAAACAGTATAACGACCAAAAGGTACAAAGAAAGACAATAATTGACAACTGTTGAGCCATTGATTGTCCGCTTAATCTCGCTATGTCCGTGTCAAGAGGTGTCACCTTGCCCCGAGCAGTGTAACAACCCGCAACCGCAACCGAGATCCGCGTCTTCTTCCTGCATAACTGTCAACTTGATTATGGTGCAACACCAGGCTTGGGTCCGTTTAGTTTCGCTGGTTTTACGTTTTTCCATGTTTTTACGAAGCAGTGCCATTATTTCGCGAACCCATCTGGAAGGTGTCCGCCTTTTGAGGGCGGAAAACGTACAAAAATACGTTTTCTTCGAACCCCTTTGGGTACCGCCGGTCTCGTTCTTTCTTTGTACCAATGAATAACTTTAGAAACGCAACGTTTTCCCTTCCCTGAGGTTGGACAAAATTTGTCATCGTTTAAAAGGTGGGAAACTGAAAAAAACAATTTTGGGTGCGGTAGATCGCATAGTTTCATTTTTTAAGGGGGAAAAATAACAAGTGGCCCATAAAGTTGGGTTATTTTCGCAACCGCGGGTCCGCCTGGACACGCTTTTTTCATCACAAAGTCATGTTCGAACAGAATAACCGTACGTGTTTTGGTCCGATACTTCTGTTTTTTTTGTTTTTTTTTAAATAATAACCTCTCGACAGAGTAGTTAATTAAAACCTAGATCCGTATCGTCTCGCTGTTTTGCCTTAGACCCTCGAACCTAGAGAACATGGACACGGTTAAAACCGTCGGGACAGCTTTTTATAAGATTTCAAGAAATTATGATCAGTGCCGTAAACACTTTGTCCGAGTGCTCTCGCTTTATCACATCGTGATAAAATTTCGTTGATACATCCGAATACGGCTGGACGGATGGCACAGCCAAATCTTACACATTTAAATCAGCCCTTGAACCGCCTGGAAACGACAAAATTATTCGATATTTTTTTTTTTTTTTTTTGCTCTGATCCAACAAATAATTGGGGTGTTTCAAAATTAGTACGTGCAGTACGTCGGAACTAAACACAAAACCTGAAATTTCCGGTAGGGATTTTTTTTTTTTTTTTTAAACTTACATTACTATGTGATTTCATTTCTGATCCTGTATTATCGTCGTTCCAGTCACTGGAGGTTTCGATTTTTTATTTTCCTTTATAAATAAATATATAAATTTAAAAAAATTGCATTTGGTATAAAAAGTTTTGAAAAAATATATCCTGAAAACACAGTTTTAACAGAGATCTTTCTGAACATGGGCCATCCCGTTTAAAAAAAAAAAATTTAAATGAACAGAACTTTCTTTAATAAAAATAAACATCTCTTTCAAGATAAGATTACTAAGAGTAAGCATAAAACATTGGAGATTATCGGGCTAGATAAGAGCTGAGGCGGTATGAAAACAACACTTTCTCACTTTTTCTTTGCATACAAATCTATAAAAGAATTTCTTCGTCGGTTTTAATTGTATTCATTATAATTTAATTAATTAATCAATAAAATTTAATTAACTAATTAAATCTTATTCGTTCCTTTAAAATAATTGTATTCGTTATTTTCGAAAAATTTCCGCATAGAAAATAAAAAATCGAAACCTTTTTCAATTTTAAAAAATCAACTGTAACCTACCACAGATTTCAGATCCGGATATTCAAAATTTGGGAGAGGGAAAACGGCGAATATCGATAATTTATTCGCCCAGATAGCAAACGAGAATAGACAATTCAGTAATCGATCGGTAATTCTGTATTTATGCGAGTCGATCGGGACACAATAGACATTATTAATTACTTTCGTTTTGTTAAAAAAAACGAGGTTGTGTAAACCCGTTGCTTTGAAGAGTGAGGAACGATAAAAATATCCGATTGACAGACCAATTTATGAACCTGAAGATATCGATTAGGTGACATCGATATAAAAACTACTGTGAAATATCGATTGAACTACTAACATCGATATATATAAAACTGACAATTTTAAAGTATCCTATCGATAGAGGTATTGACGAATCAATTTATCACTGTCAAGATACCAATATAATATCGATACTTCAACACTTCAACTGTGAAACGTCGATATCGATCGATATAACTGACAATTTTAAAGTATCCACTCAATAGAACTAAAAGTATCGATTAACGAATCGATTTATCAGCGTGAATATATCGATTAGCTGATATAAAAATTTCTGTGAAATATCGATTGAACTAAGATCGATATACAACTGACGATTTCAAAATATCAATTGACGAATGAATTCAGATGTGAAGATATCGATTAGCTGACATCGATATAAAAACTTCTACTGTGAAATATCGGTTGACCTAGCATCGATATCTAACTGAAAATTTGAAATTATTAAATCAATAGAAATAACAATATCGATTGACGAATCGATTTATCAACGTCAACTACATAATGCAAAATGAAAAATATTTTCGTGAAATTGTACATCGACGAACATCGAAGTTTTTGAAAAACAACGATGTACATCGACTGACCGTCAGAGTGAAACGATTAGCTAACGTCGATATAAAAAAATCGAACAACGATTACGATACGGACATACATAAACAGACTTCATACGTATCGATAACAATTCGATTTATCGTATTTAACTAACGATATTAAACTCAATCGACAAACATCCATATCGGGGCTGTCAGTGTATCGATTAACAGATTAACTATATACAACAATCTATATAAAATATACATCGACAAACATCGCTGTTTTCATCGATTGATAACGACGATGTACATCGACTGACCGACAGTGTGCAAAAAGATCGATTAGCACACGTCGATATAAAAAGTTCTGCGAAACTTCGATAACAAATCGATTTATCGTTATAACTATCGATATCGAATGTATCTAAACTTGCTTCGTCAAACATCGATTGACAAACAGATTGATTAACATAGATATGAAAAATTCTGCCGAGAAACATTGATATAAACTGCGATTGACAACGAAATAAATGTCTAGACGTAAATTGAAAATTTTCCATCTTTTGTTTAATCGAAAAAAAAAATGATGGCAACGCACATTGAAGTAAAGAATCGATCTCATTGTAGACTGGTCGATTAATTCGATAAAAAATCGATTATATCGAAAAATAATTAACATCGATAGAAACTTCAATCGATTGACGACGATTGTTGACGGTATTCATTGAAGAATACCGATTGACAAATATCGAGAAGGTATCACTCGTAGATACCTATAATAGATGTCAATTTATAATCAGCTATCGGTATAAAAATATAATTATTACCGATCATATCGTATTATTACCCATCAACCTAGTCTTTTAACCGTCAATCGGTAGACAAATAACTGAAGATATCGAATGATAAAATCGGTTGACAAATGACTGAAGTTAACGATTCAATATCGATACCAACGAATAATCGATTATTAGTTGATTTCGATTTAAAAGTGGCACATTTCGGTTTTATCAAAATTATTTTGAAATTCATGCTGTTTTGCTACTATGTTTGACCAAATAATAAAAGGCTGGAAGGAAGGCACGTAAACAAACAAAAAAATAAGAGTAAACAAGAATAAACATTGTGTACCTTATCACAGATAAGGAAAAATATTCAACGGGGTTTTTTAGTTTATCGCCTGTCAGTATAAAAAATTCGGCGCGCCTGGTGCACATTATATGAACGAAAGATTTTTTTATATAAAAGTACTAATAATTAGGCTGGAGAGTAGGGAAAGGATAAAATCAAAAGAGCGAGAGATTCGTAGTAGTTGCGTAGAGGTCGCAGCGAGGCAGGTTTCGAATTTAGTTTCATAATGCATTTGATTTTTATGTCAGGTTACTCGGCTCTTTAACCAAATTTAGAACAAACATTTTTAATCAATTTATGTGACAAATTGATCGTTCTAGTTTCATTAGCTTTCGACCAGGTTACAACGAGCTCCAGTTAGTTCAATTTTCTCCTAGACGGATACCGCCGGATTTTGAAGAAGACGAGCGCCCCTTTAAGCTGTGATTAATGCTGCTATTCGGGTTCTTTTAAAAATCCTTGTGTACGCAGTGAGGATAGGCAGGCCAAAATGATCGGTAACGACAAAATCTAAAAAAGACGGTTTTCTTGAATTTTGTTCAATGATTAGTATGATCCTGGTAGATAAAAAGAGATCCTTAAGAATTGTTATTATATGTTTTTTATATGATACTGTCACTAAGGAGCTTCACTATCCAATATTTGATTTCTTATTTTAATATGAACTTGATATGTATCACAGGATTTGCGCCAAATAGATTCTGGTGATATATTTTATAGGAGCTTTTATTGGAACCTCAACAGCTCCTTTAGTTTTATTATGTATCTGATATATCCTTTTGTTATCCTGTTTCCACCTGAGCTCCTTTCTTTTCATTCATCATTGATAGGAGCTCCGTCCTTTATTTTTATTTTTCTCCGGTTAGATTTTCTCGTTCTGTTCATGTGATCCTGTACTTCTTAGGAGCGTGTCCAATTTGTATTAAATACCATCCTAATACCTTAAGGTGCTCGCTCTTACAAATCACAAGAATCTCGATTTTTTTTTTTTTTAATCAAGCCTGGTGATTACTATGTAAGAGCTTGGAGTGGATCATTTATTGGATTTATTATCTGCGTTTGTTAACAACCTGAGCTCCTTTCTTTACATTCTTTATTTACTGTATCCTGATAGGAGCTCCATCCTTGATTTTTTTTTTAGATTAGTTTTTGTCAAATTGTTCATATCATCCTGTTACTATGTAGGAGCTTTTAAGATGTTTTATTGGATAGGTAATACCTTAGAAGCTCCTACAAATCTATTTTATTTTTCTTTCTTTTTTTTTACCTGTATCCTGATTCTTTAGGAGCTCGCTTATTTAGTCTTTTAGTTTAGATTTTTCTATTTGATTTTATGTGATCCTGTTACTCATGAGCTTGTTTGTCTATCCAGTTTTTTTTATGGATATTGGAAGCGCAGTCAATATTTGTTTTTATTCAAGCCCGTCTACATATGCGCTATTTTTATCTATCCTTATGTTACGACCTTAGGAACCTGTCAACAGCAGGTTATCGAAATATTCAAGTAGAAATAAACTATTTAGGTGGGAAGCTGTCTTTTAATAGATCCACTTGGAGTCCAGGACGAGACCAATTAACGTCCAACGGCGCAGTTCCCTCATATCCGTGAATCCCCCCCCCCTTCGTTAAAACTGTTTCGTTGATCCGAGGCCGCATTGCACAACATTCGATGACCCACTAGTCACCATTAATCCCCATCACCAAGAGGGCAACGTCTCTTGATCGATCCCCCTGTGAGATACCATTGCAAACCTCGCCCCTCTCGGGGGTGGCAGCCCGGTCGACGCTCTGCTGCAAAGTTACGTCCGCATCGGCCGTTCAATGAACCCCTCCCCCCAGCCAACGACACGGCGGAAAGGTCGTGATCATTGACAGACCTACCAGATAATCCGCATTGGAAAAGTAACGTTCAGCGTTTAAGTCGGAATGTCAACCAGTCACGCATTGGCTCGACTCGAGCTTGTCTCCCGGACTATGTCACCATTATGACCAACAGCAAGCCTTTGAAATACGACGAAACCTCCTGAAAATTTTTACGATTCCTTCTGATGCCTGGGCAAATTTTAACCTACGGCAGAAAAGTCGTACGTTAAAATCTCCATCCTCATGATTTCAATGCTACGTTGGGATTAAAAGCCTGATGCCATACTACATTTGGGAATGTACAAGTTGGAAGGGAGTTAGACAAGTGTCCCTTTTATCACCGGTTTTATTCGACACAAGTGATTTTATAACGATTACGGATTGGTAAAAAATTATTGGCTATTGTAATCGGAATATTTTCCTCCGCTGGCCTATGCGTGTGATCTGATAATAGGAGCACTTAACATAGAATGTTAATGCACCTAAGTTGCAGAATGTTAATGGGCCCAGCAGTATTCCGATGTAACTGACAGTAAATGGAGAAATGATCAGGCGTTTGAAGTACATTCAATTATCCCAGGGTCATAGGTCATACATAGGTCACCAATGGTTTGAAACTTTTCCATATCTGGTTCCATTTTGGAGGAAGGCTAGAATAGCAAAGCCTAAAAAAGTAGCATTGCACGGAATAAAAATTAGCTACTACAGGGATGGTGAAAAAGGAAAAGGGAGAAAATACCTAACTCTAGGACCTTTAGTATTATTGGTTCCTGTTACAAGCTCCTGTCAATTTTTCGTTTAATTCTCTTGTGTGCTATAGGAGATTTTTATTACATCCTGTTATGACCTCCTGGCAATTTTTTGATTTAATTGTGATGCTGTATGGGACCTGGTTTTTCATTGCATCCTCTCACCTCACAAGCTCCTGTAAATTGAATGTTTTTACAGAAATTCTAATAATATAGGAGCTCGAATGGATTATTGGATCATGTTACCAAAAGAGCTCCTATAGAAAAAAATCGTTTTTGGGAGCTTTTTTTTTAATAGGGGATTGAAACCCATTGATCAATCTTTTATCTATATGCATACAGGGTATTGCCATGCCCTGGTTGCTGACAAAATATCATGGGTCAATATAACCTTATCTGTTCGGATATTTGAGCAGCAACTTTGCTACAGACACGTGGTTCGGTCGCTAAACCTTAAAACTTTGATGTATGTAAGCTATCGAATTTCAAACCTACAAGGCGATATTTGCACGCTGAATATTATTTACGACACACAAAAAAAAAGTTAAGCAATGGGTTCTGTAACTTGTAGAATCAAACAAGAATAGGAGCAACGGTTCACCCATAAATCCTGTTAACCTCTGCGTGAAGCTAGCTCAAAAATTTTATACATAGGTGGTTTTTGAAAATGCTTGGTGAATGAATTTCATGAAATTTCAGACGGTTGCGTCGATTTTTTGAAGAGGCAGGCTAAAGCCTTGGACCTACCTGTGCGGGTGTTCGTCCCGACGCCGGCCAAGCCCGTCGTCATCATAACGTGGCTGGGGCTCGAACCGAGCCTGCCTTCGCTCTTGCTCAACTCCCATATGGACGTCGTTCCCGTCTTTCCCGTGAGTATATGCTACGAAAACGACCGAACTTGAAAAAATAACGTTTTGCTCTCACAGGAGAAATGGACCCACGATCCTTTCGGGGCGGAGAAGGACGCCAACGGCAACATCTACGCGAGGGGCGCGCAAGACATGAAGTGCGTCGGGATCCAGTATATCGAAGCGGTTCGGAGACTCAAGGAGTCGGGTGTACGGCTCAGGAGGACGATCCACATGTCGTTTGTGCCAGGTAAGAAAAAAGAGCGAGGGTTTTTTTTTTTATAAAACGTACCCAAGAGAATATGATACGGGGTTATTTAACTTTTCTAAAAATTCCCAGTTGGCGATTGCCATCCTAAGAAGAGTGAAACACGAATACATCAAATATTAAGCAAAGTAAAGGTTGTAAATGCAAGCTGTGAACTCTCCACTGGTTCATGAATCAATCCTGATATCTTTCGGACTAGAACGTTTCGAATTCCTAAAGATATTAGGATCATAGGAGCTTAAAATGTGAACTGAGTGATGACCTTGAGCTCCTAGCCAAGTGGTGGTGACCGTTTAGGTCCAACTCCTCAATGATCCTGTTAATTCAGAACATTTTTCGTTCAAGTTGGACGACCTCGGGCTTTACGGAACATATCCGTCAAGCTCCGAATAGAAAATCCTGATACTTACCGAAAATAAAGAGTCGGAAAGTATCAGGATGTTAAACAGCGAACGAAGCCCGTGCTCCTGTGACAATATGGGCCGCCGCTCCTTACTTCATGAAACCCGATATCCTTATAGGTTGTTAAATTCTCAAATAAGATCTAGAACTAAATTAAGCTCTTGTGAGAGTAGGTGACTCAAGACTTTACTGCAAATCATCAAAAATGTGGTTATATTTCAAAAATGTCATATATAAAATTGTCGGTATCAGGGTCTTAAGTATTATCAGGGTCCTGCTACCATTCCGGAGCTCCTGTAAATCAGCTAGCAGTTGTGAGTTTTCCTTATGCCGTTTCATAAATGTTGGCACTATGCGGTGAAATAATCATCCTGACTAGTGTACTGGAGCTGGGCAGTTCTCAGACTCCCTACTAGTGTGGAGCTCGGCAGTTCGCCGAATCATAGAATATTCGGTTTTTTGTCCGCTTTAAAGAGAAAGAACATTCGTGAAGTAGCCGCAATAAAACTATCTACCCAATCGGCAATCAACTGTACCTTTAATCAACTGTTAACTGTTATCAAAAATCAAAGTAAGCATACACTCATTTATTCATAGACGAGGAGATTGGAGGTGAAGACGGCATGGGTAAGTGGGTGCTAACCGACGATTTCCGCAGCCTCAACGTCGGATGCGCCCTGGACGAGGGTATGGCCAGCGTCGACGAGACGTACCTGCTCTTCTACGGCGAACGGTCCATATGGCGTAAGTATTCCCAGGGTCGAACCAGTACCGATTATCAATTTTGGTCTCTTTGCTCAGAGGTGCACATCCACTGCCAGGGCACCCCGGGCCACGGGTCGCTCCTCCTTCCCGAGACTGCCGGCGAGAAGATGAGGCGCGTCGTCGACGCTTTCATGGACCTGAGGGCGACCGAGAAAAAGAAGCTGGAGACCAACCCCAAGCTGACAATCGGCGACGTGACGACGATCAACCTCACGAGAGTAAAGGTATAACAAAAAACTGACCGATTCATTTCCAAGCAAAAATAATTAAAACGAAATTAAAAAAAAAAAAATCATTCACTTTGCATTATTTTTGTTTAAACGGACGATATAAAAAGGGGAGACACATTACGCTCATTGATTTTTATTTGAAAACAATATTTTTGCCATTAAAAATAAAGGTTCATTCCATCCAACAAACAGAAGATTATGTTTATTTGAAAAGAAGAAAATATTGAGAAATTATATTTTTAAATTATTTTATTTGTTATGGCTTAACAATGATTTTTTTTTTAATTGTTTTATTTTTCAAGAAGAAAAAGAGACACGCTAAGACTTTTCGACGCTATTCTTTTACTTTTTACCTTGTTTCGTTTAGTTTTTAAATTATCGAATTTTTGGTTTCTTTTGAAAAATTTGCTTTTTGCACAGTGGCCATGGTCATTTAAAAAAAAAAAAAAAGTATTTCACGTCGAAAAAATCACGTTATGCTATCCAGAAACGGTTGTTGAGAATGCACCAGGCCTGGGAAGATATCCAGCATCCTGATACCGCTCAAAGGAGGTCTGGAATATTCGACCAAGGGTCATACATCCTGGTAATATTTGCTAGAGCATCGTAAAAAAGCTCGTTTTGCAACGATCCATATCGATAGATTTATCAACATAAAAAAAAAAGAGCTAGAGAAATGAGTTGATGCATGCCAGGAGCTCGAAAAGACGTCGACAAGCCCCGATATTCCTGGCAGGATTGTGAAAGGGCGTCTGGTTGTTGAATAATCTTTTTGTTTTTAGAATGGGCTTCAAATAAACAATTAATTTTTTGGGGTATTGGTAACTGCTGTAAATAAAATCAACAGGACCTCGAGAGAAATGTCTGACCTGACGCATCCTGACACTTCTCGCGGGGACTCGAGCAAGGTTTTTATTGTGTTGGCAGGAGCTCGAAAAAATGTAACAGACATCCTGGCAAGGTTTCAAAAAGATATTTGGTTATTAAACCCTGGTATCTGCTTGCTATTCAGCAGTTGGCGCAAATTTTTACTTCTATAAATAAAACATTGGCATTAGCTCCATAAATATTTTTAGTTTAAGCGTCCTTGTACTTCCAGCAGGAGAAAATTGGTGTCGTTACACCTGTAAATAAATAAAATGTTGACAGGACTCCGATGCATCCTGGTACGTCTTTCGACTCCAGCAGTCATTAATGACAATCATGATCAATGACTATTTATCTATCAGGAGTTCAGATTTTGATTCATCCTGATACTTCTGGCAAAAGTTCGTGAATTATCCGAAATATCCTCATGCTTCTCCCAGTATCTATGTAGGGTAGACATTTTTCATCCTGATATTTCTCAAGGAGCTTTATATTGGGAGTCAGCCCATTTGAAATTGACCTTCTCGGCCTTCTTGATTTAAACGTACCAAAAACGAAAACGCCAAAAAATATATGAAAAAAATTTATTCCAAGAAAACGAGAAAGGTGTATTAAGCGTCGGCTAAGAGCCATTAGAAAAATATTTTTGAAAATTTTACCGGGCCGCACGCATTATTGCGCAACTTGTAACACGACAGAACCCTACTCGACGTCATCGTTTTCATTTGAAAAAAATTTAGAATATTCAAAACTAGGATTTTTTCTCAATGTATGAACTATAAAATTGCTTACATTTTGTCTTTCGTGAAATAAATAGGAATAAAAAAATGTGTAGGTGGCATCAGGACGAATTCGTGATTAGATTTCCTCCTAATACAACCAGAAAACGGGCGACTGCAAATAAATAATGGATAAGTAAGCTAGAAAGAGCTTCTATTGATTTATGAAGATACTTTTAGGTTATGTCAACCGTAGGAGCTCTGTTTTAAACACTCTATTTCTCACGCCCTGATATTTTTTAACCCACGAAAGGAAAGGAAGCTAAGGGAGAGCTCGCTGTTACAAATATTTCCAGAAGTCCTGACATTTTTGGGAAAAGTTTGTGCTTTCCGAAAACCTTCACGTAACCTATAACGTCCGGATAATTTGAGTCGTCATGTAGCCGAAAATCGTAGGAGCTTCTTGTTTCGTAACCCCCCCCCCACTAAACGCAGGTTACTCACAAAAGGCTAATGGAGCTCAGGCACGGCTACCAATGACAAATTCCAAAACCTGTCACATCCTGATATTTTCGGGAGAAGCTACACGTAACCTCTCCCACCACAACCTGTAGAGTTTTAGTCGCCAAGTAGTCGAAAAACAAGAAGCCAAGAAGCTCCTTATTTCGTAACCCCCCCCCCCACAATTTTAACTCTCAAAAGGCGAAGGAGCGAGCTCACGGTTACCATAAGACTTTTCTAAAACAAGTCTCACCGTGTTATTTTCAGGAAAATTTCGTGCTCGTAACCTCTCACATACTGATAACTTTTTTTTTCTAAAAAACATGGCGTAGGTTTTGCTTTCTCTTCGCCCTAAATCACCCCCTGAGCCCGAGTGCTTTTTCAACCAGCCTTCACAGTACGGGATCTATCACACCGCTTTGAAGAGAGAAAAAAAATCGACGAAACATAGAACGGGCCAATGGTGTTTCATTGTTTTTAAGGGGACCAAAAAACCACCCCCTCTAAAATAAAGAATTTGTGTCTTTGCAAATTTAATTCAATTCTCAAATGTTACATGTCTATCGTTAGCGAAGGTATGTAAACATTTTTAAATACATTTTCTTTCTTCTTAAATGTTTTTTGGGGAGAGAGTTAAGAAGGGGAGAGATTTGTTCTTTTTTTTTTGTTCTATTTGTTTTTGCCTTTTAAATAAAATTCAGGTGATAAAAATTAAAGAGGATTTCTTGGTGTCTCGTTTTTTAGATATTGTGACAAGATAGACAATTCTTTATTTTTTATTATTTTTTTTTAGTGTTTTTCCGTTTTATTGGTTAACTAAACATTTTTTCCCTTGGACATTAAACACATTTTTTGGGGTTGTTGGTTTATAGATTTGCATGTTTTTTGTATTATTTGTAGTTAGGACTTTCCTCACTGCTGCGGTCACGAATTGCAGTTAAATGAGGAGCCCCCCCACTAGTATCCCTTTTAGCGTAATTTTTTTAATTTAATTAAAATTAATGAAATGTCTGCTTTCATCGATGCGACCCGCCCTGCTTTAACCCAGGGTGAGGCCGTTTTTACTAATGTAGTCTTTTCCTTGTTTTCCTGTTGTACCGTGGACTGACGAACTGGATGAAAAAAAATTAATTAATTTAAAAAAATTATTTGAAAAAAAAAATTTGAATCGTGAGAAAGGGAGGCGTCCAGAACAACGTAGTACCTCCGGAACTGGTCGTCGGATTCGACTGCAGGCTCTCGCCGACCACGGACCTTCAATCCTTTGAAAAATGGATATTAGTAAGCAATTTAAAAAAAAAATTAACTAAAAAATAAATTAACTCGAACATTTTTTTTTTAAAGGACGTATGCGAAAAGGCGGGAAAAGGTGTCTATCCGGAGTTCCAGCAGAAACAGAACGCAAAAGCTCTCACGAGGCTCGACAAGACAAACCCGTATTGGGTCGTTTTCAAAAAAGAATGTGATAAACTGTAAGTCGAACCCCTCCCCCTCCAACAAAACAACAAAAAACTATTAGATTTTTGTTTCAGAGGTTTGAAATTGAGAGAGGCAATCTTCCCAGGTGGCACCGATAGCAGGTTCGTCCGCGATGTAAGTACAAAAAACTATCTAATGACATAACTAGGTATCCACTGCTACCAACGTGACACCCCTAAAGCGGCCCATACACGCTCAATATTATTGCGCAATATTCAGGTAGTCGAAATTAGGAGGTTGCGCAATATATTGTGCTAAATTCAAATCCTTGAAAATATAGTCCAGTTCTATGGGATGTGAAGTGTAAATATTATGCTTAAGGATGGTTAGGGTCCCTCTTTTTGTGTTAGGAGACCGCCTCTAACCTTTAAATGAACGAACACGGTAATCCGTCGTGTCGGTGAAAATTATATAAAATTGCGACGCCAACTCGCGTAAGACGTGGTGTATATCGCCATTTACAAACCCCATGGCGTTTCATAATCTGAACATGATTCGTAAAATTCGATGTACGATCATCCATGTGGAGTTTTCCAAGTTCGAATGTACAAAACCGACCATCGGTTGACAATGTACAATAATATGTAGGTTTAAACTGAAACAATGTTAAATAATCTGTGGACAACTTTTTTCTTCAAGTGAAACTGTGATTGTACACACTAGAGCCGATATTAAGCGAAGTGAGGAGGTTATGAATTGCATCACAGTATACGTTTTTCAGCCGAACTAGATTATACCTTTTTTTTTACCGGTTAGAAATAAAGGTTATAACCTACCTAGGATGTAATTTTTACTGGAGAAAGGTAACGGAACTGTTTTCTCAATAACTATGGATGTTCAGGGCATTAGTTAACCATTAGTTATTATGGGTTCAAATAGTTTTCGTATACCAGCAACAACACAACACCATCGGATGTAGGGAGTGAGGTTAAACCGATGTTAGTTGTAAAGTGTAGTGTTAAAGGTTTGACACAACATCGTTAGTTGTAAAAGAAATTTCGACAGTCGAGAGATTTGATCTCGTAATGTGAAATAAATTAAACATTTATTTTATTATTACTTATCAAGACAGGTTATGAAATGTTGTAAATCTGTTATGAAATCTTTAAAAAAATGAATACGTATTATCCACCTAGGTTTCACGTAACACCATTAGTTATTTGGCTTCCTCGTAAGACTGTTCTCTTAAAAGATGGTATACTTAACACCACTCGGTTAGGTTATGACGTTTTTCTAAAAGACAACAGCCTCGTACGTTACAAACTGTTATCTCCTAGATAATTTTTTTAATGTATTTTTAGTATTGGCAAGTTATCTGCTCTGAAAAAATTTTTGTTGTAATATCCGCTGTGTTATTACATATTGAATTTGGAAGGTTACGATCGTTATATCGTACAGTAATTTTATTTGAACCAATACGGTTAGTAGTTTAACCAATTTGAAATGTTAAAAGGTGGCTTATCTCAAAATCAAGATTTTGAGGTTAAATATAAAGGGCTATAAATAACCAGAAGTTTAAGCGCAAGTGCAACTAGTAAAATGGCACCATCTTGGAAGGTTAAAAGTTGTCCAAGTTAAAAGCAGGCTATGCCCTTAGTTTGTTCCCGCAAGGTTATAAAGTGTATAAGTGAAACCACGGAAGATAAGTAATTTTAATTTTTAGAGATTTCATATTGGTCTGATCCAATGTACGATGTCTCCACATTGGAAGGTTCCTGTTTTATCAATTATGTTATATCAATGTGCCATTGTTGGAATGTTAAACTAAAGAAGTTTGCATCTGGGTGTTTGTTATCCAGCTTTTTAAAAGTACATTACTTTTAACGTTAAGGGAGCAGTTGTCATAAAGTTTCCGTTAGTAATAGAGCACCATATTTGAAGTTTATGAGCTGTTATCTTTTCGTGATGCCAGGTTATGTTCTGAAGTGCCATCTTATCCGGATTGTGTACATCAACATATGATGGATGTTTTTTAAAACTTTTTTCAGCTTGGAATTCCAGCTTTCGGCTTCTCGCCAATGAACAAGACGCCCGTCCTCCTCCACGACCACGACGAGTTCCTCTCAGAGTCGACGTTCCTGACAGGTCTCGACATTTACACGAAGCTGATCCCCGCCCTGGCCAATTCCTGACATCCGGAGGCCGGTGTCGACCCGGCCGGCCTTCAACAACAGCCGAAGAGGAGGCGGCTCGCTGAGCCCACCATCCTCAACAACATAAAAAGGAACAGCTAGTATAGGAAGGAGCGGGGCCGGACGGACCTGCGACCGGGAAAACGGCCGGTCGGACGTCGACGGTTTTTCAGCATCACGCGCAGCTTTCTATTTGCGAGTCGAACGACAAAATACAGGCCCAGTTTACTACAAATGTTCCGGAGTCAAAATTTTAGTCCGCACAGTCTCGCTGTTTACACCCCCCACCCACACCCCCATCAAAAAAACCCTTAAAATCCAAACCTTCACACGATTGTCGGGAAAATGAGTCGCATGTCTAGCTAGAGGGTTGTTTAAAAAAAACACAGGGGACACACATGATTAGATTAAACTAAATTAATATCACTAAGTAGGATTTTTTTGTTTAAAAAATTGTCTAAAAAAATATCGAGAAAAAAAAAATTTTTCGGAGAAACATTTTAATATTCTGTTAAATATTTCAAATTTTATTATCATAATAAAGAAGAATATATTTTGTTCTCGTTTTGTGCTATTTTGTTTTATATAAAAAAGAAAAAACCCTACAAAAAAAGTTTGTACTGTTGTTCCTTTTTGTTTGATTTTCCTTTCGAAGTTGTTCTCTTCGGCTGTTTGTGGCTTGGTGGTCATTTAATTAATTAAAAAAATTTAAAAAAATTATTAACAACAAAAAATCGGGTGTATTTTCTATACACGG
This sequence comes from Cimex hemipterus, assembly GCA_039619505.1. Classification (NCBI taxonomy): domain Eukaryota; kingdom Metazoa; phylum Arthropoda; class Insecta; order Hemiptera; family Cimicidae; genus Cimex; species Cimex hemipterus. The sequence goes on along the minus strand of CM077110.1, from coordinate 6,180,461 downwards.
TTAGTAAAATGATAAATATAACAACTTTAAAAAATTATTAAAACAAAAAAATCAAATTTATATTGTAATAAATAATATAAAGATGTTCTATTTGTGTTTTATTTCTGAGATTCCCCTTATAAAAAAGGTTAGGTGACACATCAGAGACTGTTACAACAGAAGGTTTCACGACCACGACTAATAGTTGACGTTGGAACCAGAAGTTGCAGGTTGCACAATGGACATGACATATCACAGACTTCAGGTACTTTTAAAAATCGTCTACAAGTCATTAATAAAAATTAAAAAAAAAAAAAATGGCCGGGGTTACACTTAATAGACTGTTATCCTATATAATCTTGAAAACTTGTAATAAACACACAGCTTGTGGAAAGACAAACAAAAAGGAAAACCAATGAAATGGCAGAGAGCAGACTTAGAGACAGTTTACGGGTGCTGGAGGTTGCAGTGACTGTTATAGCGAGAAGTTTTCAACGTGTATTACTTGATATATCAACTTCATCATTAGTGTCCTCGGTGAAATGGTTGAGGTTACACTTACAGATGTATTCTAACGTTGGATAGCCTAAAATGAAAACTGGAAAGTTCTAATCATGGTCTGTTAAATCTTCATTGAGTGACCTTAGCAAAATGGTTCGTCGCTTATGTTTGATAGAGAGGTAAAACAAGAATAGGATGAAACAATGTACTGGTATTTAACCATCATCATGATTGACCATTAAAATGGCTGAAGTTACAGTTTGATACTGTTATCTCTTGCATAAATATTTAGAAAAGGTATTAACCGTTTAACTTAACTTTCGAAGATTTTCGTTCCTAAAGAGACGAGGGGTTAAACGTACGATGGGAGGGAGTAATCTCTCCCACATAAAAAATATTTGTTGTTATCAAGGTTCACTTTTATCAGTGATTAAAATTTTTCAGTAAAGTGGGTTGAGGTCTTTTTTTATGTTGTATCAAAATTTGGCAATCACACAACGGCTTAAGACAAATAGTTGAGGTTACATGTTCTCACTGTGGTTACAATAAGAACGTATAACCTAGCCAGTGGTTATAACCAAAGGCACATTTTTTACGTGATTCCAGGAGAATTGTTGAGGTTATATATTGAACCTGTTGACCCATGCTATCTGAGATACATTAGGGACTTTATAGTATAGTTAATTTCGACCAATATAAACAATTTTATGAACTGTTCATCAATAACGAGCGTAAGATCTTAACGCAGGTTACAGTTATGACTCCAGGTATCTTAACAATGCGGTTACATATTGCAGCTGTTATCTCATAATTGTAACAAGCGTATCAAGGTGGTGAGGTTATACTTTATGCTGTTATACGGTAGGGACCGAACTAGTTTGAGATAACCCCTAACAACACAGCTAATTCCGTTTAGTGGTTGGTTAAGATTATGTCTTAGTTTGTTACCACCTTATGGCAAAGGTGATATTGAAGAATAAGTAAATGCATTGAGAAAGCTTGTTGAGGTTACAATACCTATAATTTTATCAGTTACCACTTACGACCAAAATACCTTAGGATAGATGATAAAGTTTATTTGTGGAGTTCCATCTTAAGATATATGGTTGAGGTTATTCTTGATTTCTCGCTGTTGGCGGATCCAGTCCTCGCGATGTTAGGGCATTGGTTGAACCATTTATTTATATTGTATTTCCACTGAGGTTAAAAGAACTAAAGCATCTTGAACAATAAATACCTATCATTCTGTGCTGTAAATGTATTTGGCGTGCTAACAACGCAACAATGTAAGGTTATACACGATCAATGGTTTGGAAAGGTTATAAACAGGGTTACGTGTAGATTTAATAAAAGTATTTGAATTTTTATTTTTTTAACTGTGAAGTTCAACAGAGCAGCCCTACTTTCAAAACTGATTTCTTACGGTTAAACGGAGGTTATGACCTTGTTTATACCAGTTCAACCTAATTGCTTTCTCATCTAATGTTTCGCATATTAGGACGATGATAAAATTCACGTTTATTGGCCGAAATATAAGACTTATCTTAAGAAGGATGAGGTTATATTTTGGTCTTATTATATAGAGTTGGACAACTTTTAGTCAAAGTAAATTAAGGTTATTTCAGGTCTTCACTTTCAAAGCCAACGTTTGATTAAGCGAACGAAAGATGATAGGTCATAGATTAATACGTCATTAAGACTGCACTTATAGACCTGTTATTGCACTGGTTTATTATTATACGTATTATTTGCCAGATGTTTGAAAGAACTTTATTATCTACACAATAAATGCCTTTTATTCTGCGCTGTCCAGATCAAAATGGAGTAGGTTATGAGCCATTGGTTGGGCGAGATTATAAACAATTGAGGTCACTCGGTCAACCATTGGTCTGTATATTGAAGACAAGTTTTTAAGGTTCTTCTTCTTTTGAAGAATTGTGAGGTCGAGCAGTCTAGCCCAGCTTTCAAAAGTGACGTATTACGTTGGAGGTTGTACGGTCAATTGGAAATTATGTCCTTGTTTATAGGCAATAGTTAGAGTAACATCGTTCGCTAATTAATTCTAATGTTTCTTACATTAGGCGAGCCGGACAAACGCGATTGTTAGGTTAACCCTAACCGCTCTTTCCTACTTTAAAACTTCATTTTTAAAAAGGTAAAAGATCGTAAATGATCGTGGATACACCGACCAACAAAGTTCAGATGTCAATAGGAAATAACAGGCAAGTAGTAATAATTCGAATATTCAATAAAGAAAAATTATACGTAAACGGAACGTGTTTGTTTCTAAAATCAACAATTACGACCACAGCGAAGCCACCTAAGGTCGAATAAGTAACGCATAACCTGGCCGAGGTGGAAGGTTATGATCTAGAATCACAGCACAATTTTGTTTTAAACGTTACGCATAACCTGTTGAACCGTAAACCTACATTAAGCTGGTTAATTATGTTTATATTTGGAACGTTAGATATATATTCAGGAACAAAATATAAATGCAAGTTGATAATATAGTAAAATGTAACCTTGGTTTGATATGTTTATGGTTATAGGTATGCGTCATAAAATTTTCAAAATCCCCATTCCAGACTTGTAATTGTTGTAATGGTATAGTGTTCAATACACAATGTCAATATGTGTCTTCTATGAAAGTTATCTTACATACATTCTACATGAGAGAGAGATTACGTTTATCAAGATCTATCTCGATTAAACGTAGCCTCTCAGATGCGTACGGACATTATGTGTTTACCTAGGTAAAGAGGATTACGTACAGATTAGATAGGTTATGTTGTACAATTATAAGCAACATTAGTTGTGCTTTTTTTTAGCGTGTTACATAGCAACATTTTTTTTTATTTCAACTTATGACTAAGCGGTCTTTTGTGAAAAAAATTTTTTTTTTCAGTTTTATGAGTAAGAAAAAGCATGAGGCATGATAATTTCTATCATACCCTGCGGCATCCAAATTTAACCTATTACCATGTAACCCGGTCACGTGTAAACTCAGCCAACTTATTACAAATTGGGAGGCTAAGGTCGTCTTTTTTTTTTCTTTTTTTTTCGTTATTGTTAGAAGATTACTTGAACCGTTATAAAGACACCATGAATTCATCATTCTATTTTGATACGGAATTACAATCAAGTTCACGTTTTGAATATATACGGCAGGGTACGCAAGATACAAGCTATGCTACTGTTTAATAAAATTATGAAGCTTGTATGGGCACTAAGTTGTTTATTGATAATTCCATAATGGTCGGACTATGTTCGAATGATATTGGTGAGGCTACGTTTGGCCAGGTTATGTAGGCAAAACGTAACCTAACGCCTGTTATACATGTTGAACTGCTACCGCGCACTTAGTAAGGCTGCAAAATTGTATCTATATAGCAATCAACAGACTAGAAGTAAACCTTTATTTACATCTATTTAATTAGTAGATAGGTTTTTTCAAACATCATAATTCATACTTATAATTTGGCTTAATATAACCTATCGGCAGGTAAGTCAGGTGATGTTAAGCTTGACGGGTTGTCACCCGTGTGGAAGTGTTCACTAAGGTCATCATTTCATTTTGATTTGGCTTTTTAACTATTTCAAATTTTAATTGCGTGTCATTTAATTTTTATGTTCTAATTACATGGACGTAACCTACTTCTAATTACGTCAGGAAGTTGCCGTAAATGCTGATTAGTTGAAAAAGTTCATTAAACTTGTTGAAGGCGGTTACGTCTAGACACGTTATGTACGAATCGTCATGCGTGTAATTGTAACCTGGCTAGACGTAACCTTTCATTCATTTTTGCAGTGAAAAGTGATTTTTTGAAGAAATAAAATTTATTTCAATCGTATTTTATCTTTGCCAAGGCATAATGAATAACTACATGATGCTCGGCATAACCTCTCAGGACAGCTGCGAAAAGGTTATGTTGGAAAGTTATACTTGAAATCACAAGCTGCGTTGTAAGGAAATAGTTTATAAGTTCAATATTAGAAAGGTTGTTCGTGTTGCAGATTAGTTGATGGTGATTTCCAATACACGACCACAACCTTATCAAAACTGTTTCATGCGACTGTTCATTGCAACCTCTGTATACGCAGGTTATTTTTGTTCATTCGTTTTTTTTTTTATATAATAGAACGAACTTTTTTAAACAGACTAAACGAAACCTCTCGTTTATCGTGCATCCATCCATTTGTGTTGCAGGTTTGGATATCGTACTGTTTATAAACACGAACATAACCTCACTGTAAGAAATCAGGTTATGTTCATTTGATGGAACGAAAACTGAAATGCAATTGTTTTCAATCGTTTCGGATCCGGTGAGCGTTGGGATTCATTTCAAAACCCCAGCTGTTCACTATGTAAAAATTAAAAATAAATCGGCTTTGTATATGTTCATTTTCTGTTTGTTTTCTTTACAAAAATTGAAGCAGAAGGACGGAATTATCTAAAAATTTAAGAACGTCCAAGAAAACAGCACTATTGTGATTTTTTCTTATTTCGATGGACTATTTTTTAGGACTAATAGGAAGGGCGGAAGTACACAATACACTTCTGTGGGAATCGGGCGTCATTAGAAAAAATGTATATAATAAAAAAAAAATTTATTGTGCTTAAAAAAAAATAGTAATAATACAATAAAACTTGCAAGTGAGCAAAAAGAAACAGGAGCGTTACGATTAAAAATATATAATCGAGAGAGAAAAATAATAGTAGAGAAAGGGAGGCAAGCAAATTCGAAACCACCGAAATAATTTAATGTACAGTTAGGATATTCCACATTTAAAATTTGTTTTGCGTTTAATATCTTAAAACAGGGCTTATGACATCCAGGGTGACTTCGTACTGACGACAGTCTTCAGCGGATCGTACGTCAGAGGTCGATCCGCTGGAAAGCGTCGTCGCGGGTCGCTGTTTTCTCCGAAATGATAAAAATGATCCGCAGATCTATCTTCTCCCAAAGTCAGTGTTTAAAAAAATTCAGTGCGGGGTCTAATTTAAATTCAACTCAGAAATAATAACCAGATCTGGCTAGGGTGAAAACGTGTAAAAAGTCACTCTAGAAGTACAAGGAGGTTATTTTCAACCGTCAGGAGAACAGGTGTTTCAGTCCCAGGTCTTGCGCCATAATTGAAGGACACTAATTGAACCAGAGTTGAGTAGGAATATTGGAGTATGAACTTACAAAAACGAGCTTAAAACCAGAAGTAAATGAAACTGGAGCGATAGGAGCTTGAAATATCAGGAGTAAAAATGAAAATGCTCTTTGGCAAACAGGAACCACAGGAGTTTCCACATCAATTGTGAGCCCAAGGGCGCAACTAAGATTCAGAACTGAATGTAACAGATAAAAGCTTAAATCATTTTTAAAAAATTACATTTTAGGTCTAAGCTCATATCTGTGAAAGGGCTACGCAAAGAGCCAATAAGCTTGAAATATCAGAACCCACAGAGCTTAAAAGAGTTATGCAATCGGGGACGGTTGGACCTTAAATATCAGGAATAAATTAAGAGGAGCTCGGGCGGAAAAGTTGACACGGCACGAGAAAATGAATTCGAGCAAAGTTTCAAAACTGAATTAACAGATTAAAATTATTAAAAATCGTTTACATTCTTGATCATTTAAGCTCTTAGCTGTAAAATCACCCCCGGCCGTAGAAGCTTGAAACGAGATGAGTTATATTAATATCAAGTGCGACAAGTGGAACAGGAGCATAGGCTATCAGGTGCAATTGCTTCAAATATCAAGAGAAAAATCGAAACCGTAGTGGGTCTTGAAATGATAAGGCGAATTGAAAAGTCGATATAGTAATCAGGTGCGACTTCCTTGGAATATCGAGAGAAAACGAAACCGTTGACATCTTGATATCACAAGGAGAATTGAGAAGTAAACATTTTCTATCATGAACTGAACTATTGAAATATGAGGAGCGTCCTGCAGGAGTGAAACTGTAGCCACATGAATTATCGCGAGTAAATGAAACTAAAGCTACGGAGCCTGAAAAATCAGGAGCTTCTAACTCAAGAGTAAATTGAAAAAGAAATCTGGGCTTATCACCCACACAATAAAGTGAAATACCAGGAGTAGGAGGGGAATCCACGAGGGATTGTATCAGGAGCGAATGAATGTAGAATCAATTTTCATGAGGGAAAAGATGAAATATCAGAAGTGGCTTTAGTTGCGAATTCATCTGGGGGATGGGACTGAATTGTCAAGGCTATGTATATGAATTTTCAGCTTGAAAATCAAGACAAGTACGAGCGGCTAAGAAGTTGAAATATTTAAAGTGTACCCAATCGGAGCCATATTGAGTTAAAGATTTATGAGTAAACGTAAATGTATATAAACTTGAAAATAAAAGAAAAGTAAACCTTTTTAGCTACTATGAGCACCGGCAAGTTGAAGTATTACCAGTCTAAAGGAGTAAATTCAACCGGATCCAGATTGAAACCATCTCAACCGGAGATATCAAGAGTCAAGGAGCTTGTGAAAGAGTAAACGGAAAAGAAATTTACGCTATCATGAGCAACAATCACTTGAGATATCAACAGTGTCTCCGGGAGCCACAGGAATTATCAGAAGTAAATATAAATACATTTGAACTTGCGAATTGAGAAAAATCTTTTTAGCCATTATGGTGACGAACACTGAAATATTGTTAAGTAATTTCAACTGAATCTAAATTGCAAGTGAAACCTCGAGTTTGTAAAAAAGACGAGGGTAAATGGAAAATGAATTTGGACAATCCTGAGCGACAATAATTTGTAAATCAGGAGTGTCCGTAGGAGTGGATGCGACAGGAGCTTGAATCATCAAGAGTAAACGCAACTAGGGCCACACGAGGTAGAAATATCGGGAGTACGTTATAGTTGTGAAATTAGAGTGAATCCAGGACTTTAATTATTAGGAGAAAATGTCCAATGTTCGAAATATATACGAACTTGAAAATTATGGAAAAAAGTAAATCTTTTTAGCTATCTTGAGTTCTGTTTAAGAGAATAAATTCAAATGCAAGCGAAACCATCGCAACCGGAAAAAATCATGAATTCCTGGAGGTTGAAACATAAAGGCAGTAAATGGAAAAAAAATTCGGATAATCCTGAGCGACAGAGTTGTAAATCAGGAGTATCCGCAGAAGAGGATGTAGTAAGTAGGAGCTCATCAAGACTCAGCAGAATCATCAAGACAGAGCCACAACGACGTTTAAATATGAGCGTCTGTAGAAGTAAATCCAAGAACCACGAAGGATAAATTAATTTAAAATTAATATAACTGCATTTCAGCTTGTAAATTCAGAATAAGAAAAGTTATTTGACTGTTATGAGCGCCGAGAAATTGTCTACAAGTGTAAATCATGGAGTCATCAGGAGTAAATCGATTTGTACAACGGGCAACTGATCAGTACAGCAGTGCTCGTGTACTTTCAACGGCCCATAATCGGGAAAAATTCATCTTTCTTCGAAAAGCTGCTGACAAGGGCTTTTTCACACAATGAAGACGATGGGAGGACGCCACAAGAATTGACTAGTAGCGAATTACAAAGAAAGTCTTTTATGAGTATTTGTACACTTGTTTTGTGTTTATAAACTTTTTAAGAAAAGGTAAGGTTCTTTTATGTCATGTTTGCCTGTAGATGTCTAGGTGGTGTTGTACGGGCGGAAGGGGAACGGCGAGCTCCTCGTCTTCTGTTTCGTATGACTGTTTCTCGTCTGAATATGGTGGCGTGAGGAGGGACCAGGTCGCAGGCTGGCTTTCGTGCCTCGGAGGTGAGAGGAAGGACGACGCGTGGCGGAGGACGGTCGGCCTCACCAGGTTTGCCGTGTTGGCCGTGGGTCCGCCGGCCATCGCTTCGCGGCACGCGATCCGGAGCCACCGCTTTTTCGGAAGCTCACGTTTCCGAGGCGACACGACGGCGGACGAAGGTGGAGTCGAGCTGGGCTGGGTGAAGAAGAGATTCTTGACTGGGCGAGACCTGTCCGCGTTGCAGGGTCGAGGCGTCTTCAGTGGTGACTTTCGCGGCGAGGTCCACTCTAAAAGAGAAAACTAGTTTAAATATATTTCCTACTCTGTAATTGATATTACAATTGGCGAAATGACGTTATAATTATAATGTATCGATAGTTGAACGACATCGACAAGCATTGATCAAAATTGATATATAAGTATAATTCACAGTATCATACAACGTCCGTCGATACAGGCATAAAAAATTACAAGCGTGAATCGATATTATCAACAACTTAATCGAAAAAATATTCGATACGTAATATACATGCTGACGAAGGACGTCAAGTAAAGGACGTCAATATACGTCTGTGTATTAAGCATACGTCGAGATTTCTATGCTGAAAGATGTGACTAGTATTAGAATCGATTGTTAATCTATTGAATTGCGATGTGTAACCTTACAAACGTTAAGAATGGTCGGTATTGTTTCACACAAGATAGAGTAAAAATGGATACTATTGATGACGGATAGTGCAATATATATAATATATATCGAGGTATACAGCAAAAAGGATCGGGGAAATCGATATAAATCGAAATGCGGTATTCGATATGCAACATACAATCGATATAATTTGGAGAAGGTTGATTGATACACTATACCTATATTTAAAAACATCGAACATTAAAAACAATCGATTACTATCGATACTTGATTTACGTATCTATCGGTTGTTGCCGATATATTATCGAAGTGTGATTCGATATGTAACTAACAGCGGGTAAGGTTCGTTGATATTGCATCAGAAAATCTAAATCGATATTTAAAAGCATAACACTAATATATGATGGATGTTGTATATATGTGTATATTATTCTATATAAAATAATATATATGACTATACATAGATCGGAGCTGATTTATCTAAAAATGTTAAATAATATCGATTATACACCAACAATGGATCACTTGGTGAACAGTGAATAAGGTAACAGTGTATATTAAAAGTCGTATCGATATATAACTGAAAACTACAATTGACGTATAAGTAAATGGACAGACAATTGTACAAAAAATTATAATCGATTTCTTGAAGTGTTGATAGACACCATTTCGTAGAATATATATCGACAGTTGCGGTATACAATCGGTATTTTATAATCGATTATATTATAGAAAATTAAAAACGAAGTACTGTTTGTCGATATGTACGTAAATGTACATTCATGTACATATCGATAGTTGAAGTTGCAAACCAAATTGCACCGATTACGTTATCTAAGTATAATCAAAAATCGATATGTAACATCCATCGACCAGGGGCGTTGCCTTATTATGTTGGTAACATAGCTGAATAAGGTAATTAATGATTGAAGAAGTAGAAAAAATACTGAAACGTATATTGTCGTTCCAAAAATTATCAAGTTCTCCAATCGGATAAGGTATTACCGCAGTTTTGAATATACCAACGTCTAAAGCGTTCATAATCGATACGAAAGCGTGAAAACGTTCACGAATCCACTTTGCCTGGGGGAGGTATCGAATTGAAAATGTTTTTTACTGCTGCCATTACGGCCCCAATGAAAATAGACTTGGCGTGTTGGGTTAAGTGATATGGGGGTATATGAATTATATTCACTCGGTTATAATTTATATGTGCTAACTTTTATGAATCGATGTGTCTGACGGAGTGGTATCTGAAAGGGCTTCTTTTTTTTTAAATCGAATGTGTTGCCATTAAGGCACCAATGAAAATCCATTTTGCGTTAAGTTTTATGCGGTATGGGTTTAATTCAAATTGTGAGTTATGTTTACACAACATAAGGCAGGAATGTGTAAGTGCAAACTTTCATGGATCGATTAAAAAAATCGACATTTTAAAGGATTAATCGATATAGCATCCATTAAAATGAAGGATGCATCCATCAAATCACTGATATATTCACTCGATTATAATTTATATGTGTAAATTTTTATGAATCGTTTGTGGAGTAATATAGAAATAATAAATAAATGTTAATCGATATAGCTGCCATTACGGCTCCAATGAAAATCGACTTGGCGTATGTAGGGGTTGTTGGGCTTTTTTTACGAACTGAAGCATATGTTGAAGTATGATCGGTTTGTTTGGAGATATCAAAATCCTTCTATTCCACAACTGGGAAGGATTTGGCAAATTGGAAAAAAGTTCATCTTTCCTTATTGACTTCGTGAATCAACAAGAAAAGAGGAAACTAGGACGTCGTATACTGATGGGCCCTTATATATTCAATATATTAGGCGAATTTGGTATGAATTTTTTAAGTGAATGTTTACCGATTGTTTCCCCGGAGGCTGAGGTGAAATTTGTCATGTCGGCAAGCTCCCTGTCCTCGGTTCTCGGCGTGAGGACGTCGATTCTTGGCTTGCTCATCGGTGTCTGCAACGTATCCTTCTTCTCCGCGGACCTCGTCTCCCTTTCAGCCCTGTACTTGTTGAACCACTGAAGTACTTCCCGGCTGCGCCCTGCCTGTTCCATGTCAAGGACGGGCGCCTGTTCCTCGGACCTGACGAGCGGTGCCTGAGGGTGTGCGGCGCAGTGCCTGTTGGCGTGTGTGAACCGGCTCGTGCACCTTCGAAAATTGAACAAATTAAGGATCTAACCAGGGTGCGTAGTGGAATGGTTGTCTCACCCTTCGGCAGAGCATAGGAACGGCCTCTCGCCGGTATGAAGCCTCTGGTGCGTCTTCAGTTGGCCGCTCTGCTTAAACTTTCTCATGCAGCCGGGAAAATCACAGCTGTAAGGCCGTTCTCCTGAAATATACCAAATGTTACGTTTTTTTTAACAGTATCCATTGATAATAGAAAGCAGATATAAAGTTGCAGAAGGAATTCACTAACGAATCGCACACCTCTGCCTGTAGTTACAACACGAAAATATAGTGCACATGTTGCACTGTCATCTAGTATATAATAGTCACGATCTGACTAGTCTGTTTTTCGTACATCTCTTATGCGAACACATGAACATCCATAACGACTCGGATACAGTGGGTGGTCTTCAGACTATGGCAAATTGTGACCGGAAAAAGCATATAAGAAATAATCGATTTTACAGTTCGAAGAAAAGCTTGGCATCGATGGTAAAGTTAATCTAGTTTCGATAATCGACCGCTGATATAACAAAGGATAACAAACCAGGTCAAAGTGCAAAATCCAATTGCGCTATTAAATCGATATAACTGATATACGCTTAGTGTAGTATGAAGCATGACGGTGCAATCAATCTCAAAGAAAATCGATATATCGATTATTGAAAAAAACCATATACAAACAAATGAACGCCTCTGTGGACGAGGCGTATACATATGGATTACTATCGATATGTAACACTAGATGATCTGATGTTCTGTATGGTAAACTTGTCAGGTCTATCGCAAGTCTTGTATCCATAACTCGCTCATCCTCCTAAGAGGTTGGGCGGTATCGTTAGGTTAGGGAGGCAGGTTAACGAAGTATGGCCGATGGCCCCAACGGGAGACCGTGCTGTGAAGAACCGGCGAGTGAAGGAACCACAGCTAATATCTTCAACGACTGGCGATAACTCGCCTGCAGCGCTACAATATTGGTTATTTATGAGTCTGACAGGTTTATGCGAAATCATAGACAACCAATAAAATTGAAACAATCTAGCAATATAATCCAATTAATAACATTAATCTATACAGCAGAACAATATTGAGCGTATGAATATATTAAAAGTAAAATGAGACATAATCCATACTGTCAAAATAGACGAATCAGGTTATCCTGAGTTGAGTATTTAAGCGAAAAATAGAGATATTTTTCATCATATAAGCTTCATATGATTTCATAAACAGGAGATGATCGATTATAAAGCACATGTAAGCTCAAAAATCGATTCTCTGAAACGCAATCGATTAATATTGACAATTCTTCCAGGTAACTACTTGTCAATAAGTCTATTGTTTTAAATAGGTAAGGTACAAAAGTAAAATTTTTGATATATTCATAATTCTACTTGTTAATGATTTTGGGAAAGTCGATGTGTAGATGTATATTTTTCGAAAATAAAATCGATATTATACAACAGTAATCGATTACCAAAATTCGATAGTTTCTTGAATGGAAACCGTGTAACTGGTTTCGATTAAGAGGATAAAAGATCGAAAAATAACAAGTATGTTGATTAAGTGAATTAACTTTTTATCCGCCCAGAAATGATAATTATTATATGATTTCTAGACAGATGTTTTCTTATAAAAATTGACACAATGATTTCTGCCCGTGGCTCGATTCACTAGAGTAACAATTAGAATGGATGTGTTAATTATGCGCCACAGAACTTAAGAGTGATAATCGATATCGTTGAAATTGGAGAATCGATATAAATAGGATCAATACTTGATATTTAACCGATGCCTACAGACAAAGGATTTCCCCAGATGAACGATCAACATCCGCAGACGGGAATCGATACGGATACGGGTAAGTATCGATATATATTAAATATTTTATTAAATCTTTTAACCAAATAAAACTCATTTTACATTTTAGTGTCGATACGACGAAACGATTAAGGTTAATTTTTTTGAATTTTTTTACATTGAAATATGGCGTACAAAACGTACAGCGTAGTATACGAATATCGATAGTTCAGAGACAAATCGATAAATACGAATACACGATATATACATGAGTCGATATCAAAGATCGTTAATCCATAATTAAGAAAGATTCTATAAAGAAATATTATTTCTTTTTAATATCACAATATATAATTTATAAAAAAATAATCGAGCCCCAGCCTTTACGATTATAATTTATAATTAATAATCAGTATACAGATTGTCGATTCAACAGTATATAAATCGAAATTCATTGTATCAACAATTATGTATATTAGGGAGCATCTTACATAATTGTTACGAGATTATAACATATTCCACAGGACATGGATAAAGTGTCCGCCGATATGATGAATCGATTAATCAACATCGATGTTTAATAGTTGATTCAAAAATGTCAATTTCCGTTCTATATCGATTAGTGGCATGTTCGGAAATTATATCAGATTTGATAGAGGTTTTGCAAAATTGTGCCATGAAAATCGATATTAATCAGTATACTTATTTGGAAATCTTTGAAACTGAGCGGATCATCGATATACTTCTAAAAATCGATGACCATCAAACTGTATATTTTGAGGAATCTTATTGTAAAAACTTTTATTCGCTACTTTTCAAAAAAATCGATACGTTGGTGGTTTTTTAATCGAGTTCCCAATATTGATCGTAATGGAATAAGTGATATACAGTATTCAATTCAAATGGAAAATCAATATGCACTGGGAGAAATAATCTAAACAAGAATTGGAGAAATTTCACCATTTGGAAATCTGAAATCGATACAATCGTTTCGATAACAATTTCATTTTTAAGGTGTATAACCTACACAAGTGTAAGGTTGGTTTAGCCATAGATTCGATTAGTTTTCGAAAATCGACATTGATTATCAATAAATACCGTTTAAATTTCGATTTGTTAATCGTCCTGTGACGTATAAAAAAGAATCGAAACTTAAATAGTGGACAACATAACAGTTTATATGATAATTGATAGGCGTTATAGAATGACATTTTGAGTTATTTATTCGATCTAACTGACATGTTGCAATTACTAAATTGCCAACAGTGGACGTAATGGAAATAGGTGATATCCTTTTTAAAATGTATGATCTTTCATCATTATAAACCTGTGCTAAATATATAAAAAATGTTGATAGGTATAACCTCAAACAGTGGGTCGTTCATTATAGACGGTTAAAAGAATCGACATCAGGACTTGATCTTAAGCTGAATCGATACGAAATATAAATTAATCGTACAATCGATACGATTCCAATAAAAATAATTTTCCAACGCTTCCAAAAAAGATATAACAAGTAACAGCTAGCCAGGAGTGATCAGATACTTTTTTGAAATTGGTATCAACGTTGTTAATCGATACTTTTAAAAAATCGATTTGTGCTTATTAATTGAAATGTAAGTTTAAACCCAACATAATAGAAAACATACGTTGAGAATTGGCTCGTTATCAAATAGATACAAAAAAATCTATTTTGAACGGTAATAATCGATTAATTATCAATATACTTCGTATATGTGATTTCTGTACAAAAACGGGCGGGGGACCGCACTTTGTATAGGACCACAGGACTTCAATTGTAAAACAATGTCATTCACAGTCAGAACGGAACAATTATACATGCACAACTCAATTTGGTTTTGCTATAGATTAAAATAAAATCAATCATCTTTAGGACGTCAGGATTACTTTGCATTATCAAATTAAGCGACTTGAAAAGAGCTCTGAGGATGTTGAGCTTTCAAGTATTTCCGATCAGTTTTCAATATTTTTTTTCTACAATAGTCGACCGTTTAATATAAACGAATTCGATATACGTTCATAATCGATTTCTGACGTGATTGGATATCGATTATTCTAAAATAAACGAGAATTGTAATAATAGATATATGTATAAAAAATCTATTTGGCATGTCATTTCAATCGATACGTAGCACTTATTAATCGATAATTTTAAAAAAAACTATAAAGGACATCGATCAATATAACCAATATAATCGATACGTGCCGTACTGATGTGATTCATAATCGATTTTTGACAGCATTGGATATAAAATCAGTATCTGACGTAGAACGAAGTTTTCTTTTTTTTCATTAATCGCTTTTCTGATAAACAGAAAAAATGTAAAATTACAAGAAACCATAAATTACTAATGATAAGATATAGGGATGATATAACCTACAACAATCGATTATGAACTATTAATTGACACTTTATTGATTTAACGAGTTTCACATTTTAAGAAAAAGCTCAAATTTCAATTATGAGGTTTCAAAAAAAAAAATAAATAAAATAATAATTGCAGAACATATTTGAAAAATCAATTTGGCGAAATATCCGTGTTGTTTTATTGGTTGTAGATTTTTAAAAATTTTGTACTCGTCCACAAATCGGTGGAATGAAGAGGCTGTGTCGGCCCTAGCCTTTGTACGGACAATCGCTACTAGGTAAAAAATAAAAACAGGCCCTTTATTAAAATAAACTGGGCTTCCCATAAAATAATACGGATGTTGATCAGATATACTTCAGACCAAGAGATTCACAAGTCGGATATTTCGATAGGAATGGAGTGAGGCGTATGAAATGAAAAATAACAACGCTCCATCGGGTACCACTGAAGAGGTTAGAAAATGCTTATCAATGCTACAGCAGTTAAAGCAAAATTAAGATAATTATCAGACGTACGCATCCATAAATTAATTTATGTCACGAATTGTCATAAATTAAATTACGATGACCAGGTTAGATTTTGTCCAACCGCCCCCCTTGCTGGGGCAATGTCAAGTAAAGGCCTGCCACACAATTCACAATATGCCTGATATTTGTAATTTTTCGTGGACCAATAAACCATGGTTTTTTTACATGTTGTCCAAAGACAGTTGTTAAAAAAAAATTTTTTTAAATTCAGAAAATCGTCGAAACAACTGTGTTACACCTTCAAGCTTATCTGGAAGATTATATATATATAGAAAACGAGATAAAATTCAATTAGCACGTTTTGTGGACAATAATTTTCCGGCTGGACCACCCGAAAATTTATTAAAATATAACTGTTTAAATTTATTTAATAAAGATTAGATGTTGAAGAAATAGTCATACTAGCGCCCTCTGACGGTAGATCGGTGTACTATTTCCCTCCCCTATTACTGGACTATACACACCAATACAATTTTGTGGAGTGAAATTGTTCAGATAGGTTTCAACAAATGACACAAAATTGGCCACATTAAGCGAAGAGAATTTTTTATAAATATATTTCTGTACGAATGAATAGTGACAATTTGAAATAAAGACTTTCAAATCTCATCCACAAAAATGGACCTAACACACCTGGGAGAAGAGTCATCTTTTCCAGGCTTCAATGATCGACTGCCCATATTTGAAAAACTTTCTTCTTATGAAAAACAGCAATTTAAAAAAAAAAAGCTAATTACCATCCACAAAACGGGACCAATATCACATTATGAGAACTCTTGAGAATATCGCACTTCCGGCATTTTGACAATCAAACTTAGCCAATGTTACACAAAACATTTTTGAATCAATTCTAGTTTACCTCCTTGAAACAGCCTTTTGTAATCAATTTCAAAACGGTATTCGTCTGAATATACCTCGTCCACAAAACGGACCAAAATAACAGGAACAAGAATTTGTCAATTTGCTGTTTTGAAATACCATCCTTTACAACAAATATTGGTTTTGACGATTACTTTAAATAGTAAATATTTATTTGAAAATTGTCTGATACAATCCAGAAAATTTGGGTCTTATAAAGAGTTGTCCAATACACTCTTGATTAAAATTATCCAATTCCAATTTAATATTGTAAACCAGAATGAGGAATTATACTTTTTTTTTTAAACAAAATTCCTTCCAATTGAAAAAAATCCATAAAATTGAACCATTCTAAAAAAACGTTTATACATTGACAACCAATTGTTCAAATTGTTCACTTTTGGAACTTCCTTTGGATGAAAATGTATAAACTTGTTATTATCCACAAAACTGGGCCTCAGACACCAATAATCGACCTGCTCGTGTTGTCTTTAAACACAATTTAGGTTAAGATATAAATTGTTCCCTCGTAATTGACAATTTATAAACTGACTGTCCAGAAATACGAACCAAACGCATCAGGAGTGGAACTACCCACAATTACAGACTTCAAACTTTTTTTTCTGACATTTAAAACTTGTCTAATGCCATCCAGAAAAAGCCATAAAAAGTCACTGTCTTGAAACTTTCTTAGCATGACATAACTGTAAAATAATGTTCACAGACAATTCGATTTCTATCTTGATCTTCTATCTAGAAATTGATTTTTTTTTTATGACTTAAAACTTGACCAATATTACTCACAGAAACCACCTTAAGATGGACTGTGTGGCGTTTACTGTCTTCAACACACTTTCTCATCTGTACATAAGAAACATTTGTAACATAATGAGAAAGATTGGAAATTATTCGTGTCCAAAAATTGTCCAAAAAAAAACATTGAAGTTGAAAAAGTCCATTTGAATGGAAAACTACAATTTAAACTGATATAAATTTCCGGCTTGAGAAAGTTTTTCATCGTTAAGTCAGTTAAAAATGGCTTCATATTAGAACAAATAGACAATTATAATTGTCTTATATTACCCACAAAAAAAGCGTCAAAGATAAGAAAGGGTTAAATTTACGATCTTTTATTTTTCAACTTTTGATTGATGACATTTAAAAAAGTCCAAAATTATTCACAAAAATCATCGTAAATGGAAAGTGTGAAAATTTCTCTCTTCAAAACTATGTTAATTGGAAATAACCAAGTATTTATCCAAAAATAAGAAAATGCATGAATTTTTTTTTCTAGAAAAAAAAAACAATTTCATAGAAAAGAAATAATAGAACGATCATATGCAGAAAGATGGGTCAAATGGATCTGGGAAAGGAACTCTTCACCTTTTTTTTTATCAATGGACATTTAAAAAAATAGCCCCTAAAAGTTATCTACAAAAAAAGCACCGAAAATAATATAAAGTCGTAAATTTACTTTCTTGAAAAATTGAGAAAAATAAGTCAGTATCCTCCAGAAAAACTTGGGAGAATTCGTGCAACAGTCGAAAATATTTTGTGGTCCAAAAAATTATCTATTCCATGGAAATATGACAAAAGTTAAAAAAAAAAGTAAATATGACACCTGAGATTTGCCCAGTATTATACACAGAAAAAAATCATCAATGATGATAAATATGACATTTGCTCTCTTCAACAAACTATCCTAACTGAAAATAAGGCAGTATTATCCACACAAAAATTGGAGAAAAATTCGTGCAATCGCCCTTTATTTTTGGGTGGGTCGAAGCATTGAAAATAACGACAAATTTGAAACATATATGGGCCAAACTAATCGAGGAGAGGAACTTCACAATTTACATCTTTAAAAAAAAATTTTAAATCACTATGTGACACTTAAGAACTGTCCAATATTTTCAAAGAAATCATCGATGATGTAAAGTGTGAAATTCAAGAGGAACTTCTCAATTTACATAATTTTTTTTATGACACTTGCAAACTGTCTACAGTAAATACAGAAAATCATGGAACAGGGCTAGACACTGCTCACAATTTAGTCTTGAATCAATACGGCATTTAAAAACTGTCCAATATTATCCACCAAAAATCATTTAAGATAGAATGTGGTAAATTGTTATTGTCTTGAGACTTTTTTTTATTGATCACACTTAAACCCTGTCTAACTGTAATTAGTAAATCATGGAAGATGGAAAGTGCGACATTCTCTTCAAAAAAAAACTTAAAGTAGTACTATCATCCACAAAACTATGATAAAATTCGTGCAATTTTTGGTTTTTCAAACCTTGAAAAAAAATCCATAAATAGAAAATATAGACTGTTTAAAACTGGCCAATAATAACCAGAAAGCTGAACCAGTTCACAGTTAACAGTCTTAAATATTTTTTTATCAATATGGCACTTAAAAATTGTCCAATATTATCCACAAAAAAATCATCCAAGATAGAATGTGATAATTTAATTGTTGTCTTGAGACTTGCTTAACTAGGCAGTATTAACAACAAAAATTTGAGAAAATTCGTTCAATTGTCAAATTTTTGTCGAAAAAATCCATTCGATTGGAAAATACTTTTTTAATAGGATGAAAGGAGCACGCGTCGCAGGCTGCCCAATTCATGTTTTACATCGTGGCTCACATTAAAAAAAGAAATACCGACTTTCGAAAATGGCCAACATTATCGGCGAAATTGAGAGGAAAAGCGACCGTCCAAAATTATATTGTCCACAATTTGTTATTTTGGTGGTTGTTTAAAATATTTAAATGACCGGAGAGGTTTTTAATTTTCCCGCCCGGCTCAGGGGCCGTTCCGATTGACCGGCTAGCCCCCGTGAAAACACGGTTTCTTGATGTAAATAATCCGGGGTTTTTTTTCTATTTTTTCCTGTCTGATGTAATTTGGATCGTTTTGGAGTTTTGGTCATTGGAGGAACGATTTTCAGGCGGTTTTCGTGGTAAAAACGGGTCTGTTTTGGGTCATTCGGATCTCGGGGGTTCGATGTCGGATTGAAGCTCTTCCGAGTGGATTTTTAAGTTTGTGTTTTGGTTTTGGACGAAAATTGTTTCTTTTGGTCGGTTTAACAATGGATAAACGTCTGTTTACCTGTGTGTACGCGCCGGTGGGCCTGGAGCGACTTGTCTCTGGGAAAGACCCTCGAGCAGACCTCGCATCTGATCCCCGACTGGGAAGTCGCTCCTTCGATGATCAGGTTGCTGATCGCGGCAGCTTTCGGCCGCCCGCGTCGCGACTCCGACGACCTGGGGCTGGTCGGAGGCTGGTAGACGTTCTCGGACATGCCGACCGTGCGGTGCCGCTAAAACAACTGGTGGCCGCGGGAAAAGGCGCACGGCTGCCAACTTAATCGCGACGGGCCGAGTGGGAGGGAAATAAATACCCGAAGAAAACAAGAGCAAAAAAAATAAACCAACGCGACAACATAAACGCGAAAGGTAAAAAAATAATCCTACAAGAAAAAATCCGACCAAAAATAGGGTAAAACCCAGAAGAAAAGGGTTTAAAATGTACTCGGCGGCCCCTCCTCGAATTCATAGAAAGAAATCCAACCAAGGCCGTTCCTTTTAAACTGGTCTTTAAAGTTGTAGAGGGGATGCTTAACGGACTTACCCGCTTCGACTACCTGCCTTTAAAACCCTCCGACCCACTTCTCCAGTAAATTTAAAAAGACTAGGATTACTTTTTTTCTACTCTTCAAATCCCCACAATCGCAAGGCATTTTAAACTTGAAAATACGTAACTTCAAACTGTCTTAAGACAACGCCAAATTATCGAATTATGCCCATTAAGAGAAATTTCTCAATTGCACGGGGCGGGGGGGAAAAACATTTTAAAAATTGATCAGGCTTAAAATAAAAATTCAGTTTGTAATAGACCTGGTCAATTTTTAAAGTATACAGTCGAAAATAACACAAACTAAGTGTCGAATAACGATGATGCAATGCAATAATTAATAAGCTATCTCAGACAAATTGCTTACAATCGGTGGGCATATTGTTTAAAAAATAACATGAAGCTTAGACGAATTACTTAAAAATAGGATTGATCAATAATTTGATCGCTTATAATCGCAAACAAATGGTTTTTGTTTTTTTAAAGGTTTTTTTTTTTTAATATCCTAGTCCATATTAATCAAAAATAATCCTAAGCATAGATCTTGCGTCGAAAAGAACTAGGTGACAAGTCGTTTCCGACCAAGATGAAAATTAGTGAATTTATATAAATATTTGTTTTCAGTTTTAAGTGGTGATTCGCATCAATCCCAAGTCTTCGAACATATTAATATGTTACATATATTACACTTATACATATATTATTATTAACGTTGTGGATATTTAGACTGTTTTAAGAAGATTTATACAGGAAATCAATATGTATTTGTAAGAGGCCAAGTTTCTAACTGCAACTATCGACGACTCAACCGAGGCTTCAAATTTGTATAAATAGAAAAAAAAGTGCAGTACTTTTCAACTGTTTGACTTAGGATTAATTTATGTTCTTAGTTTTAAGAAGTAATATATATTCGAACTATTTTTTTTTAATTTATGTTATATTCGACCCGTGATCAAGATTTTCGCAATATCGCTCAATATTCCTCAGAATAGAGCATTTACTGAATTTATTTTGAGTAGCATTTCTTAAATATAAGTCTAAAACTGCGATCCCAAGACGGAAACTCCCACATGATCAATTTCCGACTTAAACCAAACTTAGAGGTTAAGACTTCGTTGATCTTATATTAAATCGCTCAATATTCCACATAATAGAGCAGTTATTGTATTATTTTGTTTGTATCTCTTAAAAATTATCAGAAGAGTGGAAATCAAATCGAAAAGACTTTGGGCACAAAGTCCCACGTGGTCAATTTCTGATTTGGAGGTTAGCACGTAGTTTCTTATAAATCGCTCAATATTCCTCAGAATAGAGCATTTTTTGTATCGATTTAGTTTTTATCTCTTGAAAATAATCAGAAGGGTGTATATCAAATCGAAAAGACCTTGCGCACCAAGTCCCACGTGGTCAATTTTCGACAAGAGAAAACTTAGTTAATGGGTAGTTTTCTTAGAAAAATCGCTCAGTATTCCTCAGAAAAGGATTTACTTAATTGGTTTTGATAGATTTCTTGAATTTAGTCAAAAGCTGCTATCCCAAAGACGGAAAGACCCATGGCAAAAACTCCCACGTGATCAATTTCCGACTTACAAGGAAATTTAGAGGTTAAGATCTCGTTGATCTTATAAACCGCTCAATATTCCTCAGAATAGAGCACTTGATTTATTAATTTTGTTTTATTTTTTTAATATAATCAGAATCGTGGATATCAAAATCGAAAAGACCTTGGGCAAAAAGTCCAATGTGGTCAATTTCTGACTGAGGTTAGCACGTAGTTTCTTATAAATCGCTCAATATTCCTCAGAATAGAGCATTTTTTGTATTGATTTTGTTTGTATCTCTTGAAAATAATCAGAAGGGTGGATATCAAATCGAAAAGACCTTGGGCACAAAGTCCCACGTGGTCAATTTTTGACGTTAAGATAAAACTTAATTAATGGATAGTTTATCTTAGAAAAATCGCTCAATATTCCTCAGAATAGAGCATTTGTATTAATTTTGTGTAGTTCAAAGTCGCGCGTCAAAAAGTGGATTATTCGGCAAATTGTCGAACCACGGAACATACAATTGTATGTGGTTCTAATCGTAAGATGAATCAACTGACTAGTGTTGACCGAGCGAGAACCGCACCGAACGACTGATCGTCTAACTCATGAAAAAAAGTGGGGGTTAGCACACTGCGTCATAGACGTAAAATATCTACACATTTTCATTTTATTTTTTATACCTTTAATATATTTTTTTATAGTTGTTCGTTTACAGTATTTTCTTTTTTTCGAAATTTTGCCTTATTCAACTATTATTATTATTTAGTTTAGAAATCGATCCCCAGAAAGCTTCCATTGTATATTTTGAATAGGATTTTTTTAAATAATCAGGCGAGCACATGTAAGTATACATTCACGTGGTTAATTTTCACCTGGAATAAAGTTTATATGTCGATTTCATAAATAGCTCAATATTCCTCAGAGTAGAGCACTTTGTAATAATTTTGTGTAGTGTCTGACGATAAACGGAAATCTCGATCCCGAGTCGAAAAGACCTCGGGCACAAAGTCCCACGTGGTCAATTTTCGACGTAAAGGGAGAAAAATATGTTAACGCATAGTTTATCGTAGAAATCGCTCAGTACAGCTCAGAATCACGAGTTTATTTTTATTTAGGCTTAGATTTAGTATTTCTCAAAAATGTTCAAAAATGGCGATCCATTTCTAAAAGACCGCGGTTACCAAGCGCCACGTGGCCAATTTTCGACGTTAAGAGGTTAATGCGCAGGTTCATCGTAAAATCGCTCAATATTCCTCAGAATAGAGCATTTATTGTATTAGTTATTTGCAGTAATAATTTGAATTATAATTAGAATCGTTGAAAAGGCTTGTACAATTAAGTGCCACGTGGTAAATGTTCGTTGAAGTTAAATATTTCGACCTCAAGATCCGATTTTGAGGTTAATACTTCGACGGAAGGGAGACTAGCTGTTAATAAGTAGTTGATCTTAAAATCGCTCAATATTCCACAGAATAGAGCACTTGTATTAATTCGGTATGGCATGTCTTAAAAATAATCAGGCGCGTGCTTTCCCAGTCGAAAAGACCTTGGGCACAAAGTCCCACGTGGTCAATTTTCGACGGAAAGGAAGAAACATGTTAATGCGTAGTTTATCGTAGAAATCGCTCAATATTCTTCAGAATAGAGCATTTATTGTATTAGTTATGTACAGTAATAATTTGAATTATAATTAGAATCGTTGAAAAGGCCTGTACAACTAAGTGCCACGTGGAAAACGTTCGTCGAAGCTAATATGTCTATCTCAAGATCCGATTTTGAGGTTAATACTTCGTTTATCTGACAATAAAGCTCAATATTCCACAGAATAGAGCACTTGTATTAATTCTGTATGGCATGTCTTAAAAATAATCAGGCGTGTGCTTCCCGAGTCGAAAAGACCTTGGGCATAAAGTCCCACGTGGTCAATTTTCGACGTAAAGGAAGAAACATGTTAATGCGTAGTTTATCGTAGAAATCGCTCAATATTCCTCAGAATAGAGCATTTATTGTGTTAATTTTATCCGACATGCCAAAAAAAAAAACAAAAAAACAACCACTTGTTAATCCCAAGTCGAAAAGAACCAGGGAACAAAGTCCCACGTGTCAATTTTCAACGGAAGGGAGACGCTGTTAATACGTAGTTATCTTAGAAATCGCTCAATATTCCTCAGAATAGAGCTGTCAATAATAAACAATAAAGTCGAATCAGAAAACAGCCAATATAATACAAAGAAAAGAATAAATCAACCTCCTACTCCGGTTCGGAGGGACGCCACGTGGCCCTAACCTTTCAACCCACGCGGTCGGAGGACGCGAACAAGAATTATTCAACGAAACTTCGTACCGCGTAAATGTAACGTTTGTACCTACTATAAACGTAAATGTAGTTTAATGGATAATATTAACGACAGAAACGCGATGATACGTAATGACCGCGCGGAGGAGAACCGTACCGGTCGACAGCCCGAATCTAACTGACGAAGGGAAAAGTGGGGGTTGGCTGACTACGTCATGGAGACGTAAAATTTTTACGCGTTTTCATTCGTCCAAACGTAACCCTAATAGCAAATCATCGTCACTCTCAACTCAAAACGGTCTGCGCAACAAAATTCCACGTGGTCAATATTTAATATTCGACTTAAGGGAGGGGAACAAAATTTTGGCGGTTTATTTTACAACTTGCTTAACATTCCTCATAATAGAGCATCGATTTAATTTGTTTTTAATTTATTACAATCATCGATCCCAAGTCGAAAAGGCCTCCTGAACGAAGCACCACGTGGTCAATATTCGTCTCATAAAAGGAGATTTAGGTTAACGCATCGTTCAACTTAAAAATCGCTCAATATTCTTCAGAATAGAGCATTTATTGTATTATTTTTGCGTAGTGTCTCACAAATAATAATCTTCGATCCCACGTCAAAAAGACCTTGGGCACAAAGTCCCACATGATCAATTTTCGACGTAAAGGGAAAACCAAGTTAATGCGCGGTTTATCTTAGAAATCGCTCAATATTCCTAAGAATAGAGCATTTGTTGTATTCATTTTGGCTAGCAAATCAAAAAAAT
>CM077110.1:6111935-6155556 GCA_039619505.1 Cimex hemipterus | reverse complement strand
GTAGTTAACGTAGAAATCGCTCAATATTCCTAGGAATAGAGCATTTGCTGTATTTACGTTGGCTAGCATGGCTAAAAATAATAAGACCCGTCAATCCCACGTCGAAAAGACCTTGGGCACAAGTCCCATGTGGTCAATTTTCAACTTAAGGGAGACTAGGAGTTATATTCGTAGTTAACGCTCAATATTCCTCAGAATAGAGCTATCAATAATAAATAAAGATAATAAAGTCAACCTCCTACTCCGGTTCGGAGGGACGCCACGTGGTCCTAACCTCCCAACCCCACGCGGCCGGCGCGAGACGCGAATTTAGGTGGATTATTCGACAAAACTTTGTATCACGTAAACTTAACGATCGTACCTACTATAATTGTAAATGTCGTGATAATGGATAGATGGAAACGCGATGACACGTGTTGACCGCAACAGAGGAGATCCGTACCGGCCAACGGCCCGAGTCGAACTGACGACGCAAGTGGGGGGTCTTTCATGTCGCCGGAACTAAAAATATTTTTTACTTATTTTTATTGTTATAAACGTTTATTCTCGTAGTTCTATAATTTATTTTGATATATTTGAAGTTCTGTTTATATTATGTTTTCTTTCCATTGAGATTTTGATTATTCCTTGACCACTTGTTGTATATTGGGGTACGCCCGATCTAGGAAGTCTTGGCGGTTAGTTTGAATTATACTTTTTTTATATATTTTTTTCCCCTCCTATTTTAACGGGTTTTTTTGTGCGCGTTAATGTTAATTTCTTTATTGTTTATGTTGGTTTATTGTTTAAAAAATTTAATTTACTTTTTGGCGCGTCGGGTCATGTGACTTTTCCCGTATTGTCTGTTTTTCCTTTATAAATAAAAAAATCTTTCACAATTCCTCTACAGTTATACACACTATTCTGGTCCTATTTGTTCAAAAACCTAATCCAACACAAATGCGTCGACTTGCGGGCTTCGACGATGACCTGACATGGAGTTCATAATCGAGATCATACATCTTATTAACTTCGGCCTACCTTTCACCCATAGGAAGTTCCGAGCTATACTCTACATAGTCACCTACGTCACACCGACACCGGTTCAGTTCATAGACGACGTCAACGCCAACGACTTCGAAGACATGTAAGAGACCCGGCGGACCCACATAAAAAAAACTCAATATAATTATTGAGATATCGTGAGATGCGGTCTGGTGTGATGTAGGTATCAGAAAAACATTTTCTTTATCGTGCCAACGTTTTGATCTTTTATTGAGATCATCTTCAGGGCTCAAAGTCTTCTGTGTAATTGTGCCATGTCGTGTTGAGAGTGCCAGTGAGATTTTACTGTTTCATGTTTATATTGTTGGATTTTTTGAATGGCACATGGCACCATTACACAGAAGACAAACACTTTGTGCTCTGAAGATGATCTCAATAAAAGTTCGAAACGTTGGCACGACAAAGAAAATGTTATTCTGATACCTACATCACACCAGACCGCATCTCACGATATCTCAATAATTATCCGTTAACGGTCACTAATCTCTACACAAAACTCAATATATTTTCCCTTCTGAACAGATTCTGATGGACTCTTTCAATCTGCTCATCGAATGCGTCAACGTCCTCACCGTCTCGCTACCTTTCACCGTCGAGAAGCTGGTCATCACTTTCTACATGACCGTGTACGCCTGTCCATACCCGGTCGAGTACATCGACAACATAAGGAGCGAGGAATTCGTCAATCTCGAGGAGTAATTTTTTTTAATAGGGGGCCAAGTGATGGGACAAGACATGACGGAACCCAGGACCTCTACTGACAAAACTGTACTTGAAGCACAGATTACATTAGATATGGGAATGGCCACAATGCATCATGATTATGACAGAAAATCATCTCAACTATTCGGACGTGAAAGTTTGAAAGGGTCTCGAAGTTTCGGAAATGTCAACTACAGACCTCATTTATCATTCAATGAATTTACCATAACAAACAATGATCTCAAACATTCAAACGCAAGAATTGAAATGCCATAAAAATCAATGACCCTTGTTCAAACCGAAAACAAAGAAATGCCATCAAAGATCCCCCTCCCACTGTGCCCAGCAATAACCAATACTAATTGAAACAAGCAAAACTTTGGCAGCTCTGACGTTAAAATTGGAAATGACCTCAAATGTAAACATGACACCTAATGACCTCAACAGTCGAAACAACCAAAACCCTCGATAGAATTGACGTAGAAGTAGGAAATGACCTCAATTATTGACATAACACCGAATGACCTCAACCAGTCGAAACAGTCAAAACCCTCGATAGCACTGACGTAGAAGTTGGAAATGACCTCAAATGAAAACATGACACCTAATGACCTCAACCAGTCGAAACAACCAAAACCCTCGATAGCATTGACTTAGAAGTTGAAAAATGACCTGAACTAAAAACAAAAAATTTATTTAATACATCTCCAAAGATTACATCTAAACTATACTTTATAAATTATTGAGTGAATGTTGTTTTTCCTTTTCAGAGAGTACCTATCTTCGGAGGACGATCTTAGGATGTAAGTGCATAAAATGCAGTTTAATGATTTATTTTTATTATTTTGCTTTTCTAGCCTCCCGTTAGACTTCATGATTCCTGAATAGGATCGAGACCCGTCCGAAATAGCTGTCCAACATCCTTGTCTCTGTCTTTAAACCGTCCATTGTGCTAACCTTGGTAATAAGAAGATGAGAGAAGGAAAAGATTTTTTTTTAAATCGTTGTATTTGTAGTGAGCGGTCAGAATGAAGCGGACGAGCCTTTGTAGCCGGGTGGTATGAGCCGCCTGATCTCGCTCATCCTCTTGATCGTGCTGAGGAAAGTGTCCTCTCGGTTGATAAACTTCGACGCCTGGAAGCGTTCCCTGTTTTTCCTGTTCATCTTCTCCAGCATTATCTTGTTCACACCTGGAAATATCAGACACACGAATTTTATTAAACAATAAATAAATCAGAGAAAAAGAAAAGAGGCGCGTTTTTGTTTTCGGTGAATGGTTACCTCCGTATTTCGTTTTGACGTTGTCTATGTAGCCAATGTCTCTGAGGTACCTGGGCTGGTACGACTCTGGGTTCTCGACGAGCCAGACGACAAACTTCTCCAGTATGCTGAACATAGGACAAAAAAAACAGGTTAAAAGGTTTATGTAAAAAGGGTAAAACATGTCTTACTCAGAGTCGAGTAAGTTCTTGAAGAATGTCTCTGTGGTGAGCAACTCCTGTGGAATTGCGTCCGTCTCGATCCATTCCCTTATCGGGTCCGGCTTGATTCGCTTCTTCTTCAACACTTTACTGAAGAAGGCGTTCTTCTGGTCAGGCCTATCGTGCTCGATCTTGTCCCACATTATCTGCCTGTACAGCTCGGCGCGGGTCGACTCCTTTAAAATTAAGTTGATTACGTGCATAGCTTTTTATGAAACGAGTTACTCACAGAAGGCGCGTGTTTGACGATCTTGCTCGGTACGCTCTGCAGCTGTCGGACGTTGATCATCATAGACTCGACGACGACGTTGTCCGTGAACTTGAAGCGGAAGAGATCCGAGATAGTCTCGACCGTCAGAACTGGGCTCTGGAGTCCTTGGCTATTGGCCCACTCGCACAGCTCCTCGGCGATCTGTCGGACAGCAGTTGAGAGAGGTGATGAGTGTTACAATATCAGCTGATAATCTGATTGAAAGCGAAAAGTTTTCAGGACAGTATTTCAGTAAGAAAATGGGGATGGAAAGGCCATAATCAAAGAACACATCAAGAAAACAAACCAAGTACTCCGATGATTTCCTGGAAAATATTATATTTTATGGACACCCAAGAACTCTTGGAAACACTGAAGAGTAACTTGGATAAAGCATGAAATCTTCGACTTGAAATAAAATGCGCGACGAGACTAAGAATCAGCCAAAAACTACATAAATCAGGAGGCTATAACTATTCTGTTCCACAAGAATTTCGTAGAAAGCCTTATATTTTGTGGACGAGTTATGATGCAGATGATTTGATTTATGAACATGATTTATGTTTATACTTTGAACAAAAATTTAGGAAGATAAATTGAACAAAAAAACATGGAAACAAAGACAAAACCAAAGCCAATTTAGGATTCTGAAAAACTGCTATGATCCAGGAAAGGTGCAAAATTTCTTGAATAAAGTATGAAATAGTTCGTTTTAGAAGAGATGAAATGGCAAAGCTATTGACCAGCAGCCGCGAAACCATGGCGAATTTAACCATCTAGATAGAGATAGATTTATGGTTCAGAGAAGGTCCTATATATTTTAGCTAAAGAGTAATCACCGAGAAACGACCGAAAACTAAAGAAACTGTGACGACCACCTGCAGATGCCACGGTACCCACTAGGTGTCGCCAACATGTCAGGCAACTGCATCCATTCCGAGTGGAGCGATGTGTACATAAGCAGTGGGACTACACCGCTGGCTTCACATGGTTAGAGGTCTCAACATGGAAGACTCATCTCTCCGACCTGGACAAACTGACAGCACCAGCTTAACAGCAAGAGCACTCACAGCATCAGCCTCGCTCTGGCTCTATATCTCAACAGCCAACTGGCCTGAATCCCTTCTCCCTCTGCTAAGTCTACCGGATTTTCGATGTCTGACCACGACCTAAGCCAACAACACATACATTCACATCCATCGGCTTTAGCTCTACACTTCACACAACAGCCCCTATCAGGGCCACCAAAACGCCCAATCACCCTTGATAAAACTGACCTCATAAACGAGCGCTTCGTCAGTGTCGATGACGTTCAAAGGCTTCGTCCTCTTCTTGTCCTTCTCCCACTGCTGCCTCACGTCATCGTCTGTCTTGTTCCTGAATTTGTTGAACACCTTGTGATTCCACCTTCTTTTCAAGGATGCAAAAATTGAGAAAAAAGGGAAAAAGTCTACGGGGTCGAAAAACTCACCTGTCGTCCCCTTCCACCTCCGCTAGGCCGCTGACCTGCACCTCTAGATCGTCCTGGGAGTCGTCGATCTCAGACTCAATTTCCTCCTGGTGGATCTCCTTCTCGAAAGGAAGATCGCTTATCGAGTCCATGACCCAGAAATTGTCCTGTTCCGCATCCTCGTCCACCGAGATGTCCATCTGGAAGTTTCATTTTGTTAAAACTGTATAAGTTTTTGTTCTTTTAAGGGAAGACCTCGAAAAGGTCGCGTTTCTTGTCTTCTTTGCCTCGCCAGTAATCACTGTTATAGTAGCTGTCTTCGGTCGAGACCGAATCTTCTGTAGCCTCTTCCTCCTCCACTTCAGATTTTGACGGTTCGGTTCCGGTCGGCTGCGTGGTCAGTGTGTCTAACATAAATGCCCAATAGTCATAACAAATATTCCAGTGGCTAAAGGAAACAGCGTACCGTTTGAATAGTCCTCTCCTGGTATCCGTTCGCACTTCTCTAGTTCGTACATGTCAGCCAGCTCTTGGCAGTGTCGCATCATGCCGTGCAGCCGCAGAGGCGCCTCCATAAACTGAAACTGTAAAACCACAATCAGGCAATGATCACCATCTCGGACCACCGATCCTCAACCTTCTTCGTGTCTTTCTCCAACTGGGCAAGCCGTTGTTGACGCATCTTCTTGAGCTCTTCTGTCGTCTTCTCGTACGGGCTGTGGTCCACGATGGTCGTCCATTTCATCTCGCTGTCGAATGTGAGTACTAACAAAACTAAACTAACTCTAAAGAAACTAAATCTAAAGACTAACTAAAACAAAGTTTTAACTAAGGTCAATTCATCTACACATGATTTTTTCACAAATTTTTTCTTTAATATTTACAAATTACATTTATGATATAGGTGAGAAAGTTATTTTGAGGTGTCCCTGTGACCTTTAGAAATTTTTCCTGGGATTTGATAGCTCTTGAAACGTCCAAGTGCTGGGGTTACTACGAAGGGTTTTGAACATAGGGGGGTGTGAGCTACCCTATTTCTAGGCTGAAAGCTTTAAGTTTGTTTGTATTTAGCAGTACAGTGTGTTTGTAGGTGAACGTGTGACCTGATCGATTTTTTAAAAGGTTAAAATTCTTCCTACGTGTTGAAATCTTTTCATACGTCCAAGTTCTGGGAAGGCCACCAATCACTTTAGCTCTTCCGCGTCAAGGCGGGTTTGTTTTAGGCACATCACGACCTGTGACTGTTCAAAAAAATTATAAAGGGCCAAAAACTTCGACTGCCAAAACGAAACTTGCGGAAAAATTCAAATTTCCCGCGCAGGTTTTGTCTTGCCGACGGGGAAAGAACCAGCTGTGTCTTGGGTTCATTCGGCTAAAAGGTTACCAGTTATATTTAAAATAAATAAATAAACAGTTTCTGTCCAATTTTTTTTATGGATGCTGGAAGTGGATCCACGAAGAACATAGACGAACCTGGCTAAGGCGGCCTTCCTGTGCTGTCTTTTTGTTAAAAAGTATGTGGTTTTTTTATATATTATATGTATATATATATATCTGACGTTTGTGTAGTTTTCTTGTTTTTAGCTTTACCTTGCGTGTGGTGTTTTGATGTCTGTACCGTCCAGTGGTGCTCGTAGAGGTGTGTATGGTCAAAAGTTGAGTAAGTAGAGTAGGTAGTTTCTGGGTTTTGTTGTATGTTCAATACTTTGTTGTTGCTTATATATTTGTGTGTTGTGCAAGTTGTGTTGTTTGAACCTGTTGGTGTAGTAAAGTCCAGTAGTTGTTGGTTCATGGCTTAACTCTATTAAAGGACAAAGGCAATACATTTCTCTCTTAAAAAAAAAGTCTTTAATTGACGTTCACAAATTTTTTCTGCGAGTTGGTCGTCCCGATTTTACCGAGCCCGACAGTCTGCTGTCTTTGAGCCGGTCCGAACTGTCGGTAGCGCATCGGCGGGTTGGCGACCGGGTCCTTCTTCTTCGGCGTCGCCTTCACCCTGGTCGTCATGCCGCTGTTTTGCCTTGACATAAGGATTTAATAAGAGTCTGTTGTTGAAACAGAAAAAGGTTCGACTTACGATTTGACAGGCTGCGGCTTGTTCTGTAGCCGTAGTATCTCCTTCTTCGCGTCGTTCAGTTCCATCTCTTTCACCTTGAGCTCCCTTGTCCTGAAGTCGAGCTCGTTCGCCTTCCACGAGTTGAGGTTCCTAAGATTCTGTATTTCCTGGTTTAGCTTGAGTATCTTATTCCTGTTTGCCCTCTCCCTCTCCCATATCCTCGTGCACGCCTCCTCCCTCTTTTGTAGTGCGCCTTTGAGCTCCATCATGTCCTCGTCGATCCTGTGTATTTCTTCCCTTGAAGAAAGTCAGGAGTTATTATAAAGAATTGGATCGTTTTAGCCAAGTCCTTACCCAGAGATGATGATGCTCTCTGAATTCTTGACTTCGCAGATGATCTCTTTCTTGGAGCCGCACTTGGAGCAGAAATCGTCGGTAGATATGAGATCGGTGGAAGATGTGGCGGCGTTGAGGGTCTCACACCTCATGACCTTCTTGACGCCTTCTTTCCCCTCGTTCATGAACATCTTGAGCGCCTCTTCGAGTTTTTTGACCTGAAGGCTCATATCGTATGTCTCCTTTTCTGCCAAGATCCTCCTGCCTTCTAGATCCAGGAGCCTTAACACAATAAAAAGAACCACAATAAAAAATAATCAGAAGTATAAAAAAATACATTTACTTGTCCTGAAGAAATTGGTTGTCGTCGAAGAGGATGGAGTTGCGTCGGGTCATCACCTTCCTCGAATCCTCGGCTATCTTGTATTTCATAGTCAAGGTCGCGAGTATATTCTTGAGCTGTAGTATCTCAGCCTTCAGCGACTTCTCGCCGTCCTCGCCTGGCTCAGGGTCTGCGGGAGAAAAGACATACGTATTTCGTCTCCTAAGCATGCCTTGGTTCGGGGACTTACGCTTCACCGCGAAGTCCTGACCGTCGGCCATGTGGCTCTGCACTGTCAACCCGCCCCCCTCCATTGAATATCGGTAAAGATATTCCACTATGAATTTGGCCAATTTTTTTGTGACTTACTTGTTTTTTTTACAATTTGGAGCCAGAAATTGATTTTGAACCATGTGATCTCAAGGGATTTTTTAAATTTTTTTTTATTAATTTCATCTGTTCGCCTATTACGAATTTTAGAACCGTCTCACAATCAATTTAAATCATATTATTCTCTAGACCATATCCATGAGGATATTGCCTTCCTTCTGCTTTTCTGCCTTGTCGACACCCGTTTACATCCTGACTCTTTATAAATTTACACACCATATTCACTTGGTATATTCATACCTACATACTTAGACATCGCCCCCCCCCATGGTTATTCATCAAAAATAAATCCCCTACGTAGTCACATCAAGTATTTAAATCACAGATTCATCTTGTTCAACCATATAAAGAAGGTGCTTACATTTCATTCAACTTACTCTGGTCCAAATATAGCAGAACCTATATGATTTTATGCCAAGGCACCTACATCTCATCAAACCTCCTCTGGTCCAACTATACCAGGACTGATTTCAATTTATGCCAAGGCACTATCAATCATCTTGTTCTGCTTATTCAGGTTCGACCAGTATATGGTATATGCCGGAATATGCCAAGGCACTTTCCGCCACATCAAGCGTAGTCTAGTTCAACTATGTCATATTCTCAATCTTCCAGATAGTCGTCCTCTTCACCCATTCAATAATTTTTAGGGATGTCGGACAGCTTGGAGCTTCTCAACAGACTGTCCGTCTCAAACGTCCTGTTGGACAACAGGATGTACAACCTGAAGGCGAAAATCGCTGGGAAAAAAGACGAGGTGGGAAGGATAGAAGATGAGATTAGGAGAGAGCAGTCGGACCTCGCCAGGATAGAGGAGGACCTGTCCGACGCCAAATCGAAGGAAGGGAAACAACTCAAAACAATCGAAGGGTATATTTTACAAGTAGAAAAAAGAACGACATCGAGATTGACGTTTTTCTCCGCGTTGAAGGCTGCAGCAGACGAAATCGATGTTGGCCAACCTGAAATCAAGTTTGGAACGTGGGATCAGGTCGGTTCAGGAAAATTTTTGCCGTGTCGTGTCAGAGAGAAACGGCATTCTGGATAGGTACAAGCGGACAAGCGAGGCCCACCGGTCCGTCTACGAGTCGCTGAAGGCATACAGAACCATCACAGCCAAGAGGGCGGAACGTGCTTCTCTAAAAATCCTGATCAAAAAGTGCCGCTTCGATTTGCTAGAGTACAAGGCTAAAGTTGTCAAGTTGAGAAAGATCTCAGGTACTTTATTCTTTAAGCACGGCCTAACTTCGACTTAATCTTTTTCCTACTGAAGCGCTCAGGTTGAACAGTGTTGTAGTCGAGTTTGCCAAGCTTATGGTTACGATGAAGAACGCCAGTTTACTTCACGTGCAGCCACAACCATACAGGTCCATTTTAAATTAATTTTAAACCGATGTTTCTTTTAATGAATAAACCTTTTATAGGCGGATGGATGACTTTTCTGAAGAAAAGGCGGCCCTGGCACGGTCGGGCGTGACACTGACAGTCAGGAAAGTCCCAATGAAGACGGTATATCGTCTATTTCACCATTTTTATTTATTTATTTTTTTTTTTGAACACCTATTTATTTTTACAGACTTTACAATCCGGCTTCACCTCGATAAAGGACCGCATTGGTGTAAAATCGGTATGTAGGTTAGAAATAAAAATCTTCATTCTCCTCCGATTTTCTTTTTTCTAGACTTTCACGTCTCCATATATCTGGGACGAAGGAGGGCCGAAGAGCTCCCAAGAGGAGTTCACGCCGCAGGCTGCAAGCAGCCAAAACCCCCTTGAGTACACCTTTCCGCCTGGGACTTCGATCTCGATCGTCTCGCCTACCGTCGAAGATCCGTCCATGTCGATGGACGACATTTCACAAAACCTATCAGCGTTCTTTCAGTTTTAACTTTTTTTTAAAACTTTGTACATAATATTCAGTAAGTCATACGTGCTTTCAACGAGGTGTTACAATAAATAAAACATCGATATATTTTGGATTTTTCTTAATTCTAAGGTCGGTCTAAATAACAACCCTTTTAATAATGATAGAGTACTCTCCCAGCAACTGTTGTGCAAATGCGTGAAAAAAACATACTTCTTCTGGTTTCTTCCCATTCAGGGCTTAGTTTATGATAATTTCCGAAGAAAGATTTATAGCAATAACCTTAGACCAAAGCAACATTTTAGTCTAGTGAACTGCCCACCCGCAAGCTGTTCTGTAAACGACTCTTGAGATGATTCATTTTGACTTGTTCTTATTCTTGACTTATTGGATAAGAGAATTACGCTTAATTTCAGTAGAAAGTATAATAGAAATATTCTTAGACCAACACAACGCTTTAATCTAGTGAACTTTCAGGCCAAGAGCTGATATGGAAACGGATCTTGGGATGAACGATTTTAACTTGTGCTTTTTCACGAGTTAGCTGATGACAAAATTAAGGTTTATTTCGGAATAAAGTTTGGTAGGAATAACAGACTAATGCAATGCTTGCATCTGGGAACTTTGAAGCTACGAGCTGTTTTGTAAACAACTCTTGAGATGATTCGTTGTGACTTGCGCTTATTCATGACTTAGTTGATGACAGAATTCTGCTTAATTTCAGAAGAAAGCATAACAGAAATACCCTCATGCCAACGCATGGCTTTCATTTAGTGAACTTTCAGGCCACAAGTTGTTTCGTAAACGATTCTTGAGATGGTTAATTTGGACTTGTGTTTAATCTTAAGCTTGTATAGCAGAAATATCCATAATTTCGGAAAACGAATCATGTTAGGATTGTTAATGATTTGTTCTCATTTATGGCATATTGGAGGAATTTTTTACTGTATTGTAGGCTGATTTTTTAACAATATCAACTTTTTTTGTTACAGAGATGTCCATATGTTTTATTATTTTTATACAAATTTTTCAGTTTTTTGTGTTTGGCTTAGGTTTTGATAGAAGAAAACTATAGAAGAATGTGAAATCACGATATATTTTGTTGGCTGAGATGTCTGTCACTTCTGCGCGTCCAACACACGAAGGTGCAAGTCCACAGGGACGTCTCGCATCGAAGCCCGCCAGTTTTCGACGGGCATACTCACTGAGGGTGCTTCCTTCTCGGCACTGGCTGCCGTTCCCTCGCCTTTTCGACGTACTTGCCGTTCTCGTACGCCGGTATCAAGTGGTACATGAGTGCGAGGGAGGAGTCCGGCTCCGCGACCCCGGCGAACGGAGCACCCCCTTCGACGGCGTAGTCCTCGTACGCCATCTCGTAGCCGATCCTTCCGCCCAGTTTGAAGGACATGTTCTGGGATATGAACGACGGGTAGATGCCGGCGGCCACCTCGATCCTGTAGCCACGGCACATGCAGAACAGACACTTCAGAAGGGCCTTGCCAATCCCTAAAGAAATACCGAAGAAAAGTAGAAGAAAAAGACAAAATCTAAAGGAAGGTTTCTTTCTCACCTTTTCTCCTGTAGTCTCTGTGGACGACCACCATGTATATTTTGTAGTACTTGTTCTTGGACAACGACTTGAAGATATCAAACTTCTTCGAAATAAAGTGCTTCATCGTCTGCACCGTCCTCAGAGGTTCTGTCTTGTACATCTACCACAAAAACAAATAAATACTTTGTGAAAAGAATATTTTTTTAAGAAATCATTTCTATGGAATTATAGAGTATCAAATTGGTCCTTCAATTAGCTAAATTCCGATGTTTTCTTCTAGTTCATCTCCATTTTCTTCCTTCTTTAATTTTTGTTAAGTTGTCCTGTAATAAACCTGTTAGTGGTTTTTAAGGTATTGGACATGCCCTGTCAAAGGGTAAATCAGTTCAGTCATACCCTGTGTTATAATTTGGTTGTTTTTATTTGTGAATTTTTTAATAGTGGTTTTTAGAGAAACCAAATGATTTTTAGACTTAGAAGACCCCCAAGACCATACCGTACCATATCTTCATCGTAAAAGACTGTCACAGGGGCCCATGTTTTCTTCGGCCTGGGTATCATATCGTGGGGCCGTTCGAACCTGTTCACTCTCCTGACCAGAGGTTCAGAGTGCCCGGAATTGTCCCTGCTGTGCTTCTTCTTACCGCCGGTTTTAACGCGGGGCCCACCGAAGCCGGAGGTCTGCCTCCTCTTTGTCTTCTTCGGCGACGGTGCCTTCTTGTGGACAGGCGATTTGGACAGCTTTCCCTTTTTCAGAGCGATGCTCGACATGTGGTAGGTCTCGGACGGGGGCGCGTACAGCTCCTCTTCCTAGGGTTTTTATTCAAAGATTAGCATGGCTGTACGTTGTAATAAATCATTAGCCTTACTTCAATGAGAGAGTACTCGAAGTTCATGTCTTTCAAGACGCATACCCTGCCGATGAGAGCGCCGACGGCTTTCTTCTCGCCTTCTTCGACTGCTACCAGACTGCAAGTATCACGAATCCACACGTTGCAGAGTGAGAGAAACTCGTCCATGGACGCCTGGTCCTGGGCCATCTTGACGGATCTGAAGGTCGGCTCGTCCGGGATGTAGTGCCGCTGGAAAGGCCCCCGGTTAGTATCAACACAACACCTGTTTTAAACCAAGTCACCTTGACCAGGTCTACCACTTCCTCGTAGTACGACGTTTCCAACTCCTCGATCCTGACGCCGAATGGTAGACGACACCAAACTACCGGCTTCTTCATCCGCGCCATGAAAGCCACCGTCTCCGTGTCCATGATCGCCTTCTCAAGGCCCTCGTCCTGCTCGTCCATGGCTTCAAATTTACTGTAATCGAGTTTTTCACTTAGCTATTTATAACGGATCGGAACGGCAAACTCAGCAAACTAAAAAACAAAAACATGTGACCTTTTTCGACCAAATGAGAAAACTGATATCATACCATAAAACTCGATGGGAGGGAGTCAAATCGCTTTAAACGGATATATTTAAAAGGAAATCATAACAAATGTTGACAAGTTGTTGTTTGAATTTCATTTAATAAAAGAACACCAACCACCACCACTTTATATCTTATTCAATTCAATCGCCTTGTTCACGACAGTTACTAGTATATTTGTTCAATTTGTATAAATTTACATGCTCCTACTCACCTGCGATCCAAAGTCAAGCATACATATATCAACAGTAAAATCTTTTTTTAAATTAATAGAAATGATGAATCATGGGGTGAGTGTGGAGCTTAATGCGAAAAGGAACCATCTTTTAAAAAAACAGCTTATATGAGGAAAATTCATCGGATCATGCTCGTGGCTAAGATTAAGGACATTTCTTTTAAATTTTCTTCTGAAATCAAGAATAATTCTGTCGGCAACTAAGCCTCGAATAAGAAGA
Organism: Cimex hemipterus; assembly: GCA_039619505.1. Lineage (NCBI taxonomy): Eukaryota > Metazoa > Arthropoda > Insecta > Hemiptera > Cimicidae > Cimex > Cimex hemipterus. The sequence continues at coordinate 6,142,229 of CM077110.1, read as the reverse complement.
AAACAAAAGAAATACATTTTTCACTCGATTACCCAACAGCTCTTGGATGAAAGAACAGTCAGGCGATAGGCATTAGTCCTGGCCCATATTATTAAAATGTCTGCCGAAATTCAGTGTATATTCATGATCACTAGTGACTCTGGATAAGAATAAACTAAAATAAATTCATTTTTATTCGTTTAAACAACAGCTTGTGGCTCACATCCACTGAATTGTCAGCATTTGAACTATTTTTCATCAATGAAACCAAAACATTTTTTATGAAGTTGCGTCTTAATGTCCGTCATTTTTAAAAATATACCTTACGCAAATAAACTTTTCGTTGGAACTATCATATGTTTTAATGTATTATTCTAGTAGACAATAGTAGTTTGTAGTAGGCAAATTTCAAAATCTCTTTTTTCGATCTTTATTTTTTTGTTCTGTGTTTTTGTTGTTTTCTTTGACCATGATCCAGCAGGAACAGAACGACGTCGGCATGGAGGACGCTCTGATGGACAGCCAGGCGAACGCGTTCATGGAAAAGGCGAAGAAGCCGATCGTCTGGTGCCGTCTCCCTTTCGGCGTCCGTATCGAGGACCTCCACCAGTCCTACTACGAGGAAGTGATCGACCTGGTCAAGGTGGCTTGGTTTAAAACGGGTTTTGTGTTGATGTTAACAGTGGGCGTTTCCAGCGGCACTACGTCCCGGACGAGCCGACCTTCACGTCTGTCAAGATGTCCCAGGACGAGGCGTCCATGGACGAGTTCCTCTCACTCTGCAACGTCTGGATACGCGACACCTGCAGCATGGTAGCAGTCGAAGAAGGCGAGAAGAAAGCCGTCGGAGCTCTCATCGGCAGGGTCTACATCAAGAAAGAGATGAACCGGGAGTTCGCACGTGTGTCGGTAAGGCATTAACAAAACAACCCACACAATACAAATTTGACAGTTAATTCTTGTTTCCTTTATAAAAAATTAGCCCGAATTCGAATACATGTCGCCGCCTCCTACTGATAAGCGAATGTCGACCGTTAAAGCCCCTGACCGCCCAGCATCGAAAAAGTCCATTAGGAGGGCGTCGTCTAAGAAGTCAATCAGGCGACAATCTTCCAAGAAATCCATCAGACGCCAGTCCTCGAAGAAATCAATCAGGCGTCAGTCTACAAAGAAATCCATCAGGCGCCAATCTACGAAAGGGAAACAAGGTCCGAAGGCCGGTAAAAAGAAACATCCGGCAGGGAAAGACGAGGCGTCCATCACGTCGGAGACGAACAAAGTCAAGAGAGTGTACACTTTCCAAAGACCTCACGATTTGATACCGAAACCGAAAAAGAAGTGGAGCCCGGTGACCGTATTTTACGACGAAGACCTGGTACGTCAAAAACAAGAAACCGCCAAAAAACTTCTAACTAAACAGTGACAAAAACAACTTGCAAAACTTTCGAAGGAAAAAGGACAAAAACGTTCCATATGGAATTACTGTAATGACTAAAACATATGTCCTGCATAGGTCTTCTTAAATTAAAACTAGCATCGGTTCATTTCCGCATCGCTTGTAAAACTTAGAACAGCATCAGGAAATCGAGAAGAATCTGAAGAAACCAGAAATCAACCTTTTTAACTATGACACACTAGAATATTGAATTTTTGTTACACTAAAAACCATTCCTAACACCGAAATGTTCACTTTTGGTTGGGTAAACTATGCTTTCTTTTTGTGTGTTAGATATACAAGACAGAACCTCTGAGGAAGGTGCAGACGCTGAAGCACTTTATTTCGAAGAAGTTCGACGTCTTTCAGTCGTTGTGCAAGAAGAAGTACTATAAAATATACATGGTGGTCGTCCACAGAGACTACAGAAGGAGAGGTAAGATGGCATTTGTTTTTTTATGTTTTTTTTCTTCTTTTTTTAATTTCGTTTTTACGGTTTTCCTAAGGGATTGGCAAGTCTCTCATGAGGTGCGTCTTCGGCATGTGCCGCGGCTTCAGGATCGAGGTAGCCGCGGGCATCTTCCCATCGTTCATATCCCAGAACATGTTTTTCAAACTGGGCGGTAAGGTCGGTTACGAGATGGCGTACGAGGATTACGTCGTCGACGGGAGCGTCGTCTTCAGCAGCACGGGCGACCTCAACTACTCCCTAGCGTTGATGTACCTCATCATACCACCGAAGGACGAGGGTGTATACGCCGAGAAGGTGGAAGACAGGCCCCCTGTACCGAGAAGGAGAGACCTGCAGTTCGTTTCCGACTCGAAGACATTGAAATCATGACCCATGGATGCCAATGCTGTAAACTCAGACTTAGGGTCAAAGACATAGACGTCCCAGCAAGCAAAATATATAATTTCAAATCTTCTTACCTTTTCTCCTTTACATTTAAAAAGATGGTTCTGTTATGGTTATGGTGCGCGTGATATGGGAGAACTGCAGATATATATGGATCCATAGGTCATATGAGCTAGTTGCGGAGGTTAAGTTATTACAAGTTATGAGTTCTCAGTTTATGGAGCACAAGTGAAATAACTGAAAGTTAAGTGCGTAAGAAGTTGCAGGTTATGTAAACGTACGTTACATTAGTGCAGGCTACGTATCATCGAAAAGTTGAGATACGAAACTTATGAAAGCGCAGAGGTTAAATTATGAAGTTATGTGAGTGAAGATTATATAAGGCCGGATTATGTTAGTACGTTAAAGAAGCAAATTTTATGCGAGGAGAGATTAAATGAGTGCAGGTGAACTTATATTATGAAGTAAAGGTTATGAATGAGTGAAGATTATGTGAGCTCAGGCTATCAGCTTATGAAGTGTTAGGAAAAACTGAGATTTGATTATGGGCCTAAGGTTATGTGAGCGTAAGTTAAGTAAGTGCAGGATATGCGAGTTAAAATAATGGAGGGAAGGTTATGACGAGTGCAGGTTACACCTGGCCAAATGTGAGTAGGCTTTGAAAGCATAGGTTATGCAAGTGTAGGTAAAGTATGTTCAGGCTGTTAGTTTAAATTACAAATCGTGTGAAGAAAGCTGAGATTTGAATATAGGCCTAACGTTATGTGAGCGCAAGTGCTGGCTTTGCGAGTTTAAATAATGGGGTGAAGGTTATGTAAGTGCAGGTTACATGTGGGATAGGTTATGTGAGTTCAGGCTTTGTACCCACCGTCGCCCCTGATCCTTGTTTTCTCGCAACCCTTCAATCCAAAAAACTAAAATATGCTTTAGCAGATGTTCTTCATGATTATTCAGGAATGATTGAACCTATGATTGGTTAGTGTTAGTGAATGAACTTAAAGAAAACAACTGCCAACGTACAAAAAGCATCTCAGTTTATTTTTTGACATCCGTCTTATCGAGCCCGTCGTCTGATGACTGTAGCATCGGGGCACAGTCCTTATTGTCGGGCTTCCGGCTCGTCTTCAGCTTTGCCATCACCGTCCCGTACTTGGCCTTGTCCTCGTGGTTCTTCTTCACCTGTTCCTCTATCATCTCCTCGATCCTCTTCAGCTTCATCTCGATCCTGAGGCGGTTCTTCTCGTAGTAGGCCGCCTCCTCCTCGATGCTGGCGAACTTGGCCTCTTCCATGCCGCAAAATATGATCGTTGGTGTGGGAAAGGAAACAGGATTAAGTCTTTATTTGGTTTTTTTGAACTTTTTTTTTATTTTTTACAGAGAAAAAATTAACAGAGGCCCACTGGGAAATTTAACAGTTTTTTTCAAAAAGCCGAAATGCATTTTATGCCAATTTGATGCTATCCGGGAAATAACATGTGGTAAAAAGTTAAAAAACAAAACAATAAACCGACAAAATAAAAAAAATTTATTATAAAAAACATCATTTGTCCTCCTCATCGGTTTCAGAAAGTACTTCAATCCTATTCTAAAAAAGACAATAAAAATTAAATTAAAAAGTAATTAAAATAACCCCTCTGACGCTAAAAATTCAACCAAAACATGACTAAAAGAAAATGGCAGCGTCAATGGGACAGATCGCTAGAGAAGCTCTCGTGTATCAAGAGTATAGTCCATGGGTATATTTATTACGGACGATCTGAATGTGTTGTTTATTAGCGTGAACGTTGACGCCATACAAAAATGTGTGACGTGAGAGGGTCGATGGCGGAATATAGAGGCCCCCATCGACCCTCAATTAGTTCGGTTAAGGTTATGTAGTGAGTGAATGTATTTATTAGCGAGAATGTGTGACGTGAGAGGGTCGATGGTGGAATATCGAGTACCCCATCGGACCCATTAGGTCAGTGTATATGTGTGTAAAGGTTGTGTATGGAGTGAATGTATTTATTAGTGTGAATCGTTAGAGAGCCTCGATTGCTGATGGATAAAACGGATTCTGGCGTGTACCGGCAATATATTGTAAATAAGAATAGGTGGAATTGCCGGTGGACTACGAGTAGCCACGAGGTTCCACTCGGCACATGTTTTATGTATGTATTACATGTACGGACACGAGCCTATACATATATAAATCATAAAAATAAAACATGATGTATACTTGAATCTCCTTGGCGGCGGACGTCCCCTTGTTGACTATCGTCTTGACGATGACGTTGATCTCGTCCTTCTCCCTCTTGCAGACGCCATCTTTGTCCTCGAGCTCCGTGCATCGCTTGCTCATCTCGTTGCAGACGTCATCCCAGGTCCGCTTCATAGCCTCGCCTTTCGTCATGAACGGTTCTGTGCGTATCGCCTCTCCGGAGGTGGCCAGCTTGTCAGCCACGTTCACGAGCATTTTGGCAACGACCTCGTTCTTCTTCAGCTGCAAAGCGACGTCTACCAGTTCAAGAAATGGAAATTTCATAATTGGAAGGATCAACTTGGTAGTCACAACATGAGCAGTTTCATAATTACGAAAACAACCGACATAAAATGAGGGTACCATGCTGTTTATTTTGTACTTGGAACATGATAGCAACAAAATGGAAATATATTTGGAGGTAAAAACTTGACACAAAATAGAAATTTTATGCTTGAGAAAACAACTTAGTGGTAACAAAATGCAACGTTCCAACTTGGTAGCTGTCCTCTCCCAAGGTCCAAGTATAAAATGATTTTTTATTAGTGCATTTACTTCCTACCATAAACATCGCAGTTCAAAATTCTCATTTTGCGACTGTAGTGAATTTTACTTCAAAATATAAAATTCCCATTTTGTGACTAGTAAATTTTACTCCCAAGTATACAATTTACATTTTGCGACTGTAGTGAATTGTATTCCTAAGCATAAAATTATCAATCTACCATAACCATCCAAGTATAAAATTCAAATTCTGTGCCTGTGTAGTAAATTTTTCTTCCCAGTATAAAATTCGTATTTTGTGACGTAAATTCTACTTCTAAGTGTAAAAGTCCCATTCTACAATAACCATCAATTTATCAAATTTAACTTTTGGGACCATGAAGGAAATTTTACTTCCAACCATAAAGTTCACATTTTTTGGCTATGTAATAAATTTTATTTCCAAGTATAAAATCCCCATTCTATCATAGCCATCCAAGTAAGATTTACCCTTTTTGACTACTATATCATGCCAAGAGAAGCAGAAAATTTTCAATTTACTATAAAGTACAGAATTTCCATTGTGATTAATACGTTTGACCACCAACAAAACTAAGAAATCAAATTTTATACTTGGTAGTAAAAACTTAGTAGTGACAATATATTCGGTAGTACAAATTAGAGAATTTAGTCGAAAAATAAAAAATACGATAATTTGAACTACCAAGCTTGCATAGAGCACCAGTTATTCTTGTATAACACAAAAGGACACCTTTTACTGGGAGGTACGTAACAGTCATCACCTACCACCAATGGATAAACTTTTCATCGGGAAACATTTCAGAAAAAACCACAAATGTCTCTTCGTAACTGCTAGGGTATAAGTCAATCTACAGTTGGTCCCGTAAAACTGGTCATACCTGATGGCTGATCTGCCTGTTGAGCAGAGTTATGCCAGAGTTGAGCTTTGCGTACGAGTCCGTGTAGACGGTGGCGTGTCCCTCCTCGCTCGGTTGGGCCGAGTCGATGGCGTTCCTGAAAGTGGTCTTGCTCGCCCTGATGAACGACCTGAGGTCGTCGAAACCATTGGGCGGGGCCTTCGGGTCAGACTCGGTGAGTGCAGTCGTCTTCGACTCCCTGCAGAAGGTTCGGCCTCCTGCCGACAACAGCTTCGACGCACACCTCATATCCTATATGTTGTTTCACGGTGGGAGGGGGGACTTGATTTTTTTAGGACTTGATATTGACTTGATTTTAAGGGGTTTTTCTCGGAAAGTTTCTAATTCATGGCTTGGCGTTTCAAAACAGCTGTCAATTTTCGCTGATGACACCTGGCGCGGCAATGGGAATGAAAGTGTTCCGGCAGCAGGCTTAGACGCCTCCTTGCTCGATTCGGTCAATTTTGAGGACAAGATAAAATCTAGAAAATTGTAGACACGACTTTATTTGTTATGTCAGACACTGACCCACACTTTTATGTAAAAAAAAATGGTACAAAAATAAATTGATTTTTTAGTGTTTTACATCCGCATTGTCTTTGTGAAGCTTCCACATGAAGTAGGTGTTCCACCCGAGCGCGACTACCTGGACGAAAAGCGTCCGGTACTGGAGCGGGACCAGGGAGAAGTTCAACACCTGGACGAAAGGCCAGATCTTGTAGCTGGCGAGGAGGACGTCTTTGAAGTTGGTACGGACTTCTTCGACGACACTCTTACCCTCGAGGAGGGCGACGAAGGAGATCGAGAGAGACTGGCAGGCGGGTGCGAAGAGGATTTGGTCCGTCGCTATCTTGATTGCGAGACGCTTCGCCGTCAACTCATGGCCGACGACGCTATCTAGAAACCTGTACCACCTCGTCACAACCGGGCCTATCATCGCTCCGAAAATAAGCATCCTGGAACGAAAATACACTCTAAATAAAACAGGCTGAAATTCAGATTTTAATAATGAGGAACGTCAAGGATGTCTGGTGATCAAATTCGATTGGATACAGCATTATGGAGGTAGAAAGTCATGTTTTTTAAAAAATCGTTTTTGGTATATCTTTGCTTACAAGGGGTTTAGCAAACAAACAAAAAGATCCTACTGGATAAAACAAACTGAAAAATAGACTTATAACATGGAGGATAACGGGAAGGTAGTTTTTTCTATTTTGACACTGGAAATACTAGTGTTTTCTGAACTTTATGGGATAGAAGAATTTTAAGCAAGAAAAATATTTTTGGCTAAATGACAGGCTGAAAATGAGGTTTAAAACAAGGAGAATATTGGCCTGTCTTTTTATATTTGATAAGAATTTGTTTTTTCATTTTGAAGTTGGGAATTTCAGTTTTTCTAGTCTTTATGGGTCTCCCATTGATCAGAAGACTTTAGAAAAAATAGAAAATTTCTTTTTACTGGACAAAAAGGGAATAAATTAGATTTAGAACTAGGAGAATATCAGGGAGATTGGTTTTTCTGTATTTGACCAGAATTCTTTCTATTTTGATGCTGGAAATGCTAGTGATTTCTGGACTTTATGAGTTTCTATGCATAGAAGAGTTTTAATCAAAGGATTTTTTTTTTCTGTCCGACATGGCATAGGCTGAAAATTAGGTTAAAAACAAGGAGAATATCATGGCCTATTTTTTATATTTTACATTCTTTTCAGTTTGAAGTTGGAAAGTGGAATTTTTTACAGTCTTTGTTGGTCTTTATTTGAAGAGTTAATGAGAAGCATTCTTTTCAAATAAGAAGAGATATGCAGTAGGTTTAGAGGTAGGAGAATATAAAGGAGTTTATTGTTTTACGTTAGACTGAATTTGTTTTATTTTGAAGTTGGAAAGTGAAATTTTTTTCTAGCCTTTGTAGGTATTCCTTTGATCAGAAGACTAAAAAAAATTCTTTTTACCAGATGAAAAGAGAAACCTAGTATATTTAGATCTAGTAGAATATAAGTGAGGTCAGGTATTCTATACATAACCGGGATGTTTATTATTTACATGTTGGTGATACTAATTTTTTTTCTAGACTTCTTGGGTTGTAAACAAAGCCCTATTTTTTATATTCGACAAGATTTTTTTCCGGTCTGATACTAGAAAGTCCAATTTTTTTTATAGTCTCTTTGGGTTTTCAGTTAATTTGAAGAAGTTAAAAATTAGAAAAAATTCTTTTTACCAGATAAAAAGAGAAATACAGCAGGTTTAGAACTAGGAGAATATCATGGAGGCCCTTGATTTATATTAGACCGGGCCATTTTTTTTTTTTTGTTTTTTTTGTTTTGTTTTGAAGATGATAAATGAAATTTTTTTCTAACCTTTATAGGTCTTCCTTTGATCAGGAATAAAAAAAAAAAAAAGTAGGAAAATATTTTTACCGGAAAAAAAGAAAAATACAGTAGGTTTAGAGCTAAGAAAAATATCATGGAGCCCTTGATTTGAGCCGTAACATTTTGTTATTTTGAAGCTGGAAAGTGAAATTATTTTGGCCTTTGTAGGTTTTTATTTGATCAGGGGAGTTTTTAAAAATGATTTTTGTGAAATAAAATGGGGTATAAATCAGGTTTAAAGCTTGAGAATGTCAAGTACCTCAGTTTTTTGTTTTTTTTTTGAATTTCGATGTTGAAAATTATACTTTTTTCCTGACTTTGTGGGTTTCTATTCCTTGATTAGTTTTACCAAGAAGAAAAGGAAAAAGTTTTATGTAATAAAAAGGGCAAAGAAAATGAGGTTTAACTCTTTAAGCTGATTCCCTTTCAGCCTGGAGAGGAAAATCCTCAATGTTTCTTGGAAAACGAATTTTCTCCTTGATTTATTGTCCATTAATTAGGTATTTAGTAGATAAATAATACCTCATCGTCCTGGCGGCATCGTATTTCCTCCGTTCGAACACGACCTGAGCGATCCCGTCCCCGGTCGCAGCGAGTACCGCCGTTGTCGCTGAGTTGGTGATGTATGGCCTTTTGTAAAGCAGGGCTTGGTACGCCGCCAACACCCTGGCAGGCCTCATTCTTCCGGGTTCAACTCATGAATGCCCCATTTTCTTCGTACGAAAACGAAAAAAAGAAAAAAAAAACAGAAAAAAAAACTCCCCTCCTATTCTCATTAACTGGCTGGAGGTTCACGAACACGCCTGCCAGGGTGGGGAAAGATTAGATAGCAAAAATCCCTGGGATAATAAAAACGTACAATACAAAATAAAAATACTTTTATATATAAAAAAAATATATGTATATACAAAATAATTTTTTTTTGCGATCAGACGCGCAGTCCGAGCTTCTTGGCGTCGGCTTGGTACTTCTTTTTATAAGTGCCGGATGGGTCGTAGATTCTCTCGAGGACGGCGTAATCCCGAGGCTTGTTGTTGATGAGGAATCGGATTACCTTCTCGGAACCGGCTCTCTGCTTTGGCGTGCACTTGTTGCACCCGGTGGCGAGGGCTTCGGGGAGGACATCTGCCAGGAGAAAAAAAATCGATAAGAATGCTTGTTCTGTGCATCAGAGTCTATTTAAAAACCATTCCCATAATTAAACCTTTCTGATTATCAAAATACCAGAAAAACTCTTCTTCCATCTCAGAGAATTAAAAATCATTCCGGCCAAATTAAAAAAAAAAAAGACCTAGAAAATGTTCACTTGCTTTACACCTAATTTATTCCCATTTTTTATTCCTCGAAAACAAATTTTATGTATATTTTTAAGTATTCCGATCAAAGGGAGAACCCACAAAGACAGGAAAACCACTTCAACTCTTCAAAATGGAAGAAAAAATACTCTTTAAAAAATTACTTTTAGCTAAATCTCTGTCCGGCAAAAATAATAATTTTTTATTTTTTTTAAAGCCCTCTGAACAAACGAAGACCCACAAAGATTGGAAAAAAGTAATTTCTAGCTTCAAATTTAAAAAATCCTTGCCAAATATAAACTGCCACTAAACCTACTTTATTTTTCTTTTTATCTGGAAAAAGAATTTTTTTTAAGGCTTCTGGACAAAGGAAGAAAAAAATGCCACTTTCCAGTTTCAATATAGAAAAAAGGCCTCGGTCTAATATAAATCAAGGGCCTCCATGATATTCTCCTAGCTCTAAACCTACTGTATTTCTCTTCTTTCTGGTAAAAATATTTTTTCTTTTTTTTTCCCTTTTTTTTAAGTCTTCTGGTCAAAGGAAGACCTGTATAGTCTAAAAAAAATTTCACTTTTCAGCTTCAAAATAAAAAAAAAGCCCCGGTCTAATATAAATCGAGGATATCCATGATATTTTCCTAACATTAAACCTACTGTATTTTTCTTTTTATCTAGGAAAAAGAATTTTTTTTTTTCAAGTCTACTGGCCAAAGGAAGACCCATAAAGTCTTGAAAATGTTTTCACTTTTCAGCTTAAAAATAACAAAATGTCCAGGTTTAATATAAATCGAGATGATCCATGATATTCTCCTAATATTAAACCTACTATTGAATTTAAACCTGATTAAATATAAAAAAAAAATATTTTTTATTGTATAATTCCACTTTTTTTCACATCCTACATGTATTTGTTAAATTTAACCAACGTTTGTAAATCCCAGGCGCTGAAGATGTTCTCGATAAAGATCGAAACGTCGGCTCGATAAAAAAAATACTTTTCTGAAACCTACATCACACCAGCCGCATTTCACAAATTCCGAACCTAATGTATTTTTCATTTTATCTGGTAAAAAGAATTTTTTTAAATCTTCTCATCAAAGGAAGACCCCACAAAAAGTCTAAAAAAACGGTACTTTCTAGCTGTAAATAAATAAAAATAAAATTGAATATTAAAAAAAATAGCCCTGGGTATTATCTTTGTTTGCAATCTATAAAGCCTAAAAAAACTAGTGTCACTAACATGTAAATAATAAAAATCCCGGTCAAATACAGAAAACCTGACCACCCTTATATTCTACTACATCTAAATCTACTGTCTTTCACTTTATAAAGACTTTTTATTCGGTAAAACAAAATTGTTTTAATTTTTTTACGTGCTATGACCAACAGAAGGTTCAGAAAGGCAAAAAACTGTAATATCTAGTTATACAGAAATCGTGAGATGCGGCCTGGTGTGTTGTAAATTTCAGAAAAACATTTTCTTTAGATTGCCAACGTTTCGATCTTTCTTGAGATCATCTTCAGACCCTGGGATTTACAAACAGTATTTCAATTTAACAAATACAGGTAGAATGTGGAAAAAAGTAAAGTTATACAATGCAAAATATATATTTTTATATTCAATGGAAGTGTTTATTCTCGCTCGAAATGTTTGTCTTCTGTGTAATTGTGCCATTATGTTTATATATATTGGATTTTGAAGGGGGGTGGGAAAGGAAGTCGGTATAGAAGAGACATTTTTGTAAAAGGCGTCGGCTTCTTTGAGGTGAAAAGGAAATACTCTGATCAAAGGAAGACCGACAAAGGCTAGAAAAAAATTCCACTTTCCAACTTCAAACTGAAAAAAAAGTCAAATATAACAAAATGGGCCTTGAAGGATTTTTCAGCTTAATATAAAAAATTTTGAGATCCCTGATATTTTACAAGTTTTGAACAAAATGTTTACCCTTTTTTTGACGAAATTTCTTGTTTTAAAAAACCTCCTCGATCAAATAAAAACAAAAAAAACTTTAATTAAGTTACATAATTATCGCGCGACTTTCAAATCTTAAAAAAGGAAGTTCGGAAAAAGAAAAATCGAACTTGTGAAATTAAGTTTATCAAATAAAGATAACAAAACCGTAGCTTAAATAATAAAAAAAAAAAAACAGGTCAAATAAAGTAAACAGATTTTCCTTTTTCCCTGTTTTAAATGTTATTATTACCACCTTTTTTTACCTGACTAATTTTTCCCCTTTTTAAAATATTTCCAATCGAAGAAAAAATATTTAAAAAACTATAAAAATTGGGCATCGCGTTACTAAAACGTCATAGTGGTCCCCTCGAATGAGAAATAATTTGGTTCTCCAGGCTTTAACGTCACAATAGTACAATTTAAAAGTACTAAGTTTATGTTTGTAGGCCTAATTGACAATGCTATTTTAATTAATTATTATTTTTAACTAAGGTCTTGTACAGAGCTCGCTTGCTACTCCGTAAGTCTCTAGAATCGAATCCTGATTACACATTTGAAATATGGCAAAAGGTGGGAAAATTGCGAGATGTAATAGGTAGAAACGTGTAGAGATTGGTGACCGTTAAGAGATAATTATTCAGATATCGTGAGACCGTACCGGACCGCATCTCACGATATCTGAATAGTTATAGGTAGAGATGGGGAGTCGGTGTCCTATTGGATCTGTCATTGGCTCAAGTGTTTAGAGCAACGGCGTATTGAGCCGAAGGTCGTGGGTTCGAATCCCGCTCGTGACGCTAACTTTTTTCATCCCAACCAAGACCTTACAACAAAAGAATAATTAATTGAAATAAATGATAATTTTTTATTCCACCTTTGAGCTCTTTGCCGTCCGGTGTACACCTCCCCTTGTTCGTGAGGCATTCGAAGTACTTCTTGTACAGCCTCTGGTTCCTCAGGATCTCGTCTAGGTCGATGTTGTCGTATCTCGTCGTGTATCTTTCCGCCGCGAGGGCGACCGCTGCGAATGCAAGGATGAGGACGAAAGATTTCATCTTTTTTTAGAGGAAGTACTGGCATTTCCTCGGCAGTGGGTATACTCTTATAGCCGTGGCTCCCACCCCCCGATGAGCCAAGGACGACCAGGCTCGGACTGTTTGTATTTATTTTATTATTCTAGATATTCTTCTACTTCCCCCCTGTTCTTGAACCGCGTTGTGGCGCTTTAAAAATCCCCAGCCCGATTTGCGTCACTGGGTCGAAATCCTTCCGACTGACTTCCGAACGGGGCTTAATCTCTGAAGCCAAAAGTGCCCCGAGGGGTGGGGGTCAAGAAAATTTTCTTTTTTCACACGAAGAAAAGGATTTTGGCCACTTGTGATCCTATTTAGCCCCGGGTGGATTCTCCAGGATTGTAACAAAAGAACGCAGGCTGGTCCCCATGACGCGCGGAACCGGTTCATTTCACAAGTTTCATTTTTTGTTTTTCCAAACTTCCTTTTTTAAGATTTGAAAGTCACGCGATAATTACAGGAGGTTATGAATAAATTAAGAGACAAAAATACATAAAAGAGTAAAACCCGTGAGAAGCGGACGTCAATTGAGTAAGAAATCAACTGCGCAAAATACGATCTGCTTGGGAAACGCTGACAAGTCAATGAATGTCGTTGATACAATTCCCTTAACATAGCTTTCTATATCGCTTTACATTAGAAGATAGATGACTGTTCACCCACTCCCTCTCGGGTTGTACGGGTTCTTTTATAATCAAATTGATGTTCCTGGGATTCCTGTATGTTGTTTCTACGAGAAAACTAGAAAACCAATGTAAATATCTTACAATTTTCCAATCTGAACTTATAACGTTTAAACACTACTCCAGGGAAATAAAAAGGCTAGGAATACATCTTTTTCGATAGTCAAGCCCTAGTCACGATGTCAATTACACTAATGACTAATGACCTGATCCGGACATGGGCTGGTTGCCAAACCGGGGGCCAACATTGACACTCTAGATCCTGAACCCTACTGTGGCTTAGCATCCTGCCACAAAAGAGGATACATCTTAAAAAGAGTCCAAAACCTAGTGGGACAATACCACAGGTATGTGGCTCGCAAAAACATTCATAGAAGGACCATCCGCAAATTTCTGGAAGGCAACCGCTACCGAATCAGGATCTGGCCGGACTCCTGATAGGACATTGCCACTTAAGAAAGCACATGCACCGGACAGTAGTACAGACAGAGGAAACACTTGTAGATAATCAGGAAAAGGAGTAGACCGCAGAACAAATTTTATGTTTTTTTGAATGTAGGTACAGGTTCTTGCAACTAGGTCAAGAATAACCGCATGCAAGATCCTTCACTAAAGAAGCCCTGGTTAGTCAATGGAGATTGATTAACAACCTGAACCTGGCTAGTGAGTTATAAAAAAACAGGGGATCACAATAGGTCTATTCAGGTCGAGGTGAATAAGGCCTTGTCACCGGCTTTCATCCCTATGCCCTATGGGTGGCTGTTTCTTACTCCCTATTGTCTAACTTACAAATGACGTCATCATTGGTATGAAGTGTTTGTTTTCTCAGATGTCAGTCCAAATAGTCAAATCACTCCGAATTTAGCCCTCTCTAACTGTAAGGGGTGCTAGGGGGGTGTGTTTGGTGAGGATTGTTTATTGAGTTTACGCATTTCTATATTTGGTTTTGTTATTCCACGGATATGTTCAACCCATGGTTTTGAAGATCCTCCGGCCAGTGTGTCTGCCCTATAGTTAAACAAAATTTTACTTGTGTCCTGGTACCCAAGGTTGTTGTTTTTCCCCAGGGTTTTACACCCTAATGCTTTAATAGCTGATCTTATGAGGATTTTTTTGCCAATGTAACCTCTTTAAAGTTTTCCAGAGCACATTGCAAGCATTTGGCTTGCAAGATCGAGGGTTTGTACAAAAAACGTTTTCGAGTCATCTGTATACCATTATATCTGATGTCCTCCTGAACTCTTTTCTTCTTTGTAATTAGTACCCATTTCTAAGAATATATGTCTGATTTTATTAATTCTTGTTGTTGTGAAATGTTTAGATCCGATCCAGTTTGAATGTTGCCTAAATGTGCTTTGGACTTTTTAGGATTTAACACTCTTTTTTTGTGATCATTCGTTAGTTTATCAGACTTTTATCGTCCAACATTGTGCATTCTTTTAGATTTTATAATTTTCTTTTTATCATCTGTCTGCTTCTGAACTTACCTGTTTCCCGACAAAAAAAGCCGGCTGTCTACGCGAAAAGACGGGCGACACGGCAGGTCGCGGATTGCCATAAACGGCAAGTGGCTCACTATGCCAAGGGCGTGACCGTGAAGAGATTAAACGTTCGGACCCCCAAAGGACTTCCGCATATACGCTCAAAGACACCGACACGAGAAAAAAATCTTGTAATAACAGATTAAAATTAAAGTAACAATTAATCCCTACATCTTCCATTTAGAGACGCAACTCGATCAACAAGGAGCATGCGGGTGTTGAGGGAATTCGGGCGGACGCGAGTTTATGGATTTGATGATTTATGCTGTAAAGGGAGCGAATTACATCTCGGACGAAAGGAATATTTAAATCTGTGCGGGTTGTTTAGTTGGGCACATAAAATGGAGCATTAACGATTTTTCTAAGTTATATGGATTTGGCAGTTTGGATGAGATGGATATTGATATGAATGGCTGAACCCCACACTTCCAGTCTGTACGTCAATATCGACTTCACTGTGTGTCAAATAAGTCGCGAAAGTGGTCTGTATCGTGTCATAACCTCTTGACGTTTCAAACTTCTGTGGGGATTCTACGTCAAGAGTTTTGCGACGTAGAGACCTAAATACAGTATCTTGTTGTTTCTTGGTTGAATTTTATTCCCTTCTTTTCACATCGAGACTCCAGCACGGTGAAGTTTCGAGTAGAAATGATTGGATCAGAGTTCGCTGCAAAGGTTAGTGGTTTGAAGACGGGTCGGTCAGGTCACCAGTTACAGAACATATCTTGATTAGTACCGGTATAGTAAGACCGGTCAGTGAGCGAAGGATTGTCGAAGTGAACAAAAACAAGGGGGGTACCTTACATGATTTATGTCCCCAATAAATGGAACGAAAGAAAGTTTCCAACAGAACTTCCACATTGTACCTTGTACAGACCCGTTGATCATCTGACTGCCACAAATCAAACAGGCAATCTCTGAAGAGAACCCTCATTGATCAAATGCCGAGGAAGATGCTGATTTGCGAATAGTCGCCAACTTGAGCCTATCGAATAGTAGAGAACCTGATGCGGGACTATACATCGAGACTATTTTCAAGAAGGCTTCTGATGACTGTTTTAGAGCTCACCCTTTTATGGACCGCTGAATTGATTACCTATCAAGGAAGCCGTTAAATGACGGTAAGAGCAATAAAACGATCGTTTGTTCTTTGCGGTGACTTGAACACCTTAAGGGACATCGGACCTCCTTTGATTCAGACCTTAGGGTGTTCAGACTAAGTTGACCATTAACCTAATACCTTAGTGTACGTCATACTTGCGTACGTTACGTTGGCTATAGACTGACCTAACATGAAGGCTTTAAAGTTTTTTAGACTTAAAGACTTAGACTAGGCTGTAACGAAACACCGGTGGGTTTTGAATAAAACGGATTGTATTTTCCTCTTGTGACTGTATTTGTTGAAGCTATTACATTTGGGACCTGATCGGCCAGGTTACTACTGAAAGCCTGCTCATGCTGGGACTTAGGGTAAGCCTGCTAGTGTTGATTCGTGAAGCGTTGGATTAAAAGACGAAAGGTTTAGTATTCTTCGGCGCCTTCGTCTCCGCCTTCGACCGAATCCATTCCAACCTCCTCGTAGTCCTTTTCGAGAGCGGCGAGGTCCTCCCTGGCTTCGGAGAACTCCCCTTCTTCCATCCCCTCGCCGACGTACCAGTGGACGAAGGCCCTCTTGGCATACATGAGGTCGAACTTGTGGTCGAGGCGCGCCCACGCTTCGGCGATGGCGGTCGTGTTGGATAGCATGCAGACGGCGCGTTGGACTTTGGCCAGGTCTCCACCGGGCACGACGGTCGGTGGTTGGTAGTTGATGCCTACTTTGAATCCGGTCGGGCACCAGTCTACGAACTGGATCGTCCTTTTTGTCTTGATGGTGGCTATGGCCGCGTTGACATCCTTGGGCACGACATCCCCTCTGTAGAGCATGCAGCACGCCATGTATTTACCATGGCGCGGGTCGCACTTCACCATTTGGTTCGCAGGTTCAAAGCAGGCGTTCGTGATCTCCATGACGGACAGTTGTTCGTGGTAAGCCTTCTCGGCGGAGATGACAGGCGCGTATGTCACCAGAGGGAAATGGATTCTGGGGTAGGGCACCAGATTCGTCTGGAATTCCGTCAGGTCGACGTTGAGTGCGCCGTCGAATCTGAGAGACGCCGTGATAGACGAGACGATCTGACCGATAAGTCGGTTCAGATTCGTATATGTGGGACGTTCAATGTCCAGATTGCGCCTGCAGATGTCGTATATGGCCTCGTTGTCGACCATGAAAGCGCAGTCGGAGTGTTCCAGGGTGGTGTGGGTCGTAAGGATCGAGTTGTACGGTTCGACGACCGCCGTCGATACCTGAGGAGCCGGGTAGATGGCGAACTCTAATTTGCTTTTTTTCCCATAATCTACGGAGAGCCGTTCCATGAGGAGGGAGGTGAACCCTGAGCCGGTCCCGCCGCCAAAGGAGTGGAAAATAAGGAAACCTTGGAGGCCAGTGCACTGGTCCGCGAGTTTCCTGGTCCTGTCCAACACCAAGTCGACGATCTCTTTTCCGATCGTATAGTGCCCTCGGGCGTAGTTGTTCGCAGCATCCTCTTTACCAGTGATGAGCTGTTCGGGGTGGAAAAGCTGCCTGTATGTCCCAGTCCTCACCTCATCTAAAAACGATGTAAATTAATTCGTTTTCACAGAATTGTCACCGATAATTCGCTTACCGACAACAGTCGGCTCGAGGTCGACGAAAATAGCGCGAGGAACATGTTTCCCGGCTCCAGTCTCCGAAAAGAAGGTGTTGAACGAGTCGTCGCCACCTCCGACCGTCTTATCCGACGGCATCTGCCCGTCCGGTTGGATCCCGTGCTCGAGGCAGTAGAGCTCCCAGCAGGCGTTGCCGATTTGAACTCCGGCCTGGCCGACATGGATTGAGATACACTCACGCTGAAATGGAAACGAGATCACTTGTTAATAAAGATGAAGGACAATGATGAGACACGATGTTGTTATAGCCTCATTTAAATCTGAGACCTTAGAATGTCTTGGGACTTGATGTACTCTAAAGACCTTTCAAACTCAAGGAATTCAATCGAATCACAACTATGGGTTTTAATTAGAGAAATTTCGCTTGAATTGGAAAAACCTATCCTTTGAGCCGGCCTAGCAAAATTCGTCTTAAGTCAGATAACACCAAATCCTTTAAGTCAAAAACCTACAAACCGAATCTTCAAGTCACTCAAGCAGCAATAATTTGTTGTAAGTCAGACAAACCGATCCTTTGCGTCAGTCAGGCAGCAATAATTTGTTGTAAGTCGGATAAACCGATCCTTCGAGACAGGATTTTGTCTTAATTAGTTAAAACCGATCTTTTGAGTCAATCAAGAAGCAGAAAGTTGTTAGTGAAAAAACCTATCCCGAGTGCATATTACAAAAGCCGGCCTACCGACTGAAATCCGTCTTGAGTCAGAAAAATGAACCTCAGACAAAATCGGACAAACCGATCCTTTCAGCTAGCCAAGCAACTTCAATTTGAATCTTAAGTTGTAAAATATTAAATAAAAAATAAAAAAATAAATACATGTGATAATGACTGGCTATAAATATTTTTTTTTTATCGTGATGGCCACTGTGAGTGACTCAACAAGATGTAAAAGTATGAAACACCAGCAAACTCAGATGATATGGGTGTTATTGAGTTTTCCTATTTCAGATTCTCTACGGGAGGACGAGTAACTACGGTCCTTGGCCCATATAGGGGGCCACGCCTCAAACACCTCTGGGCGTGGTGGGAAAAAAATATATATGTGTGTGTGAAAACAATCTGTGCTAGATGGTTGAACATTAAACAATAATTATTGAAAACAAATCAGATGGGAATTGTTTCAATTTTTTTTAATGCCAGTTGTGCAATTTCCCCAAGGAGTTTACAATGTGATGGGGCTTTTTATGGATTTTGTATATTTTTGTACTCACCATTTCGGTTTCTGGTGGTTTTTCTTGAGAGTGGATGAATAAAAATTAGGCTCACTCGCCGGCTGTGAAAAGACGGACGCAAAAGGCTGATAAAGTTGCCTGAAACGACCGCTCGCAGTCAGTGAAATGAGCCGGCCGGGGGCGAGGAGGTCATTATATATACGGGGTGACACGAGGGTGGGGGTTTTAAATTGCACGGGGGTGGCTCGGGAGGCCCAGACCGAGGCAAAACAATAAAAAAAAGTCCCCAAGGGTGGAAATTACCCAAGGAAAAAATTACACACAAAAAATGCCTTTTTGAAAGTTTCACTTTTGGAAAAACCTGATTTTTCCGCCGTTTTTCACGTACACCCGGGGTTGTCGCAATGCGGCGGTCGATAAGCGGCGAGACTGCGCGGACCGATCGACCCCATCTGACTCACCGGAAGTCCCCGACCACGTGGCTGACTAATGCCAATAATCGTTAATTATTCAAACGTCTCCTGGTAGAGACCAGGAAGGTGACATCATCTCGCCGAAAATGGCGTTTTTTCTCCCATTATCAATCAAGAATGACCCAATTTTTTGATAAGTAAAACGGTCCATCGGATTGCCGAGAAACACCCACTGACAGGCCTTGACACGCGATTTATAAGATGAAAACACGCTGAAAACCGAGGAATACAGTTGTATTAATTCCAATATTTATATGGATTGTTTGTTTCAACTGTTAAAAGTTTGTTTTTTCTATTCATTAATCGCCCGGAATTCTGCAATCACGACAGCTAAAAAGACCAGGTTGTCCAATTAAAAAAAAAAACTTCTGTTCCTTAGCTAAAGGTATGATTCGACTGATACAAAGACATATAACACATTTCTGTTATCTATCCTGGTCAAAAGATCAACCTGTCAAATTCAAAAAATTCTGTTCCTTTTCTAAAGGAATGATTCGACTGATATAAGACATTTCTGTCATTTACCCAGGTCAAAGGATCAGCATGTCCAATTCAAAAAAATTTCTGTTCTTTGGCTAAAGGAATGATTTGACTTAAATAAGACACATTTCTGTTATCTATCTTGGTCAAAGGGTCATAATGACATATTAAAAAGAGAAAAAAAATATGTTCCTTGGCTATTGGAATGATTCGACTGATATAACACATTTCTGTCGAATATCCTGGTCAAAGGATCAGCATATCCAATTCAATAAAACTTCTGTTCCTTGGCTAAAGGAATGATTTGACTGATATCACACTCATTTCTGTCATTTACCCTGGTCAAAGGTATGCACGTCCAATTCAAAAAAATTCCTGTTCCTTTGGTAAAGGAATGTTTTGACTGATATAAGAAACATTTCTGTCGCTTATCCTGGTCAAAGGATCAGCATGACCAATTTTAAAAAAAACTTCTGTTCCTTGGCTAAAGGAATGATTTGACTGAAATAAGACACATTTGTTAAGGATATGATCCCAGAAACATAGGAGAGCATTACCAATATGGTATACATTCGGCTCCAAAACAAATAAAGGTACCGAAACGGGCATTTTCTGTGCAACCCTAAAAAACGAGCCATCAAACTCATTAGGGACACTTCAGTCTTTCAAGCAGAAATACATGCCATCAATGCTTTTGTTCTGGAAAATTTTAAAAAGGTTACACTACCAAAATAATCCTCATTGGAACTGATAGCAAATTAGCTATTAAAATACAATGTTAAAAACTGTGGGAAAACAACCACCTTGGGTACTAGGACAGGATCTTAAAAACCATATATACTATATAAGCTCTGAAGCTAAGCATTAGCATTTAAAAAATCATATCAAATTTAGTCAGTGAATTCATCCAGAATCTCCAAAACCTAGGGAAACCCAACAGCCCGATGGTATCTTGTGTGCCGAAGCACAGAGAATTAGGTAATGGGAAAGCAGACAGCCAGGCCTGAAGAGGATCAACTACAATAGGCCCTGAACTCACACTTGGTATACCAAAAGCAATATAGAATATATTATGAAAAAAAAAAGAATAGAAAATTAGATAAACTCTAGTGGCACTAGACCCAGTAAACTTATGATGAAATAACCCTCACCAAGGCTGGAAAAATCACTGTCGCCATTGGGAAGGACCAGACTCAGAGGAGCCGTAGGACTACTAACTGGTCACTGGCATCTGAGAAAATACAACATGGGCATAAACACCGTTGATCTCATCTGCAGATTATGGAATGAGTAGAAGGAAACAGGCACCCATATTATTTTCGATGGCAAGCAACAGCTCAATGGAGACATTTAAAAAAAAAAAATTGTATTTGTTTTTTTACAACTGCATTCTTGGACACGACAATTAAATCAGATAACATTAATGGTAGCATGAAAGCTGGAGCAGTTACCATTCAGTGATGTTAGTAAATCAATATGCTGAGCAAGATGTAGTCCATCTTAGGAGACCAATGTCCAACTGTTAAGGTTGCCCCGGGGCCACCGACACTTCCGTCTATTGTTTGGATTATTAGGTAATGAGGTGGATGACAGGTTTTCGACGAAAAGGTTCAGATGAAGGGGCAGTTTGGAATAGAACATTTTCAGATTGATTTTACAGTTTTCTTTTGTTTGTTAGTGAGAGTTTTGATCATCTGTCCAGTAGACGTTTAAGCGTGAAAAATCGTATGTTACAGTCTGTGCGCTTAAGTCGTGTATGGGGGTTCCACGCCAGTCGTTAGTTCAGGTAGGTATTGTACATGGTTTGCAATTGGGATGGGGGCGTTGTTGAGATGTACTGGTGGGAAGGAAATGAAAAAGGAAAAAATGAAATGAAACTGAAGATAATGGAATTGTAGCAACGAAGGTCAATACCTGTTACTACTGAGAAGAAGGTTGAGTTTATTGCTAAACTCAGAGTAGTGGTAGGACCACTAACCGGTCACTGGCATCTGAGAAAACATCTGTACAACATGGGTACATACAGTGATGATCCCATTTGCAGAGTATGCAATGAGGAAGAGGAAGTAGCTACCCATAACATTTTCGATAGGAAACAACAGCTCAATGGAGATGTAAACTAACAATCAAAAAAATCTAGGGAATGAAATTGTAGCAACAGTCAATGACCTGATACTTCTGAGAAGGGGGTTGAGTCTATTGCTAAACTCAGAGTAGTGGTAGGACTACTAACTGGTCACTGGCAGCTGAGAAAACATCTACACAACATGGGCACATACAGAAGGAGGAAACAGCACAATGGAGATGTAAACTAACAATTAAAAAAATTTAGGGTATGAAATTGTTTCAATGATGGACAACGACTTCATACTTTTGGAGGAGGGCTGAGTCGAATGCACTGAACTAGGAAACTAGGAAGATACAATAAGCCAAAACTGTTGGAACAAAGCTCAACAAAAATTAGCTACCCAAACATTAGGCAGCATTCAAAGACTAGCAAATCTATATATCACAGGGGCAATGATAACAACCCCTACAAATATATTAGAAACTTTGCTATACCTACCTCCACTGGAAATATTCATTCCAGGAAAGGCTAGGGAAAGCTCAGTTAGGCTCCAGAAACAAATTTGAAAGAAACTAAACAATTCGGGCATACAACCATAATCAACAAAATCAGACATTAGTAAAAATGGGGACTGATTACATGATCCCAGAAACAATCTTCACAACTTTTTACAAAGTTTCAACGGACTATAAAGGACAGGAAGAATACTGGAGAGCATCAGATACAATGATATGGTATACAGATGGCTCCAAAACAAGCAAAACGAAACCGATCAGGTGTTTTCTGTACAAGCCCAAAACATGAGCAATCAAACTCATTAGGGCAGTACTCTTCGGTCTTTTAAGCAGAAATACTTACCATCAATGCTTTTGCCCTGGAAAATCTTAAAAGAGGTCACACTGACAACAAAATCCTCGTAAGATCAGACAGCCAAGTAGCCATTAGAGCATTAGCATATAAAAGAATCGCATCAAACTTAGTCAGTTTAATGGTTCCAAAATCTCCAAAACCTGGGGGAACACAACAACCTGATGATATCTTGGGAGCCAGGGCACAAAGGTATTTGGGTCTCGAGAGTGCAGACAGACTGGCCAGAGGAGGATCTGCAAGACCATACATAGGCTCCAAACCTATTCTTCTGATAACAAAACCAAATCCTCCATCACAGAAGGGATCCAAACAAAACAAAAGAAGAAGTGGATAAACTCTAGTTGTGCTAGACATAGTAAACTTATGATGAAACAACCCTCACCAAAATTGGCAAAACCACTGCTACAATTGGAGAGGGCCAAACTCAGAGGAGTGGTAGGGCTACTAACCAGTAACTGGCATCTGAGAAAACATCCTCACACAAACAGCCATTCATATCATCTTCTAATGCGAAGCAACAGCTCAATGGAGGTTTAACCTAATGTACGGAAAAAACTTAGGGAATCAAATTGCAGCAGTGACAGTGATTTACCTGATACTTTTAAGAACTAAGGACTATTAAGAACTAAGAACTATTGCACTGAACTAAGGAACTAGGAAGGTACAATAAGCCAGAAAGCTGCAGTGCCTGGGGAGTTCTAGTATCCTTATTGCTATACCAGGCTTTAGAGATTTTGGATATATTCTCTATTTGTGTACATGGGTGTAAGATCGTGGGAAGGAGGTGGCCATGGGATTCCTGCTCTGCCAGACCACGTGGGGTGCTGGTTCGACCGGCCATAAAACGACGGCTGGGACCTCAAAGACGACTTTTTTGAAAGTGCGCGGTCCTCCTTGCTCGGAAGTGGGCCTGCGCCGGCGGCCGGCCGCCTTTTCGGCTGTGCGCAGCGTTCGTCGTCCAAAGGCAACGCCGTCGCAGGTTATAAAAAAACGCTCCTGTCAATGATCTGGGAAAGAGGCGCGACGCAACGCCGAGACGGCCTGGGAGGCTCGATCTAACCGACGCCCGATTTCACATGCGACTCGAATTCACCTCCGTCTTGACAGTTCGACCAGCCCGGAAATGACCTCGGCCGTCTACTTGGAGCACTACTTGGACAGTGAGTACGCCCCCCTCCCCGTACACCGAGCTCCTGGCTCGCCATTTATGGGTTTTTAGGCCAGTTTTCCAATCGATATGGACAATTTGCCCCTTTAAATAACAGATAGAACGGAAATTTATCTTAATTTAGGCAAACTCAACTATTGGGTTTCACAAACAACCAAATTCTGTCATAAATTGGTCAAACTGATCATTTGAGATAGTCGAAGAACAAAAGATCCCAAATGGGACAAACTGATCATTAATGATCCAAGAAATTTGCAAACTAATCATTTGAGAAAGCCAAGGGACTGAAAGTTGATTTAAATTTTACAACTGACATTTTGAGAATTTCAAGGAATAGAAGTTCCTCTTAAATTGAACGAACTGATCTCTTGGTTTTCAGAAACAACTCAATCCCATCAAGAATTGGACAAACTGATTATTTGAATGCGCCAAGAAACAGAAGATTGCAAACTGCTCTTTTAAGAAAGCCAAGTTAAGGATATATTTTATACGAAAAACCTTCCCATTCTGTATATACACATTATTGCACAAATTACAAATACCCATACCTCCAGTACAAAAAGAATCAGTGGCTCCCATCTCTCCTTGGACATTTCCCAAACCGAAAATTTTATATTTCGCAAAGCCCTTACACCTTTTCATATATACCAGCAGGAGTTTCTGAAAATAAAAAACGCACTCCCACAAGCGGCATTTACCTAGACGGACGGATCAAGGAGCTCTAGGGGCGTGGGAGCTGCGTCTATATTTGCCCTAACAAATTTCTTTTCTCAACATCATTTTTGTAGCAACTGTAGCCCTGAGCTACTAGCAGTATGGAAATCTCCAAATTTTATATGTTCTGATAACAATAGTAGCTATGTGATTTGCACTGATTCAGAATTGGCCTTACATGCCTTGGAACACCCCTATTCAGATGATCCTGGTGTGCAGGAGGTACTGGCGTCACTGGACAGTCTCCAATTGCAGGGAAAGAGCGTTTACTTCGTCTGGGTTCCTGGACATGTAAATATCAAAGGAAACCATTTGGCAGATGAAGCTGCAAAAGAAGCAGCCATTATAGGCCTTCAAATCAGGAATGTTCCAAAGAGTGATATGACTGTAGTTTACGAGTCAAAAGTTAAGAGTCAATGGGAACAGGACTGGACTAACATATCTGAGAAAAAAATATGGAAAATAAAGAACTCTGTAGATTTATGGTCTACTTCATTCAGAAATAGTAGAAGGGAAGAAGTGGTTCTTGCACGGTTGAGGATTGGACACTGTAGAGCCATTAAGGGTCATTTCATGGGGTGAGAGGCACCTCCAAATTGTGGAATGTGCAATCAAATCATGCTACATAGACGTCATGCCCGTTATATTCAGCCCATAGACATCTACACTCCTTGTCTATAAGCATCTAAGGAATGCTAGGTGACAACAATGATAGTATGCGTTATTCGATTTTCCCAAATCAGCAAATCTAATAGACAAAATATGAGCTCACACTGTTTATCTAAATTAAATGAAATAAATATAATAAGATAATAATAATAATTAGATATAACAATAATAAAGATAATAAATAATAATAATAGACAGTATAAAGATAAATAAATATAGATAAACAAATATACTAGGTCGACCGTCCACATGGATAGCTTTAATCTGTATTCCTCTTTCTACCTATTAGATAATGAGTTAGTCACTGGGACTTGGTGGTTGCGACCCCTTTAAGAAAAAAAAAAAAAAAAAAAAAAACCCAAGAGACTGAAAGTTGATTTAATTTGATAACTGACATTTGAGAATTTCAAGGAACAGAAGTTCCTCTTAAATTGAACGAACTGATTCTTGGGTTTAAAAAACAACCCAATTCTGACATAAATTGGGCAAACTGATCATTTGAATGGCAAGAAACAAGTTTGGAAACTGGTCATTTGAGAAAATCAAGGGACTAAAATTGATTTAAGTTTGAACAACTGATCTTTTGAGAAAGATGAGTTTCTCTTAATTTTGAACGAACTAATCTCTTAGGTTACAGAAACAACTCAATCCTGTCATAAATCGGCCAAACTGATCATTTGAGATAGCCAAGGAACAGAAGTTTCCAATTAAGACAAACTGATCATTAATGTGTAGAGATTAGTGACAGTTAATAGGTAATTATTCAGGTATCGTGAGATGCGGTCTGGTGATGATATCTGAATAATTACTGATCATTAATGTGTTTTTTTATTAGATTTATATGATATTTACAACTACAAGTGATGTATTAAGTAAATATGTTCGTATATCGAATTACCATTTGAGGCTCTTGTGCCCAGTGGTAACATTCCTTCACACTTATGTTGCATGATCATTAATGATGCAAGAAATTTACAAACTGATCCTTTGAAAAAGTCAAGGGACTGAAAGTAGATTTAAATTGGACAACTGATGTTTCGAGGAACTGAAGTTCTTAAATTGAACGAACTGATCTCTTGGGTTACAGAAACAATTCAGTTCTGTATTAAATTTGGCAAACAGATAATTTGTGAAAGTCAAGGGACTGAAATTTGATTTAATTTAGGACAACTGATCTTTTAAGAAAGATGTATAGAAATTGTTCTTAAATTGGACGAACTAATCTCCTGAGTTACAGAAACACCTCAGCCCTGAATTAAATTAGACAAATTGATCATTTGTATGTGCCAAGAAACAGAAGTTTAGATCTTTGATAATGTCAAGGGTCTGAAATTTGTTATAAATTGTACGACCAATCCTTGTAAGTCTGTCAAGATAGTAAAGATTGTTTTGAATAGGGCGAATTTATTTACCCTCTGAGCTATGGCAAACTAGTGAAATTTGAACAGAATTATGCAACCTGATCATATGAATGTGCCATAAACAGAAGTTTGCAAACTGATCCTTTGAGAAAAAGCCAAGGGGCTGAAATTCGATTTAAATTATGCAACTCTTCATTTGATTCTGCCACGGTACTGGAATTCGTAAATAGAATAAATTTATACTGTGAGCTACAGCAAACGGGATAAATTTGTACAGAATTGTTCAAACTGATCCTTGGAATCAGCCAAGAAATAGAAATTTGCATTTAATCAGACAAACTGTTCCTAACTGAAATTTATTAAATTTAATAAACTGATCACTTCAGTTGAACAAGCACAGGAATTTGTCATGAATCTGACACACTGATCCTTTCAGTTATAAAGGAGACAGAAATTCAAACATCTTTTGTGAAGGCCAAGGGATAAAATTGGTTTCAAATTAGGCTTACCCTTTGAATTATGACGAACAAGGGCAATTTGATTGAACTATTCAAACTGAAAATATGAATCAGCCAAGAATTTCAATCACTGATTTTTTTTCATACATTTCTTTAGTTATTCTTAATTTAAACGATACTGATTTGACTCACGCTTGATTCTCATAAGTTTCAAAATTTTATAGGCCTCGAGCACCTGCCGGTCGAGCTCCAGCGCAACTTCACTCTCATGCGTGATCTTGACACGAGGGCCCAGAACGTCATGAGGAACATCGACCAGCTTGCCGATGACTTCATGGCAAACCTTAAGAACCTGACTAGCGAAAAGCGCAAGGAAGCCATGGCCGACATACAGCAGCAGTTCAACAAGGCTAAGGAGTACGGTGACGACAAGGTTCAGTTGGCGATCCAGACGTACGAGCTTGTCGACAAGCACATACGCCGCCTCGACTCTGACCTTGCACGTTTTGAATCGGAAATTCAGGACAAGGTCACTTCAAACACTCGCCCCACAGACGATCAAGTATCCGTTGCCATCAAAAGTAATTATCTCAAGAAAAAATTATTTTGTCCGTTTATTCTAATTTTATTTGTTTTAAAGAAGGAAGAAAGAAAATTAAAGAAAAAGAAAAGAAAAGGAAAGGGTTGAGTTCTGATGATGACTCAGGTGGAAAGACATTAAAGAAGAGAAAGAAAAGTATGTATATTTTTAAATTTTATTAGCATAAAAATAATGCTTATTTTTTGTTTTAGCTGGAGGAAAAGCAGTGGGTGGTAAAAACGCAGGCGGTAAAGCAACCAGCATACCAGCGAGCGACTCCCCACTGGCCGTGCTGCCTCTAGCCAGTGGCGATGTCCTCGACATGCCAGTTGACCCTAACGAGCCGACCTACTGCCTATGCCACCAGGTCTCCTATGGGGAGATGATCGGTTGCGACAACCCTGATGTAAGATTATATAAAATAAAATAAATGAACGCTAATATATTTTTTATATCTTTTTTTTTTAAACAGTGTCCGATCGAGTGGTTCCATTTCGCATGTGTTAACCTGACGACGAAACCCAAAGGAAAGTGGTTCTGCCCGAAATGCATTTCAGACCGAAAGAAGAAATGATCTTCATATTTTAGCGTACTGTTTTTTGTTTGTTTTTTATTGTAATTTTTTGATTTTGTATGAACGAACGGAGAAGAAAAAATTTTTTCATTATGTAAATTAATGATATATATTTTGTATTAATTAAATAAGCTTAAAAAAGAAATTAAATACATAATAAATTATATTTAACGTTGCATTTTTTCTTTTCTCTTTCCCTAATGTTAAATTTTTGCGTTGCTATACTAATACTTTGTACAACTTTTGCATGTGATGCCATATTCTGTCACATTGGCATAATTTTGAAATGTCCCGTCAAAATAGTGAGATCGATTGGACAAATTGTATTTATATAATTTACAATTTTCTTTGTCTTAAGAATGGTGAAAGTACAGACAGTTCAGTTTTGGACAATGTTATGTCTAGATATCTGAACTTGAACTCATTCACGACAAACAGTTTTGGAAAGTAGTTTGTAGCTCGATTGGTTGACCTGAACTTGAAAATGTGAGTCTTCTTTGTACTACGGTTGTTACAGTCAGTAAAGGTGTCTGTAGAGTGTGTGGCTTCCCAAACTGTGGTCCTTGCCTATCATTGTGAAAAATTCAGAATGAATAAATCAAAGTAAAGACTAATAACACAGTAATGATTTTTTAAAATTTATTTTTGAAATTTTTGAAAACTTATACTTGTTATCTTATATTAAATTTATTATATTATATTTACAGTATAAACAGTTCAAAACCAACGAAATTATTAAGAAATTTAAAAAGTGTTGCAGTTTTCAAAAATCGAAACCCCCAAAGATTGTCCTTTTTTTAAATTTTACTCTATTATCGATATATTCTGTATTGTTTTATGATATTTTTCTGAGTTGTTGGCTACATAAACAGTTTGTTACAAAATGAATGAAATGTGCAGATAACAAAGTCAGAACAGGCAGATTTACTCCTTTTTGCTATAATTTATTATTACTGAAATTTTGTGTAATTTTTATGATTTTTTGCTTTACCGGAAGGCAAAATAACAAGGTTATAAATATAACAAACTAAAAAAGTGTTGACTTTTGAATTGATATAAAAACTAAAACTTTGAAGGAGCTATTTGTCATTTTGCATTATTTTTTATTTTTATTTATTTATTTGTACTCTCTGTGTTATATTTATGATTAGAGGAGGATAAACAGACACTTTTTAACAAAATAAATGAATAAAAGTATTGATATTTGCATATATCAAAAAGTCAGAAAAGCCAGTTTTTATCTTCTTTTTGTACATTTATACAATTGTTGATTTTACTTGCAGTTTCAATGAAATTTGTCTTAATTTTAGGCTGAATAACCAGTACATATAATAAAAGAAATGAATTTTTTAAAAATGAGATTTAAGTAAAAAGACTGGCGGCCATCAAAAAACAATGCATTAGGAGATCACCCTCTTTTTGCAATATCATTACTTATATTCTTTGTATTTTCTAAGTTAATTTAGTTTAGAGTAAGCTAAATAAACATATAAGAAAATAAATTAATAAATAAAAACATTTACATATATCAAAATCCAAGCACTGGCAGATTTACTTCACAATAAGACCCAGAATAAGCTATTGATCACAAATCTGGTGAAACAAACCTTAACAAAAAGTATCCACCCAAGCATTAGGCAACATACAAACACTACCAAATCTATGTATCACAGGGGCAATGAGAACAACCCTTGAAGAGGAATTAGAAACTTTGCTAAATCTACCTCCATTGGAAATATTCGTGTAAGACGAGACTATGGAAAGATCGCTTAGACTCCATAAACAATTAAATTGGAAAGGAACTACACAATTCACATATACAACTATAATCAACAAAATCTGACACCCATTATTAGTAATGGGGAGCGATTACATGATCCCAGAAACAATCTTCACATCTTCCTATAAAGTCTCAATGTACTATAAAGGAGAGGAAGAACACATGAGCATCAGATACAATGATATGGTATACAGTTGGCTCCAAAACAAACAAAGGAACTGGATCAAGGAAATTTAACTTCTGAAGGCAATAATCCTTGCGTTAAAACAGATACGATGAATTAACACTCATAGCACTTTGTGAAAAATGTAAAAGTCGATGTAAAAATGTCTCAAG
>CM077110.1:6032385-6068929 GCA_039619505.1 Cimex hemipterus | reverse complement strand
CTCTCTCTCTCTCTCTCTCTCTCTCTCTCTCTCTCTCTCTCTCTCTCCTGGCGAGCTCTTGGTTGGTGGTATCCAGGATGGGCCTTGCGGAGGCGGCTCTTTCGGATAGGCCTTGTTACTGTTTTGCATAATAATTGTCGATTCTATCTCAGTTTAAAAAAATGGGATGATTTATATTTAGGCTGGCCATCCTTTTGCCTCATGATGGCTTTCCAGAATTTTTTCATTGCCTTGTAATCGGCTGGGCTTGATATCACAAGGCGCGTATTGTGCGCATGTACATTTCACACCCTAAGGCCGTCACAAGTCAGGCTACGTGTTCCTATGTCCGTTTCCGGACTTAACAGGATGGTTATGCAACCATATATCCCTGAAGGCCCAACCCTCACGTCACCAGGCGTTAGCCACGGCTGCAGCCGTGCTAGGATAGACCACGGGGAGGTGCCTGGTCGAGATATGACGTGAGGGTCGCACCTGACATATATCTTACGTGCTAATGAGGTGTGCCCAATCTCCCGGTACACTGAACTCCGTCCAGGAGAGAAAGAGAGTCTCTGCCATCACGTAATTATGTCTATATTGAATTCTATTGATAGTGACTTTCTTTTCGGCCGGTTCCATTACTTGCATTTCTTCATAAATTTTACGCTGTGTATTGATTTCTAATTTAATTGAGATTACTCCGGCAATTACACAGAGAGCAGTACAGTATGCTCTAGTGAGTTTTAGAAATATTTTTCGTTGCGTTGTTTCTAATGTTTTTGTTGGGCTGATGTTACAACGCTTTGCCCAGATTGGGCATGCATACAGGATGATTGACACATAAACAGCCATGGCTATTGTTTTTCTTTGACGAAATCGAACCCGCCTTAATGGTCCTGTTAATGCATTCATACGACAGATGGTTGTTAATACTTTTATCTTTCACTGCCTCTATATTTTTTTTAAAAAGTCAAGCCTGCTCCTATCTTAAGTTCTAGGAACTTGGCTTCTTGGCAGTACTTAACTGTTTTATCCCCAACTTTAAGTTTGGGCCATGAACGTAACTTGAGTTTGCCAGTCAGTAGTATTAATGCTGACTTATCTTCTGCCAACATTAATTTGGTCTCACCACACCATTGCTGAGCTATTACTATTGCCGCATTTCCTTTAGACTTCAAGTCGCTACGTGTATTCGCTTCTATTACGACAGCAAGGTCATCCACGTATGCAATTGGATTTAGTCCTTCTGAATTACTTAATCTGTTCAGTAGGGGGTCTACCGACAATGTCCACAGTAGAGGACCCAATATAGAGCCCTGGGGCACCCCTTTTTCTATCTTTCGCCCAAGTCCAGAGGATGTCATTACTGTTCTATTCATGAGAAAAGCGGCCAACAAGTTAATGATAGTCCGGTGGCACCTTCCTACATTTGAGCCTATTATGTATTACATGTGGCCGCCACAGTCTGTCATATGCTTTGCTAACGTCTAGCATAAGCAATGCACAGTACTTAGATCTGCTTTCATTCTAATCTCCATGATAGCACTCATTGCTGTTGTCGTTGATCGTCCAGATATGCCACCATGTTGGTATTGACTAATAGTCCCCATTGGACATTCCGTATTCTGGACGCTATCATACTCTCCAAAAGTTTCCCAAGATTTGATAGCAATTACATTGTTCTATACGAACCAGGACAGTGCGATGGTTTTCCAGCTTTTAGGAAGGGGCAGGCTATAGTTTTTTTCCACATTTTAGGGAAATATCCGATTCTTCTAGCATTGTCCATTATCTGCAGAAGAGGTTCTCTATTATTTTTCATACATATTCATAATAGTTTGAGATTCAACTCTGTCAAAGCCCTGTGCTCTTCCATTTCTTAATTTCATTGCGGCTGAGGTTATTTCCAAGTCGGTCCAGGGTTCATTGTTTATTATTTTGCATTTATTTTTCATATTTTCTCTAAACACAGCATGGTTTGCATTGTCCTCTTCATGAATGTCTTTGGGAAAGGCAGTTCTAAGAATATTTTTTCCGTTCACTCAAAGTCATCACCCCCCCAATAGGAACTGTAGGCTGCCTGTGTATAATTTTGTCAACCTTCGTATGCATACCCCATGTGTCTGTATTGGCACTATTTTCAACAAAAGCCCGCCACCTCTTTCATATAATGTTTCGTACCTCAAGGTATCTTCTTGTTTCTTGGTCTTCACTACCTCTCACTGCCTGGTATAGCTTGCATAATCTAAGCGAGTCTTGTTGCCTGCTGCAATTCAGTGTTCCACCATCGAGGGCCACTGTGTGGTGGTGCAGGAGGTTCATAACGCCTAACAGCATCTCTTAGGGCTGTTGATAAGGTTGATAGGACAGGATCCTTACATCTGACCACCCTTGCTGTAGAGCCCATGGCTTTGTCGGTGCCCTGACACCACGGTTCCTGGTCCAAGAGAATGCTTATTTCTTGGTTTTGATCTAGGACTCTCGCCTCTCAACTGACAGTTTCTGAGCCGTGACAATTTAGTCGAGCAATTTTTAGAAATTTTATTGGGCCAATTGTGCTGCGTATATGTTCACTGTTGATATCGTTCATTGTGCGTTTGGTGTAGTGTGTTGTCAGTATACATATCCATCAAATTATGCTCGACTATTTTGCTGGGTTGATGTACCGTTATTGTATGTTTTGTTATGTCCGTGGTGTTTGTCTCATCTCCATAATCCGTTATGTTCCGTGCTCTAGTGAGAGCCTTCCTATGAATTTGGCACAGTTTTGAGCTTGCATGGTGATTGCTGTTATAAAAGCTTGATTCAGGCAGTTCGCGCACTTTACTTTTGACCTGTCACAGCTTCTGGCGTCATGATTTGAACCACATATACCACAAGTGGGCTCTTTTTTTTGGCAATTGGCTGCAACGGGTCCGTATAACTGGCAGTTGTAGCAGCGAGTAACGCCTGAATATTCTTTCACTATACATGATTGATAGTCTAGATATACTTTTCCCTTGTTAATGGCAGATTTCCATGTTTTCGGGTCACCTCTGCGACCCAAGTCACAAATTGCGAATCTTGTCTTGTGCCTCCTCCATATCTTAAAGTGAGTGAAAAGAGGTCTCACTGCATCCGGCATGCATATTCCTTCCGTACTGTTATTTGCAACTAGCTGTTCTGCAATCTGTGCGGGCGTGTGTTCTTTGGGTGTTCTTAGGATTAGCAATCTCGGGTCCTGTTGGTTGCTATGCGTAGCTTGAACCCAGCTTGTTGTAACTGCTCATTTGCAAAAATTGCCTGTCGGTCTGTAGTTGATTCTGTTTTGATAGCTAAACCTCCTTGAGCTGTTATTCTGTTGTCTATTCTAATTTTTGTTTGTCTGGGATTAATAAGCTTTTTGACCTGTGTAAGGAGGTTTGTTGTGTCGATGTTTTCTTGGAGATCAATATATACAATTTTATCTATGTTATCTGTTGTGGTGTTCAGTGAGGCTTGTTTAGTGTTTTTCGGAGAGGTAGCCTTGTCAGATGATTTTGTTTTTTTCTTCGGGCTACTACGGTTGACCATGTTTGTTCTTTATTTATTTTTTCGGATTCCGAGCCATTGCATTCGGTTATCTGATTGATACTATCCGTTTGGAGGTTACAGTAACGCTTGTCTTTCTTTGTTCTATTCATGCCATTTTTTATTCCGAATTGTTGCATTCTGCTACTGCAGGATTTCAATTCTGCCGCAATTGTTTCTGCATTATCCCCTATTGTTGTATGCTCCGGCAAATCACTTTCAATTTCATCAGGCGGGAATGCTTCTTCCAGTAGTGCTAGCCCCGCGGCCGTTATCCCTTCATAATCACGGCCTAACGGTTCCGCAGCCAGCCTACTGGTAATTTACCCGCGAGCGACTTTCGAGTGCAAGCCCCATTTGTCAGCCTTGTCCCCTTCTTCCACAAATCTTCGCCATTCTTTCCTCTTTGATCTACGTACCTCCTTCCGAAATAACTTTTTGGCCTGCAAATATTCTCTCTTGAGCTCTTCTCTTTCTGCCATGTCGCGACTTCTCTGAAACTGACGCCTCAAATGCTGAGCTGCTGCCTTGCTTTCTGCAACTTCTCTGGTCCACCAGGCTGGCCCAGATAGCGTCGATGTATCACGACACCTCCTATCGGGCCCCTCAGTCAGCGCTGTTGTAAGAATAGCTACTTTGTTAACAATATCTTCGATGTTGTTTACCGAAGGCAACAAAAGTGTATCTTCCTCTAGTGCTAAGTCACCCCGAACCATGTCTTTCATGCTTGTTATGTTAATTCTATCAATTCGGATTCGTGGTTTTTTGTTTTGAGCATGGATAAGACCTCGTTGGCTTCATGTCTAGCCTTAGCCAAGCATGATAACTTTTCGTGGCATCAATATCAATTTCAAAGCGGTTCACTCGACGATGCAGTGCCGTAGACATGATTACGAGGTCTATTGCTGACTCACCTTGTGCAGAGCTATAAGTGGGTGGTGAATCCACAGCATTCAGCACTATGCATCCTCTATAAATCAATAACAGCGACACCTCGCCTGTCTGATCGGGCATCTCCCCACGCCGGATGGTGGCTGTTGAAGTCACCTCCAATACTTACATTCTTCGATCCTCGCTTTTCTAACAAACGCCGGATTCGATAGATGTCCTCCTTAACGTCTCGGCGCCTGTCAAAGTAGACGGATGCGAGAATAATTTGCTCACCAGCCCACTCGATGAGGCAACATGCCATGTCTTGATTGTTTTCCGGCAAGCTGATGGTCTTAATGTTTCGATCCGTGATATAAATCGCTGCCCTAGTTCGGACAGGATCCTTACATCTGATCACCTTTGCTGTAGAGCCCATGGCTCTGTCAATACCCTGACGCCACGGTTCCTGAACCAAAAGAATACTTATGTCTTGGTTTTGAGCTAGGACTCTCGCCTCGCAACTGACAGTTTAGTTGAGCAATTTTTAGGTGTTTTATTGGGTCTCTACTCGGGCCAAATGTACTGCGTATATGTTCACTGTGGGTGTTAATCATTGTGAGTTTGGTGCAGTGTTTTCTTGTATGTTGTCGGTGTCCATATCTATTAAATTATATTCCACTATTTTGCTGGGTTGTTGTACCGTTATTGTATTTTTAGTAATGTCTGTGGTGTTTGCCTCGCCTCCATAATCTGTTATGTTGCGTGCTCTAGTGAGAGCCTTTACATGAATTTGGCACAGTTTTGAGCCTGCGTGGTGATTGCTATCGTTGAGGCCTTGATTCAGGCAGTTCACGCACTTAACTGTAGACCTGACAGCTTCTAGTGTCGTGTTTCGAAGCACATATGCCACAAGTGGGCTCTTTTTTTGGGCAATTGGCTGCGGTGTGTCCATATGACTGGCAGTTGTAGCAGCGCGTAACGCCTGAGTATTCTATCGCTATACATGATTGGTAGTCTAGATATACTTTTCCCTTGTTAATGGCAGATTTCCACGTTTTCGGGTCTACCTCTACGACCCAAGACACAAATTGCGAATCTTGTCAAGTGCCTCCTCCATATCTTAAAGTGAAAAGAGGTCTCACTGCATCCGGCATCCATATTCCTTCCGTACTGTTATTTGCAACTAGCTATTCTGCAATCTGTGCGGGCGTGTGTTCTTTGGGTGTTCTTAGGATTAGCAATCTCGGGTGTCTCTTGGTTGCTATGCGTGGCTTGAACCCAGCTTGTTGTAACTGCTCATTTGCAAAAATTGCCTGTCGGTCAGCAGTTGATTCTGTTTTGATAGCTAAACCTCCTTGAGCTGTTATTCTAATATTGTCTACTCTAATTTTTGTTTGTCTGGGATTAATAAGCGTTTTGACCTGTATAAGGAGGTTTGTTGTGTCGATGTTTTCTTATGGAACAATATATACAATTTTGTCAATGTTACCTGTTGTGATGTTCAGTGAGGCTTGTTTAGTGTTTTTCTGAGGAGTAGACTTGTCAGGTTATTTTGTTTTGTTTCTTCTGACTACTACTGTCGACCGTGTTTGTTCTGAATTTCTTTTTTTCGATTTCTGAGCTATTACATCCGTTTGTATGATTGGTAGTATCCTTTTGGGGGTTGCAGAAAACCTTTTCATTTCTTGAATTTTTCATGCCATTTTTTCCCGAATTGTTGTGTTTTGTTAATACAGCATTTCAATTCAGCATCTATTCCTTTCATGGGTGTATCAACATCGCCGATAGGGTCTCGCTTTAATTCATTCGCTATGTTCCTAATCGCCGGCGTCAGCGCAGCTACAACAGCCTCAGTAGTGTTTTGTTGCGTGCTGTCATCATGCTTATCTCCTAGAGAGCATATTTGCCCCTTAGATAAGCATTTTCTTGCGCGAGCTTTTGCATAATGTTTAACAATTCATCGAACCTGGGCAGTGTACATAGGCTTAACGCATTGTCAACTGTTGTTGCAAAGCCACTGCCTTTTTTAGTTCTTCATCCGAAGTAGAGATTTCCTGTGCACGCAGCCTCTTTCTCGCCAAGTGACCTAGTCTTTTTTGTCAGCAACTCACTCTCTGCATCCGTCTCATTGGATTCACTGTCTGGAGCAGCCTACAGTGGTGGTAGTGTGTTGAGTTGTATTAGCTTGGACAAGTTTTTTCGGCTTTATCGCCCTTTTTAGAAACGCCCTTCTGGTCTGATCAGCCATTACATTGTTTAGTGGTCTGTAATCCATTTCAGTGTAGAATTCATCCGCTTTACCTATATTTTCTGCTATTTTAACATTATCATTAACAGTAGCCGATAACCGTCTTGGCCTTTCTTGTACATCGCCTAAGCGGTATTCGGCTCTAAGCTTTTATATGGTCGTGTATAATTGACAGTCGCATCTCTCTCACTCCTGGCGAGCTCTTGGTTGATATCCAGAATGGGCCTCGCGGAGGCGACTCGCTCGGGATATCAGGAGGAGGAGGAATAGGACTTTCGTTTTACATAACGATTGTCGCGATTCTATCTCAGTCTTTGAGGGGATCTGCTGATTTCTGTTTAGACTGGCCATTCTATATGTCGCATGGTGGCTTTCCAGAATTTTTCCATTGCTTTGTAGCCAGCTGGGATTGATATCACACGACGCACGGTCTCTATGGTAGCCCGTTATACATTGATTTCAAAAATCCATTTAATCCGTGGGACTATGTACCTTTCACACTCTATGATCATATGTTCAACAGTCTCCAGCCTGCCGCACTCACACTATCTCTTAGCCTGAAGTTTGGCTGAGATGTCCCCGTGCCCAGTGAGCAGCTGGGACATGTAATGATCCGTCTTAACATGTGTCATGCCCATGCGACTCTCCACACTGCTGAATAGCCAGTATATGTGTCTTCCTTTCACTGACGTCTCCCATCATCGTTGCCATTCTCTCATTACCCATGAAGTGGCTTCTTCTTTCGACTGAACCGGTATGCATGGCTGGTAGCCGTTGGCGAGTTCCCAAGCGGCACAAGCTGCTTTCGCCTGGAGTTCCAGTGGAGGTCTACCTTGTTTAAGAAAGGCACAGACCGTAGGGTTTTTCATGCTGACGGGAAATACCCTATCATCAAGCTGTCAGTCATAAGTTGTTTTGCTTGTCAGTAGTGTTCACAGCACACGATTTTACAACAGCTTGTATTTCATACTAAAGTGTGGTGTTACTCTTGTTATGACATGTTAGTTCACACAAAATCACGACATGAAATAGAACAGCACCACACCTTAGGCGATAATGAAATACTCGGGTCAAAATCTACATTTATATACTAAATTGTATTTTTTTGCAATCAAGATATCCAAGGCCCTGAAGATGACAGGAATAAAGGTCGCAACATCGGCCAAAAAAAGATCCTTTCCGAAACTACTAAAACTATTCTTGACCGTTTCTCACAGTTTCAACAAATAATAAAACAAGTCATTAAGAAACACAGATTTATTTATTTTTAACGAATCCTTCCCACATTACATTATCGTTGAGTTTGATCCCATGATTTTTCCTTTTTATTCCTCTATTCTGCAGAATAAAATATCGTTGAATGGGATCTTTTCAAAATGAGGCTTTTTTGTTAAATAAAAATTTAAAAAGTCCACTCAAAACAAACCTGAGTTCAGCCTTACGTATATTAAAACTAACGTGTCTTTCCATTTTACTTTTAATATACTGTGATATAAACTGACAGGCAAAAAATTCTACCCAGTTGATATTTTTTTCAGGTTTTTCGATGAAATTATGCTCCCATTTTGTGTCATTTTTTATCAATATACATATATTTTTATGCTATGTTCAACTTGGAGAGGTAAATACACTTAAACCTTAATCTAAAACAAGGATAAAGGATTTTTCAATGTTTTTCCTTTGTAAGGAATTAAAAATTTATATTCAGTCTTATTTGAAGCATTGAAGCAATAAACTGTTTAGTTTTCACTTTTTTTTAAGTTTCAATTTTTAAACTTGAAATGGCATTTAGTACTGGGTATGTTGGGCGTGGTGGTGTACTTACTGATGATGGACATGGCATCTGCAACTTTCTGGAAGTGACACATGAACAACAAATGAATTTATTAAAAGAACAACTTAATAAATTAGAGTCAAGGTTGTAATTTCATATATAAAATTCTTTTCTAAATACAATTATCACAGCCAAATTTGAAATTTTCATGCCCACCAACACCGCGACCAAGTCGTTTAATTTTTAATCCATGCCGAATTGGATTATCCCGCTTGGACGCGCGTGGGCGGGAGGTCTCGTGATATAATGACGGCGGAGGAAGTAAATGAGACAAATTAAGACTATGCTTAAGCGTCTATTGATTCTAGTCTTTCTGGTGAGTCCAAAAAAATACATTCTTTAACAGAAACTGAACCATTTGTTAAAGGTATTAATTGCAAGACATGGGGCGAAGACGTCGACGTCCGCCGCCGTGGTGCAGCAGAGACCGGAAAGCGGGCTATGGATTCCCATAGCAAGATATCAGGTGGAGACAACGATGTCCGCCACCACCGTTGTGCCTCAGAAACTGGAAAGCGGGAAGTCCAAGCAAGTAGCGGTACATGGTTGTGAGAAGGCGACGTCCGCTACCAACGGGGTGAGGAAGAAACCGAAAAGCGGGCCGTTGATGCCAATAGCGAGACATGGGGCGAAGATGATTACATCCGTGTTAAAAATGCAGCAGAGGCGGGCCTGTAGCGAGACAAGGCGTGAAGGTTCAACAGACTGGGAAAATAATACACTGTAGAATAGATCTTCAGTCTGACGAGATGTATATCACTTTAAAAAAATTTAAATACCTACTCCGATTCCTTGACAGCTGGTAGCTCACCGTTCTTTCCATATTTATTGCTTCTGACCGTTCTATGTCAGCTGATTGGTATCTCAACGCTCCCTGGCAGCCTTCCTCTTACTAGGTAGCTCACCTCTTGTTCCATGTCAGCTGGCGCTTGGTTGCTAGCTAGCCTTTCTAGCAGTTTTCAACCTGGATGGCTATTTAGGACACCGTAGAGGCAGTCAAAACTTCATGAACTGTTCAAAAGAACAAGTTACCGTTCCTTGTCAGCCTTTCAATATAACCTCTTTCCGACCCTCCTCGTTCGTGACCTTATAGTGCGCGTTAGCTTACTACAGCCTACATCTACCGGACCTCCGATCCATTTCTTACAATTCCAACGGTTTGCCAGGGTCCGACAAGTTTGGTGTCTATCCTCGACACCCGGCGACGCAGTATGGGCGACTAAAAAGCTGTGTTTCGTATTTCTTGGATAGAACTGCCGCATTCTGGTCTGCCATTAGGAAAAAACCCAGTGAGTCGCTCCTCGATCAGTGTTCGTGGAAACTTTAGCTGTCCTTACTTGGGATATAGCCCAATTGATTTGCATTAACTTTGCGTGGAAGACGATGGGCTCCATTCCCGTTTGGAGAGCCTCAGTAAATGTCGGTCTGATTGCGAGTCAGCCTGTAGTACCATCTTCTGTGCTTGCTCCTTGTCAGGCTGTATAACAACGGGCTAAGCATCGACGAGCAATAAATTTTCCAACTTCTGAAGGATGATGATACCAAGTGCCTTTCGTATTGGCATCAAAACGCATCCCTCCTTGATCTAATTAATTCCAGACAGTTAAATTAATATTACACATAGATCTGCAACGCTGTGGAAATGTTCTAAGTTGGAAGAAAAAAATCTATCTTAATATTTAATTACTATCGATTTCTAACAACATTAATCGACAGTTGCTAACGTTCTTGGCCCGCAATGTTCGATAGTTGCTATCTACCACTAAAAGAGACAATCGAGAATGTCGCATTGGCTTAACCTAATAGGTAAATGTATTTTCGATATTTCACCAAAATAATCTATAGTAACTCTCGTTCTTGACCGTCAATAATCGATAGTTACTATTGGTTGTTTTCCTTGTTGGTGCACACAGTTTTAAAGCTAATCATTAAAATAATAATAATAATAATAATAATAATAATAATAATACGTAGCCGTTTGTGTTTGACTACCAAAGCTCTGTTCACTCCAAATAAGTTCTGAATATTTCAATTTTTTTTTAATTTCTCACAAAGGAGGCAAAATTTGTCCCTGAGCCTATTTTGTTAAAAAATCTTTTGTTCTCTTTAGAAAAAAGAAATAAAGTTACGCATTTTTGGTTTACAAATAGAAAATTCGTTACCGTTTGGATGATATATCATTTTTTGTTTAGTTCAAATACAAAAAAGATTCTCTTGCGATACGCCAATTTTGACTTTTCCCACTTGGAATATTTTTAAAATTTATTTTAGAGTTTTATTCCACTTTGAATTTTTTTTTTTTCAAAAGTCCCGGGTGCAATTGGTCGACAATGTTATTACTGATGTTCATACCAGTAGTTATATGACTGTCTCCACTCAATGGGTATTGAAACGTAATAATTATACATCAATCACTACTCACAATGAGTTATCAATTCTCAATCATCCATTTATAGGGTCTAATCCCTTAAAAAGATAGTTCCTACTCACAGTAAGTTGTTTTCAACGTCCGGATTTCGCGCTTATAGCACATTATCAGGTTGAAGAAGTTCTACAACCACGCCTCTCGACATCAATTGCAAAAGTGATGAACCCGCCGATCCCCCCGCCAACGCGACGTTCCAATGAGAAGATGGTTTTTAATCCTGCTTAATTTTAAACGTGTGAAAATTTTGGAACGGTCATTGTCTTAAACCTATGTTAGCGAAGACTATAGTTCTCTGAGCACTTCCCCTGGGTTGTAAGCCCAATAGGAGAGACAGCCGTTGTAATCATTAGAAACATTCCGGATACAACTTATAGCGAAGTCTGCATTCGACGATCTAGGCTTTTACCCCTAACTACCTTACTTCCTACTACCATCCTTTCTTTCTCATTATCCTTTTCCACATCCCTAATGTGGCGGTAAATCCTTCCTGAGAGGCGATCGCTGACCTTAGGGCGTCCATGTTTGCCCTCTGCTTGTCTATTTGAAAGAGCCAGCGTATTCTGGGACTGAGATGGTTTTCGCAATTGAATAGGACGTGTTATACCGTTTCTTCCTTCCCACATTTGCACGCCGGAGTAGGTTTGATTCTAAATGAATAGAGCTTCGCTGCAAAGTCTCCGTGTCCTGTTAGTAACTGAGACATGTAATGATCTATTTGGAGGTGCTTCATTTTTAGTCGGTTTTTAATATTAGGAAACAGAAGATACGTGTGACGACCCTTTGTTGAGCAGTCCCAGCGTTGCTGCCATTCACTCACCAACCACTCATCAGCTTCTTCTGTGCTACTGACTCGTATGCAAGGTTGGAGTCCATTCTTAATTTCCCATTTGGCGCACAGAGCCTTGGCTTTTAAATCGATTGGCGGCCTCCCAGCGATGACTTGCAAAGCTACCGTAGATACGGTCCTATACGACTGGGTAACAGCAAGCAGTGC
Organism: Cimex hemipterus; assembly: GCA_039619505.1. Taxonomy (NCBI): domain Eukaryota; kingdom Metazoa; phylum Arthropoda; class Insecta; order Hemiptera; family Cimicidae; genus Cimex; species Cimex hemipterus. The sequence continues at coordinate 6,057,024 of CM077110.1, read as the reverse complement.
TGCACGTTGTGCTTGTTCAAGGACGGCCCAATCGTTTGTCCGTAGTTTGCGCGTCCACGCCGGCGCCGCGTACAGTATTACTGACTCGCACAGCGCCGTGTAGTATATTTGTCTCGTTCGGTAGGATGCTCCCCAAGTGGCGCCAGATAAAGAGCGGATAGCCGCTATCCTCGTTGGGACCCTACTTTTGGTTTTCAAAGCGTTCAAACTAAACTTAAGACCCGGTTTCAATTTTTAGGAGGCCTGGGGGCTCCTTATGGTCACCCCATCTATTCTGATCACTGGCGGTGACCGAATGTTGAGCTTGCCCTTCAATAACATCCGTTTTCTCCGAAGCAAGCTCCAATTTATTCTTCCTACACCAGTTTTTCAGCACGTCCACTTCGAGTGCGCCCTGTTGTTCCAGTTGTGCTTTCGTGTCTGCCTGGATGATGACTGCCAGGTCGTCTACGTAAGCAACAGGCGTAGCCCCCACACTACTCAGGTCTTCTAGTACGTCGTCAAAGAGCACCGCCCACAAGTAGGGTCCAAGAACTGATCCTTGAGGGATTCCTTTTTCGACTGTTCTTCGGCAGTTGCTACTGTAGTCATCAAGTATTACTGTGCGCCCGCTCAGGTAGCTGGCTACCAGGGCACAGATGTCAGGTTCGACCCCTCTACGAGTCAAGCTGCTGAGGACAGCCGGCCACCACATGCGGTCAAACGCCTTTTTGACGTCAAAGAAGACGCCTGCCACGTATCTGAACCGCGATGTCGCCGCCAGTTCTGTAATCCTTCGGATGGCATGTGTGGTGCTACGCCCGGGCATTCCACCGTATTGTCCCTGGTGAAGTCGTGTGTCAATTTCAGTGCGCAATCTGATTAATATCAGTTGCTCCAAAGTCTTTCCAAGGACAGATAGAGGAGACAGATGAGCCGGTAGGACGAGGGTTGATCTGCTGGTTTACCGGGCTTTTGGAAGGCGCATACTCGTGCTGTTTTTCACCCATCGGGGAAATAGCTCAATTTGAGGCAGTCAGTCATGAGCTGGTGAATGTATGGCACCACGACCCCGCTGCATTTCTTCACTATCGCAGCTTCCACACCGTCCTCGCCTGGAGCTCTACCCATCCTCAATTTGTGGATTGCTCGAAAGATTTCGCTTTCAGTCCACTGCTGCGTTGTCCCATCTCCTGTGATAGCTCGAGCTGCGAGACGGAGCGCCACGTGATTATCTTCGTCAGCCGACGAGTCGTCTTCTGGGTTGGCCTCTTCCAAAAGTGCTCTTCCGGCCGCTTCAAGGCCTGATTGCTCTCGGCCGAAAGGCTCCAATGCCAACCTACTCGTTATCTTTCCTTGTGCGATCTTGGCATGGAGTCCCCACCTATCAGTAAGGTCTTGCTCTTAGGTGTCCAACCATCCCTACGGCCGTAAAAGTAGCTGTGACAAACTATACACAAGTTTCCAGCCATGGCTGTAAAACCGTGATAGTTGGCTACGCCTCCCGACCGTAGAGGTCCCTAAGTAGCCTTCCCCTCTATCCACCAGTTGTGTACAGTTGACGTCCAATCCTCCACCACATTGAGGTTAAGGTACTTTGAGGACAGCTACTCCTTCGACTTGATCCTGCCATTTCCACTAGGAATTTCAGGAGTCGTGATGTAACATGATAAAATTTAACCGCGAAAAATCCTACTTCAATCAAACACTCCTCCCACTTGTGGACAGGTGTGTACTTATGGCTATATAGAGTCAAAGTCTGACGTGATATTTTTCAAGCTAGATTTCAAATTTTTAGACTTCTACCTTGCGTCTAAGACGATTCGTCAAGAAGTGTTGTTTAAATCCGTGCCGAGCAGGATTGTCCCGTATGGACGCGTGGGGGCGAGAGTTATCAGGATATAACAACAGCGGAGGAAGAGCAACAGGCTGAAAAAATATCATGCTGGTGCGTGTACTACTGCTTGTCTTATTTGTAAGTCAAAAAGCAAACAGAATCATACATTAAAAAAATGTTTAAAGGTTTTCATGGTAAACAGATCAACCGCTGATCACAAATTCGGCTCGAGAAAGTCCTTAGCCAGGTCGAAGTTGGCAGGTTCTACGGGCACTGGCCGACCACCACTATTTGTGACATCGCCGCTGAGCCAATGACTCCCAGGCATCTCGTAACCATGATAAAAATCGAAAGCCCCAATGACGCACCTTTATAATCGATATTATATTTGATTTCTAACATATTTTATTTATTGATATTCCATTTTATCGACCCTATTCTAATTCAGTCCAGTTTCCATTCGACAACCGGTAGTTATCGATGTTTCATTAATAGATCTGGACGTATCAAGCTTTAAATCGATATTAGTTCTCGATATCTAACCGCTATAACAATCGATGTTGGATAATAACCAATTAGCAGTCCAAGTAAATGATAGCAGCTATCGATTGGTAATGTCATTAATCGATATTTAACTATAATAATCGATATTAGCCGAGATGGTTTAAACACATTAATTGATGTCTTAACTACTATAATCCATATTTTGTATGGAAATCGAGCAACAATCAATGTCTAGCTATAATAATATACTAGGAATAATTACTATAGCAGTAATAATACAGTATATTATTATATTATTATACTTCTCACTAATGCTGCAATAATCGATAGTCACTATCGAAGTATCACAATAATCGAAAAAAGTTTTTCGATAATTAACTATAACAATCGATGTTATATTTTCAGACGTACGTTTTCTCGTTATATTTTGTTAATTTTATAATCATTTTCTACCAACAATCGATAGTCGTTACGATTATATCGATACTACAAATTGATTGTTTTTAAAGAAATCGACGTTTTTTATTGTTAATACTTGACAATTTTTTTTCAAAGTGGTTAATTTCAATTTAAATTGAGGTCATCTTTGACAGAGAAATTTAAATGGAAAGTTCAAGTACGTCATCCGACGTCCGACCTCAGTCGATACTATCTATCGATTGTTCCACTTCTTCGATGCGCTTGATAACTCTTATCTTGTTATTGTTATCACTTTTAAAAGCACGTCCTCGGACGGTTTTATTTATAGACAGCCCGTCGAAATGTCCGTCCTAACATCGAACAACGTAGACTGGAGGGAAGAGCACAGGTCACTCAAGGAGAAGATCAAATACGCCTTCGCCTCCGCCCTTTTCACTAACATCACACTTACAGTCAGCGATGGCCAAAACATCGAGGTAAGTACATTTTTAAATTTGTTTTAACTGCGATATCCTGTATATTAACATTCTTTGTGAATTTCTGAACTCCCCTCCCCAATGTTGTCCCTTCTATGAAACCCACTTCAATTTATTGAACTCTCCTCCCCAACCTTGTCCCTTCCATGAAATCCCTTTTCAAATGGGCTCTTCAATTTACTGAACTCTCCTCCCCAATATTGCCCCTTCCATGAAACCCCTTATTAAATTGGCTCTTCACTTTACTGAACTCTCTTCCTCAACTTGACCCTTCCATGAAAGCCCTTATCAAATTGGCTCTTCAATTTACCGGACTCTCCTCCCCAATATTGTCTTTTCCATGAAACCCCTTATCAGATTGACTCTTCAATTTACTGAACTCTCCTCCCCAATATTGTCCCTTTACGAAATCCCTTATGATATTGGTTCTTCAATTTACTCTACCCCCCATTTATGTACCGTCCAAGAAATTCCGTTATCAAATTGTCTCTTTAACATAATGTGGTCTTAACTCAATGTTTGACTTTTCATGAAATCCCTTCACAATGGCTTTCAATATACTTATTTTAGTTAATAATTTTATTATATCATAAGATGAAAATTAGAATGTACATATTTTTAAATTGTTTATAATAAAAATATTCTTATTGTAATCTTATCATGTATATTACAAAGAAACATTTCTCCCTTTTTTACTTCTTTTCTTAGGCTTATTCTGTTCTTTTTTGTAACATATTGTATACTAGGAAAATATTTATTATAATTTTTTTCCAGATGTTTCGAGGGCATAGCGTTTTTCTGATGATGGCCAGCCCAGTATTTGAGAGGATGCTTGAAGGCGGTTTCAAAGAGAGTTCATTCCACATCTACATTGACGACGTCAACACCGACGTGTTCCGTTCGTTTTTAGAGTAAGTCTTGAGTCATCGCTGTAATTGTATTTTAGTGTAATATTTTTTGTACAATTGTAAAGAATGATTGTAACTTTTTTCACTTGCCTTTTAGGTTCATCTACTTTGATGCTGTTGAGCTAAAATCCTTTTATGAAGCATGTGAGCTGTACAAGCTCGGACACAAGTACCTGGTTGTACCATTGCAGGAGTACTGTCTATCTTACATAAGGCAGAATTTGAATGTAGGCACTGCTTGCACTGGGTACGAGCTGGCTGACATCTACGACCTGATGGACATTAAACGGGCATGCCGGCAGGTTTGTCTATAAAACTGATTTGTTTAAATTTTATGCTGTAATTATTTTTTATTCTATTTATTTATTTTAAATAGATTATGTTGTCCAATACGTCAGAAGTCATGTCTCACCCTGCATTCCTCTGTGTCAAGGAAAGGACTATACATTCCTTGTTGGAAGAGGCGAATCTTAACATATCGGAAATTACACTTTTCAAATATGTCGAGGCTTGGATAAAAGCTGAAATGAATAGGAGAGGTTTGTTTCTCTAAGTTAAAAAAAAAATACATATATAGAAATGTGGGTTTTCAGGGTTGAGCAACGCTGACGAGGAGGCTATGAAGCGCATGATTGGTGAGACTATCATCCCCAAGTTCCACTTCTTTGACATGACACTCAAGGAGTTTACAGATGGTCCTTGCAAAAGCGGACTATTGACTGTTGAACAACGTCTTGCTGTATTCGAAAACATGGCCTCAGAGAATGCGTCCCCGCTGCCTGAAGGGTTTACGAAACAAAGGCGTAAACGGAAGAATGCATTGGTTGAGTCATACGCCAGGGATGGAACTGTAATTGAGCTAGCATGTTTTATAAAACCAATAGTCGATTTTATGAAACACCGGTATATTTATTTCACATCAAACAGCAACATTACAATAAAAGCTCTGAAGGTAAGCCCTGGCTAATAACAAAACAACTAAGCAATAATAATTCTTATTTTATTAAAAAAAATTTTTTTTTTTAAGTTTTCGACAAAAGAGGCCACAGTTGAATCAGATGTTGGCCGTACGTACCAGGAGAAGCTCGGAGTGAAGCTCTGGGAAGTGAGCAAGGACTGTGAGTCGATCACTGACATACGGTCTGACGTCGAATTCAGCTCAGGGCTTGTTGTCGAGCTCTCATCTCCTGTACGAGTTGTCACAGGCCGGCGTTACACACTTGTTATGTGGACCGAAGGCGGTGATTACAAATCGTTTCCCCTTGACAGGGTCACGCTGACAGACAACGGGGTCCAGCTACTTTTCATGCAGGACCCATCTTCACCGCCCATTCTCCCCCTACTCGCCATTTATTATTCAAAATAACCATTAAAAATAAGTCAATTTGAATTGTAAATAATATTTTTTGTACAATTGTAAATGAATATATATGCTCTATTTTTTTAACTCATATTGTTGTCATTTTCTATTTTTTAACATGTAGAATGAAGAATTGTGGCCTCCCAAGGAAGTCAGGACGTTGGTAAATTATCAGAAGAACCTTGTTCCCCTCCACCCAGGACGATGAGAAATTATAAAGTGTAATTTTAAAAAAATCTGAAGTTGAGTTTTTGTGACAATTCTTCATCATAAGAGGGGACTACAGTAAATAGCCAATGATATAGACATCTCATTGAAGGTTCTAAAGTAGGGGGTTCATGATTAAGGGGGCTCAGTAAATTGTAGAGCTAATTTTATTAAATTTTCATGGAAGGCTGGGTGGTGCTAAGTAATACAAAAAGTTAAAATCTTAGGACATTTCATAGAAGGTTCTAAAGTAGGAGGTTCAAGATTAACGGGGCACAGTAAATTGAAGAGCCAATTTGATTAGATTTTCATGGAAGGCTGGGTGGTGCTAAGTAATACAAAAAGTTAAAATGTTAGGGCATTTCATGGGAGGGATTATAGAGCTGATTTGATAATTGGAAGGAACAAGATTGGGAGGGGAGTCCTGTAAATTAAAAAAAAAAAAAAAAAAAATCATCGAGATAAGAAATCTGATGGTAGGTTTAAGATGTAGTGGTAGAAAAGTTCATTAAAGATCAGCTTTGGTGTAATTTTCATCGAAGTAACAGGATTGAGTAGAACATTACTAAAAAGCCAATGAGGTAAGAAAATTCATGGAAGATACCAGGTCGTGGGGTGCAGCCAAGAGCTTTACAGATCATTAATCTTCATCGCCTAGCGGTCGAGGCTCACATCCCTGCCGGAACTTAGCAACCCCGTCGTAGCGTTCCCGGGATGGGCCATGTGGAGGTGTCGGGCCAGTCGGAAGCCAGTATCTATGTTCAGCTTATATTTGTCTATTATTGTCAGCCTTTTTTCCTCATGACATCTGCCCAGAGGGTGACCGTCGACTTGAAGCCGGCTGGTGTGCTTAATGCTTTCTGTAAACTGTCCACGTCAGCTGCCACGGAATTGGTTTTTAAAATCCACCTTTCGCGGGTTATTTGATACTGGGGGCATGTTAGCATGACATGTTCTGGAGTTTCGTGTTGGCCACACTGGCAGAAAGTGTATGAAGTTAAAGGAATGCAGTTTCTGGGAGAAATTCCATGACCTGACAACAGCTGCTAGGGGAGGTGATCTATTTTCATATGCTTCATCTCCAGTCTCCTTTCAATGCTGGGTAGTAGGCTATAATTGTACCTCCCTTCAATGGAGGTGTTCCATCTTTGCTGCCACTATTCAATCATCCATGCTCTTTTATATACCTACTGTAACCCCCCCACATTTTTTTACACACACTTTCCAAGGCGGTTCTTATAAAATTATCTAATATGCTCTTTAATGAACTGCACTCCCTCAGTCATTCCATGAAAATATTTATCAAATTGACTTTTTATGTAGTGTTCTCCCCTCTACATCTGGTGTCTTCCATGAAATTCTCCGATCAAACTGGCTCTTTAAAGCAGTGTACTCCATCCCACAATCTTGTACCTTCCAAGACATTTCTTATCAAATTATCATTTTTTCCCCTTTAATGCACTGTATTCCACTATTCAATATATTCCTCAACCTTCCATGAAAATCTCTTATCACATTGGCTTTTCAATTTATTGAACTCTCCTCCCAATAGTTTCCCTTCCATGAAAACCCTTATCAAATTGGCTCTTCAATTTACTGAACTTTCCTCCCCAATATTGTCCTTTCCATGAAATCCCTTATCAAATTGCCTCTTCAATTTACTGGACTCTCCTCCCCAACCTTGTCCCTTCCATGAAATCCCTTATCAAATTGGCTTTTCAATTTACTGAACTGTACTCCCAATATTTTCCCTTCCATCAAATCCCTTATCAAATTGGCTCTTCAATTTACTGAACTCTCCTCCCCAACATTGTCACGTCTATGAAATCCCTTTTACTGTACCCCCATTCATGAACCTTTCAATAAATTCCGTTATCAAATTGACTTTTTAACATAATGCGCTCTCCCTCAATGTTGTACTTTCATGAAATCCCTTCATAATGCGGTCAATATCCTTATTTTAGTTAAACATTTTATTATATGATGAGATGAAAATCAGAATGTACATATTTTTAAATTGTTTATAAAAAAACATCCTTATTGTAATTTTATCATATATATTATAAAGAAACATTTTATATTTCTCTTCTTAGGCTTAGTCTTTATTTTGTAACATATTGTACACTAGGAAAATATTTATTATAATTTTTTTCCAGATGTTTCGAGGGCATAGCGTTTTTCTGATGATGGCCAGTTCAGAGTTCATTCCACATTTACATTGACGACGTCATCACCGACGTGTTCCGTTCATTTTTAGAGTAAGTCTTGAGTCATTGCCGTAATAGTATTTTAGTGTAATATTTTTTGTAATATTGTAAAGAATGATTGTAACTTTTTTCACCTGCCTTGTAGGTTCATCTACTTTGAGCTAAAATCCTTTTACGAAGCATGGGAGCTGTATAAGCTCGGCCACAAGTGCCTGGTTGTATCGTTGCAGGAGTAAACCCCTTATCAAATTGGCTCATCAATTTACTGAACTCTCCCTAACCTTGTCCCTTCCATAAAAACCCTTATCAAATTCTCTTCAATTTACTGAAATCCCTCCCCATTAATGTCCTTTCCATGATATCCCTTACCAAATTGGCCCTTCAGTTTACCCTCCACATTTATTTTTCTTCCATTGAAATCTCTTAAATGGGCTTTTTAATACGCATTGCACTTCCCCTTTACATCCTGTGCCTTCCATGAATATCGGTTTCAAATTCGCTCTTTAATGTTGTGGACTCCCCCACAATATTGTGCCATCCATGAAAATCTCTTAACAAATTGGTTCTTAAAACCTGAAACACAATAATATAACAAGCTAATGTTACGATTAACTTGTTTGTAAATTGAAATTTCCCGAATATCATTAATTGTAGACAAATGTACACAATGAATGTTTTCTCCAGAATTTTTTTCGTCGTGTCCCGTTTGTTCTTTTATGGTGAATCGTCCTGGGGCACCGGGCTAATTCGGTTTTCGCTATTTAACATGAAAGGGGCCCTCTTTGTCTCTCTCCCTTTTATCCCTCTCGCTCTTTTTCCCCCGTCCGCGGGGAGAGAGGAGCGGATAGCCTCGGGAGTCGAACCAGAGAGCATCGGCTGCACCTGGCATCCCCGGAGCGCATGCCCTCCCGCCGGGGCCGGAGGATCGATCTGGCAGTTTGGATACGAACCGTTGGCAATGAACATCGAAGGGATTAAGTAAGTGACTTTTATTGAGAGATGGAGTGAAAGGGAGGAAATGAGAGCGAATGAAATGCTTGGTTTAGGAAAAATATGCTTTTTGAATTTTTGAAATGTCTCAACCCCCTGGGGTTCATTCATGCCTTAGGTTTTTATCCAAAGGGGTCGATTTTCCTTTTTTGAAGGGTTAACATTTATATGAAGGAGTTGTTTTTTCAGTTTTTGGCTTGTTTTTCCTTTGTTTTTCTTCACGGTGGTATTTTTTTTTCTGGGTTTTTAGCCTGTAGTTCAGGTTTTTCCGGTTTTTCTCCCCTTTCGGGGGATGAGACTAAGCAAGTAGGCGTAAGTGGTACACACCCCCTTTTTGCCCGAAGCATGGTACATATGCGCGAACAGGAACAGAAGGGAGTAGAGAAATAGCCGAGAGTGTTTTCAAAAGCAACTTTTTTAACGTGTCTTGATTTGTAAAAATTTTTTAAGGGGACGAAATACAAGACTGCAATTTGCAACCAGCCTGCTCTACTGAACGGCTTAGAAGACGGTTAATAATTGAATTTTACGACCGTCCCACGGTCTCGTGGCAACCAACGCCTATGAAATAATCTATGACACACCCTTCTCATGGGTTTTTTCCGGCCTATACGTATACTAGAACTACCCCTTGATCTCGACCTATCTTGAAAAATACACCCAAAATTCCACGAGAGACGTCTGCTGGGGTAGAAGTCTAATTGTATACCGAGGGCCAAAAGTGCCGAACTGTTTGAACGTTGGGGACTTGATTTTTTCAAAAAACTGCAGCATCTGAAGTATCCGACTTTAAAGGAAAATCATAACCAGAAATAGATCGATCGTTGGCAATTTATATCTAAGGCACTGCCTTTGGCTGACTTTGTATGGAATATTTTTCGTTTTTATTTAAAATCCAATTTTCATGATATGATGGCTTGTAAAGGATTGGGTACAAATTAGACTTTTAACAACTGCTTCTTGAAATTTAGAAAAAACCAACAACAATGTTATAGTCTTAAAGTTTGGAACGTTTCACCGCTTTAGAGTTTCTATGGTTAGTCCCCATAACTCGAAATATCTCATATTGACCGTTCAGAAAGGCAGGCATTCGTTCATTCCATCCCTCTGAGTCGCCCCGGCTGTGGCCAATCTCGGGATCTCTGATCGACTAAATTTCAACTCTTTTTTTTCACTTTATTTAACCCTTCTGCCCAGGGCTATTTGTCCAAAACCCACCCACTTTCCTTCTGTCAACAGTCGCCAGCAACACCCGGCTCAACAGGTGCAACCATCCCAGCTACTTGTTCTCTGACTGCAGTTTTTACCACCCCCCCCGCGAAACGTCATAAATCTCACCAAAGGGTGCAACAAGTTGAAAATGAAATCCTGTTCATAATGGCCTTTTTTCTCCCAACTACTATAAATTGATCGCATTCAATGAGTTTGTGTTTTGCTTTAAATATTTTATATCAAACGATAAAACTCGATTAAAATTTTTATAACCTAAGCTTTTTAAATAAGGTTTTAAACAAGGTTTTGAACAAGTTTGTCGCCTATCCTTCCTCGACTTTTGTATATTATAACCTTTCGAACCGATTAAGGTAATAGTATAACCTCGCCTGGTTCAATTAACATTGTTGTCCAAAAGACCAGTCCAGGTGACATTAGAAGCTGCCTTGACCAGGTTATATTAGAATCGGTACAACCGGTTCATATTATGGTAGATAGCTTGAAAGTTAATATAACCGGCTTAAGCTATAAAGATCCTTGTTCGACTGTATCAATCAACGTTGTATACTGCCCATTGGTTCAGTTGACAATAGAAGCTACCTCGACTATTTCTTTCAATATTTGAACCGGTTAAACCGGTGTATTTAACACAAGAACTCTCCTCCACATTTTCAGGTTATATTAGAATCGGTCCAACCGTTTCAGTTTACATTGTAACCTTCCTGGAATGTTTCAGCTGATATTGTAATTGGTTAAACCGGTGCACATAACACTTGAACTTTCCTCTACTATTCGAGGTTATATGAAAATCAGCCTAACTGGTTCAGTTATGGTATAAAAATTCTTGAACGTTTCGGATATTCTATCGGTTCTACCGGGTAACAATACATGTACCTGTTCATATAGTATAACGATTTTTTCGAAGTCCTGATGAAGGCAATATATTCTGCGGAAAGCTCGACACTAAAATAAATGTTTCTGTCTTCCTGGCCTCATCCTCCTTTTGGAAAGAAAAATATATTTAGTTTCGGATATTATTTCAACTGGTCCAACCGGTTCGGTTTTCTTCGTAATTTCTTCCCATTTTTCAGAGGAACATTTTATTTTATTCCTCCATTTGGCTTTCTAGGACGGATCCATTCGATATACGTCGGGCCTCGACGAGTCAAGAGTGGAACAAACAAATTCAGGCCTTGAATCCTTGTTTTTCCCATCGATCCGGCCCTTTGGGAAACGGCTCGAAAAGTTGGCCAAACTCCTCCATCGAACCGGAATCTCTCGCAAACTTCGCCGGCATAACAGAACTAAAGCAGACGTCCAGTTCGCCTACCGAAGTCCCATTAAATGACAAGCCAAATTTAATTATTTGGCCAATATTTCTATACCGGAACGTCATTGACATGCCTCGAAATGTATTACACGGGCTTGGTTCAGTTCGGGCCGAGGTAAGCCGGCACTTCCTTAGGTCTTTATTGGCACGTCGGCGGTTTTGGCTCGAGTTCGGAGGCCTCGTGACAGGAAGCAATTTGCCACCCGAGGAACGGTCTTATTGGAAAATCCATTAACTTCCTCCACAACAGTTAAACGTCCTCTCAACACCCAAAATTGTCCGGCCAGTTTCGGAGTAATCGAGTTCCAACTTGTAAGCCAGTTATAACCTGACCTCGTTAACTGTAACAATCGACGTGAAATCATGAAAATGGACCCAGGGCACAATGTAATATCGCCATCGAGCCGGCAAAGCCGATTGTGCAATTATCGGATTGGGAGTTGAAAAGATTTGCGCAATAATCCGGAAACTGTTCGGCCGGAAATAAAATTTATTAGGCTGTACTAAATGTTAAGAAAATTAGTTTTTCCTTTCGATTCTTTTTGCACCTAACGCCTCAGCCACTCACGCAAGACGCCCACATGCAACGAAGAAGATTTGTAAATGAATAAAGATATGAAATAGAACAGTAGAAAAAAGTTCCATTGAGAAGTTCACCGGTTTGACCGGTTCAAATACTGACTTCAAACAGTTGAGGAAGGTTCTACTATACAGAAAACCGTTTGGACGAGTTAAAGGTGGACTCCCATAAACTAGATCTGTTGGCAGGATATAATAAGTGGTTCTGCCATAAACCGTACCGGTCCAACCGGTCCTATTCTTAAATGAAACAGTCGATGAAGGTTCTGCCATAAAGAGGACCGGTGATAACTGGTTGGACAGGATATAATAACAAGTGCAAGGGAAGGTTCTGCCATAAACTGTACCGGTCCAACCGGTTTTATTGTTAAACGAAACAGTCAAGGAGGGTTTCACAACGATTTCAATGGTTCCATTAGGTTCGCTCGGAATATCAGGAGGAGGAATAGGCCTTGCTATTGTTTTGTATAATGATTGACGATTATATCTCAGTCTTTGAAAAAAAGGGATCCGATTTATATTTAGGCTGGCCATCCTTTCTGCCTCATGATGGCTTTCCAGAATTTTTTCATTGCCTTGTAACCAGCTGGGCTTGATATCACAAGGCAGACGGTGTCCATGGTAGCATATTCAACATTGATTTCATAGATCCATCTCATTCGTGGGACTATGTACATTTCACAATCTAAGACCAGATGTTCAACCATCTCCGGCATGCCGCACTTGCAAATGGTCTATCCGAAAACCGTGAAGTTTGGCCGAGAAGACCCCGCGCCCAGTCAGCGGCCGGGACATGTAATGGTCCGTCTTAAGATGGTTCATGCCCATGCGACTCCACACTCCTAAATAGCTAGTATGTGTGTCTTCCTTTCGTTGACGTTTCCCATCGTCATAGCCATTCGTTCGTTACCCATAAAGCAGCTTCTTCTGGTAACCGTTGGCGAGTTTCCAAGCGGCACACGATTCTTTCGCCTGGAGGTCCAGTGCTTCGCCCAATCGGCTCTTTTTAAACTTCTTGCCCACGCGGGGGCGGCGTAAAGTAGGACCGACTGGCATAAAGCCGAGTAGTCCGTCTGCTTCGTCTTCCAACTTCCACACACTGCTCCACTCACGGCCATATTCGCCGCAATCCGTGCCATCTTTTCTCGAGCGAGGCTGGCGTTCTGAACTATTCTGAATCGTAGACCTGCTGTCATTATTATTCCGTTATTTTATTGTTTATTTAACACAAGGTACAAGGGATCGAGATCTCCTAAAAATAACAGGCGTTGAGTTGGTTGTGAGTTAAAGTTTTTTCCTTACGCGTCGGTGGTTGAAAAACCACTCCTTCTCACTTTCGGGCTAAATTCATTTCGTCCAATTTTATTCTCATAGCATGTTTGAGCGGTTGTGAATTGTCTGGTTGGATGGTGTAGAGATGGGGGGTAAGCGTAATTCCTCGGATCCAATTTGCCTTGTGTTGAATAAAGGAAGACAAAAAAATTTGGAGAAAAAAACCCAACTCAGGAGATGATGGAATTTAATCGAAGCATTTCTCTTATGTTACAGGGAACGGTTGAAGCCGGGCTTGTTCACGACAGGAGATACGAGGAAAGACTGCCTGAACCTATTCGGGAAACTTATTAGGACGAAAGACATAGAATGCCTCCAGGAGGAAGAGGGAGCCGAGAGAAAGCCCGGCAAGGGACGGCTCAGGGTGAGTGAGAATAATTGATACAAGGTACAATAATTGATTACGAGGTCCGGCCCACCCCCACAACCTCTGAAACATCTAATTGGATATGGATCGTTAACCTGCCCTGATAATCGGCTGGGTGGTTAGGCCGGACCATCCTCGTCAAAATGGTCGAGGTAAATCGATTAAACTTCAACGTCCCCTCTCCTTGAACTATTTTGTAAACAAAACCTGGCACAATGGACAGAGAATTGGGCTGTTAAATTTGCATGAATCGATGATAGTTAATTTTCCAGTCGAGCTAAACTTTTTGACATTGCATATCAAAGCAGCTGACCGTCAGATATAAAAAACATAAGGGCTGTCAGATATGGGTTACATATTAAGGGCAGTCAGTTAGACATTATGCTTTACAGTGAATATGACATTCAGGTATCATGTCGGCATTAATTTAATGAGTCACTTAGATATCGAGCTATCTGAACAAATTGACTGTCAGATATCCTAGAACTTTATAGCAGCCACACCCAGCCTTAAATTTATGACAATAAGATGTAAGGTTAATCTGCACTTAATGACAGTCGTTTATCGAGTCCACCCTAACCATAATGACAGTTTGATATCAGGTAGTCCTGAACATATTGATTTAGATATTAAAGAAGATTACGTCAAGAACATAATATTTATAGGTAACCTGAACTTAACGACTTTCAGATGGCAAGGCCTAAACTTAATGACATTCATAGAAATTGAGCTAATCTTATCGAAACGACAGTCACTTATCAAGTAGGTATTCATTTAGATCAGTCTAGTCTCAACATAATGACCGTTAGGTATTAAGAATATAATGTCATATTTACAGGTAACCTGAACTTAACGACTTTCAGATGTCGAGTCCTAGACTAAATGAGATTCATTAGGCCTGAACATAAAGGTATCCATTGAGACCAGTCTAGTCTCAACCTAATGACCGTCAGATATGTTATATCTGTTATACAACTTAATGACAGCCATATCTATAGTTTGCTTGAACTTAATGACGTTCAAATATTTCAAGTGGGCTTAAAGTTAATGAAGTCAGTTGGGCATTAATGTGCCCATAATCTACTACGATCATACATCAAGAACATAGTGGCAGTTAGATACCGAGCTGGCCAGAACTTAATCTCAGCCGGACATTAAGTAATAATAGAGTAATAACGACATTCATGTATCTCAAGTTGGGCTAGTCTTAATCCTTAAGGAGATTAATTGAACTTAATGAGTTCCATTTATAAATTAAGCCGACCTGAACTTATTGACCGTCAGATATCAACAAACATAATGACAAAGGACTTAATGACAGCTGTATTTCGGATCGGGTTGAACTTAATGATAGTCAGATATCATAGGACTTAATGACAGCTGTATTTCAGATAGGATTGTACTTATTGATAATCAGATATCAAAGGACTTAATGACAGCTGGGTTTCGGATCATAATAATCGTCAGATCTCAACTAACATAATGACAGTCATAAACTGTCAAAGAACTTAATGACAGCTATATTTTGAATTGGGTTGAACTTAGTGATAGTCAGTATCAAAGGACTTAATGTCAGCTATATTTTGGATCGGGTTGAACTAAATGATAGATATCAAAGGGCTTAATGACAGCTGGATTTCGGATCGGATTGAACTAAATGACCGTCAGATTTCAACAAACATAATGACAGTCATAAATTATCAAAGGACATAATGACAACTATATTTTGGATCGGCTTGAACTTAATTGACAGTCAAATATAGAATCGGCATGAACGTAATTGCAATTATTAATACATTAATCTGGCCTGAACTTAATGCTAGACAAATATCAAGTTGGGCTGGGTGTTTTAAGACTCTCAAATTGTTTGCAGTCATATTCTGTTTTACGTGAAGGAAGGTGTGAAAACTGTGCCTTGTTCTAGTTGAAAATCGATCTTATTCCGATTGGGTTTCGTTGATTATCCGAAAAGGGGAGATTTCCGCTAATCCCGCTCGTTTATTTTGCCTTGGGATGAGCCGCGACAGCGATGGCCGGTCGGGCCTTGGGCGAGGGGCGATTAACCGGCAACAAGTAGGTCATTGTCATCGATCCACCCAAGGATTAAGATTTACAACAAGGCCTAGTTAATTTCACTTCGATTCATTAACTCGATTCCCTCCGCCAAAGCCAATTAGAACCGAGTGGAAACGATCTGAGGGTCCCTCGAGTTAATGAAAAAAAATAGGGAGGGGGAAACAAAAGGGATGTCTTTGTTCTAGGCTCCTTTTGTTTAATTTCTTTTCTTCATGGAAACCCGGCCGTCGTGATCGATCGTCCATGAACAGATTTTTATGTCAAAAATTGACAAAACGCACAAAGTTATATTTGCCTAATAAATTCAGCCTTGGAGTTGGAACAGTGACTGATGACGTTTGACTCGGCCGTGGAGGTGGAAATAAGACCGGGCCTCGGCTCGACTCGGGGAAGAGTAGACAAATTAAGTTGGACCTGAACTTGAAGGGTTGGCAGTTTGGAAATAAGTCAAGTCCGGGTGAACTCGTTTTCATACTTGACTTTTGACGCTCACCTCAAAACAACGCCATATTCAGTTTAGGGAAGCCATTCAATTCTAGCCTATTGGATCAAGTTAGTCCAAATATCAATATTACTTTCTTATATCAACCTTTATCTCCGGGCCGGAATTTAATATGTCAAAGTCATTAAGTTCATTCGAGCTTATTGTCTGATATATAATGGCATCGATGCTTAGATATCAAGTAGGCCTAAAGTTGATATTATACAAATTAAGCTTACCCCTGAACATAATGACTGTCTATCTAAAATTTAACCTGAACTTAATGGCTGTCAGATATCTCAAGTAGGCCTAAATTTAATGATATTCCATTTGGCCAGAAAGCCGTCTGAACTTAATGTCACCAGTTATCAAATAAACATGAACATAATGGAACCCATTTGGACCAGAAGTTTGTCCGAGCTTAATGACAGTCAACTATCAAAAACTTAATGACAGTCATAAATAACTAATGTTATAGTTCTATATAAAATAGCTAATTTTTATATAAATCTCATTAAGTTTAAGTCTTCTTGACCTCTTTCAGTCGGTAAGTACAGGTTAACTTTAGTTAGGTATGACTGTCATTAGGTTCAGGCAAGCTCTGGCCTAAATTAGTATCATTATATTTAGTCCTATTTCAGATATCCGACAGTCATTAAGTTCAGGTTACACTTCCGATAGGATTTTCATTAAGATCATGTAAGCTTAAATTCTGTATGAATCTCATTAAGTTTAGGCCTGCTTGACGTTTGGTTGTCATTAAGTTCAGGTATGGCCAATTTTTAAATGAATTTCATTAAGTTTAGGCCAACTTGAGAAATTGGGATGACATGAAGTCTAGGCTAACTTTAGTCATTCATTACTCATTATGCTTTTGATATCTTACTGTCATTTACTTCGGTGAAGCTTCTAGTCCAAATGGAATCATTATGTTCATCGCCATTTGATAACTGTGAGTGATTCAGTTCAGGCAAGCTTAATTTCTAAATGAATTTTTGTTAAATTAAGGCCTACGTGTTATATCGTCATTAAGTTTAGGCTGACTAAGATCAGACGTCAAGTTTCATGAGCCGATTTCCTTTCTATTTACTGCCATTATCTCTGGGGTAGCCACAATTCATCTTTGATCGGAAACTCGTTTTCTGACTAATTTTTTGAATTTTTTCTGTAATATTTGGACAGAAATGTTTGACAACCCTCGACCTGACCTCGCTTGGCGTTGGTTCTTGTGTCGCGACGGGGATGTACCTCGTGGCGGGTATGGTCGCCAAGAACTTCGCCGGTCCGGGGGTCGTCATATCATTCATTATAGCCGCCCTGGCTTCTCTCTTTTCCGGTAAGTGATTTTTTAAAAATTGTAATTTCGGGTCTTATTTTAATTTTGTTTTAATGTTCAGGAGCGTGTTATGCCGAGTTCGGGGTGAGGGTGCCTAAGACCACCGGCTCAGCGTACATGTACTCGTACGTGACGGTCGGCGAAGGGGTGGCGTTCGTCATCGGTTGGAACATGGTACTCGAGTACCTGATCGGTACCGCGGCCTGCGCCTCGGCCCTCTCAGCCTGTTTCAACACGATATCAGGCGGTGCCATCACTGACGCCCTTAAGAGCTACCTTGGCACGATCATTGGGACGGATCGGCCGCCCGACGTCATCGCGTTCGGCATCACGCTGGGGATGATGCTCGTGATAGCGGCCGGCGTCAAAAAGTCCCTCGTCTTCAACAATATCCTCAACGTGCTCAACCTGGCCGCCTGGGTCTTCATGATGGGCGCCGGTCTTTTCTATGTCGACACGAACAACTGGACCCAGCACAAGGGGTTTCTACCAATGGGATGGAGCGGCGTAAGGGAAAAACATAAACATAAAAAAACGTAAATCTCTATTAAAAAAAACTCAGGTGTTTTCAGGAGCTGCGACTTGCTTCTACGCCTTCATCGGGTTCGACATCATAGCGACTACAGGCGAAGAGGCGAACAACCCGAAGAAATCCATCCCACTCGCCATAGTCTCCAGCCTTATCATCATACTCATAGCATACGTCAGCTCTTCCCTTATGCTCACCCTGATCAGTAAGTGTTCTCCGTCAAAGGATCACTACCAGATCGTGATTGAATTCTTTTTTTCCAGTACCTTATGACGAGATATCGGCAGAGTCCGGCCTCGTGGCCATGTTCGGCCAGGTCGGCGCTAACAGGTGCAAGTGCATCGTCGCGGCCGGGGGTGTCGCAGGTCTCACCGTATCCATGTTCGGCTCCATGTTCCCGATGCCTAGGATCGTCTATGCCATGGCCCACGACGGTCTCATTTTCAGGTCTTGTCCTTTGGCCAATTTAACTCTAAAGTTCACCGCTTCCTCTAAGCTTTAATAAACCGTTTTAATAAACCGCTTAATCATCATAGTCAACGCCTAACCGCTGCATCCACCGACGCCCCATATCATCTCGGTTTTATAAGAGATTTTATACCTACAAAGTGTAAACTTTTAATTAAAAATCTCATAACTCACCCTTCACCTTAAAATACTGTGTTCCAACCTAAAAAAAAGTCAGATCTGTTTGGCCTACAAAGTGACGAGTCCAGTGGATTTTAACATAAACTCGGCTATACAAAAATTTGACACTAATATGTAATTATACTAGCCTGTTTCTTTAAAAGTTCTCAATTTTTAGGCAAGGGACTCAAGTAAGACAGGTTTTTTAAGTTAAAACCAACATTTTAATAAACATTTTTTTTTTACTAAAAGTTCATTTATGTTGAGCTTTACAAGTTAAAACCTGAACTAGTTTATAAATTAATCACTTTTTAGGTTAATAAGTTATATTTAAAGCAATCTTTTTACGTCAAAGCTTACTATTTTTTGAGAAGCATTAAACTAAAATCTAAGTTTATATCAGGCAAGCGTTTTAGGTTAAAAACCACTTTTTTTAAACGATAAAATTCTCTGTTTATGACTTTTTTTAGGTAAAAACTTACTTTTTAGGCATAAAACCCAGGTTTTTAAGTTAAAGCGTTTTTTAGGCTTAAAATATTTTTTAATAATTTTTTAGTTTTTTTTTTTATTAAAAACTTGTTTTACAGGCATAAACTCTTCTGTATAAGAAGCTTTTTTTGATTAAAAACCCAAGTACACCATTAAAGTTAAAAATATCCTTCAAAAATAAGCTCTGGCTGGTAAAATATACTATTTTTTTAAATTAACGTGATGACTGGTAAAATTGTCAATTTGTAAATTAGTTCGCTTTTTTAAAGTTAAAATTGTTTCTAGTTAGAGATATAATACTCTTTTTAGGTAACAATGAATTTGATGACTGGTGGAATTGTCAATTTGTAGGTTAAAAGTTCGAGTCATGCAAGCTTTTTTAGGTTAAAACCGTCTCTAATTTGAAGTATGATAACCGTTTTAGGGTAAACTTTACATTTTGGACTGTTGAAATTGAATTATGTATGATAAAAGTTGGGAAGGCTTTTTTGGTTAAAAATTAGGTAAAGCTAGATTTTAGGTTAGAAAGATTCCTTTTTTAGGCATAAATTTTCCATTCCAACGAGCTTTATAGGTTGAAAACACTAGGGGCTGTATTAAAGCCTAAATATCCTGTTTATTAAAATTTTTAGGGTAAAATCCTACTCTTTTTAGACTTAGATTTTCCTGTAAAACAAGCTTTTTAGGTGCTCTATTAAAGCATAAATATCTTGTTTACTATAATTTTTAGGTTAAAACCCTACTCTTTTTAGACAAAATTTCCTGTAAAACATGCCTTTTAGGTACTCTATTAAAGAATAATTATTCTCTTTATTAAAATTTTTAGGTTAAAATCATACTCTTTTTAGACAAAATTTCCTGTAAAACAAGCTTTTTAGGTACTCTATTAAAGCATTAAATTTTCAGTTTCAGATAACTCATAAGTATAAATTAAAAAGCTTCTGATAAAGAGATGTATGCCTAAAAAAGAGACATTCTACAACCTGAAAATATTACGTACGAGATAAGCTTTAATAGATGCCTATTTTTTTTTTTAAATATAAACAAGCTAGCCTTACGTAACTTTTAACCGAAAATGCTTACCTACCTACAGAGTGTCAAGTTGAACAGTCGTCCAGAACTTACTGTAGATTTTAACCTAAGAAGTTCGAATTATATAATTTTTTTCTAAAAAGCTTGGCTAAAAATTAGCTTTTGATCTAATAACAAGAAAAACGCGTCAACTTAACTTAATATTAAAGCTCGCATGGTTTAAACTTTTAACGTACAAAGTGCTGCGACAACCGTCATGCCCATTAAAAGGGTAGGCAGTTATCTAAACCTAAAGCGATTTTATTTCTCTCAGGTGTTTAGGTTGAAAGGCCTCCTGTTTTAGGAATAAATTTTCCTTTCCAACAAATATCCTGTTTATTAAGATTTTCAGATTAAAAACCTACTCTCTTTAGTATATCTCCTTGTAAGGAAACTTTTGAGATTAAAACCCCATTTTATTTACTTTTTTACTTATGAGTTTTATGGAAGAGGAAATTTTATGCTTTAATAGAGTACCTAAAACGCTTGTTTAACATGAAATTTTATGCCTAAAAAGAGTGTGCTTTTTAACCTGAAATCTATATGCAGCACGATTTGAACCGAAAATGATTGCCTGAACTGAACTTGTAACCTATTTTTGGAATCATCAAGTTCATATATAGAGTTATAAATTATTAAAAAAAAGTTTTTATGGTTTTTTTGGCTTAACTTTTAACCTAAAAACCTAGTTACCTGATTAAAGAATAAAATCGCTCGTATAATAAGGAATTCACGTAAAAAACTACTCTTTTTATGGCTTGACGGTTGTTGAATGAGATATTTTGTAGGTTAAAAGTACATTTAACCAGTTTAACTGTAATCTACTGTCATGCAGATTTTTAGGTTAAAACCTATTTTGTGAAGTTGACTCGTCTTCCTTATTATTAGATCAATAGCTAATTTTAAGACAAGCTTTTTTGATTAAAATTTATTTGTTTAGCTTGACTTTTGAATGAATGAAAAATCTTACTTATTAGGTATGAAGCAGGTGTATGATAGGCCTTTTAGGTTAAAACTTGCTCTGTTGACTTTTAGAAATCTATGTCTAATATTTTTATGCTTGTGCTTTTTTTTTAAAGAAGAATGGTTGTTTGTTTTTTAGGCCTTTGGCTCAGGTCTTCCCTGGAACAGGAACACCGGTTCTTGCGACTTTCATTTGCGGTTCAGCAGCCGCAGTCGCTGCGATGATAATCAGCCTCGACGTCCTTGTCGAGATGATGTCGATCGGCACCCTTTTAGCGTACACGCTCGTGTCGACGTGCGTCCTCATCCTCAGATACCAGCCTCACACGACCAACCTGATGGAGCTCCTCCCCGAGTCCCTGAGGACGCCTCTGAAAGGCTCCCCGACGAAGGAGCCGCCGTCCATCGCCAACGGGCAGGCGTATCAAACTGGGGCTCATCTACGCCCTGACCACCTGAGGACGGCGTTGGAGCAACAGGTCCATCAGCCGCAGCGCGTCATGGTGAGACGGGTGACGCGCAGCTCTCCCGATTCAGACGACACCGTGACTGAAGAAGGGGACGAGGGCATGCGCGACGACCAGTTTCTAGTCTCGGACGCGAGCGAGGCAAAGTTCTACGGGACGGTTCACGGAGGAACCACCACCGGAAGTGTAGCCGGCGCAGCAGGACCGACTCTGTCTCACATAGCCAGGAAGATCCAGGCCGCGACCTACCTCTGTCCGGCCATATTCCCCTGGGTGGACACAGGACCTGCGACCGAAGAATCGGGCCTGATGGTCATGAAACTCGTCGGTCTCCTTTACCTCCTCATCCTCCTTTTCGATCTTACCATCGTCTGCGGGATGGACAGCGATTCCGTCATCGTCACTCTGCTCGTCTGCACACTTCTTCCAGCCATCATAGCTGTCCTCCTCCTCATATCAAGGAAACCTCAAAACAGGTACGTCCATCACGAAAATCCTCCACATAAACCTAACGACTTTCTTTTTTCAAGAAAAACACTCGTATTCATGACTCCCGGCCTGCCTTTCGTTCCGGCCATAGCAGTCATGGTGAACATCTACCTTATATTCAAACTTTCCATCCTGACACTAGTCAGGTTCACAGTATGGATGACCTTAGGTAAAAAACAATGTACTATTTCTTATACCTTTTTTTACCAATGTGTTTTTTTATGCAAAGGTATCTTAGTCTATTTCTACTATGGTATCAAGCACAGCAGCTTGGAGCCGAATTCGCAAGGTGGAGATGGTGAAGCGGGGGATATGGAGATGTCGACTGCCGTACCTCAAGACTGGGCGTCGCCTCAGCCGCCTCTCAGGGCTCCAGATCCTCCTCCCCAGGTCCAGCCTCAGTCGACGGGTCTCTTCCTACCCACTGGACAGTTTCCAACGTGGGACGACTAAAGATAACAGAAAAAAAAATTCCTAAAAAATATAAGGTAACGAGGGGATTAGGTTTTTTTTGTTCATGGTTTTTATTGATCGCCGAACGTGATTTTTTTTCATTCCAATGTTACTTAAAATGTTTATTCGAGCAAAATGATTAGGGGACAAATATAAAATTCTACCTTCCTGATACGGCAAGGAGGAGCTCCTGACACCCATCGTGATAAGCCCGACATCGGATCGTTTCTTGCCTTTTTTACCTTACAATAAAGATTATCACTGTTTTGAGTAAAAAGATTCAATTATGAGAAATAAGAATCACATTTCATCCTGATAAACTGGCGTTGAAGTTGGCCGGGAGTTCCTGTCATGCCATCCTGTTATTTTCGGCCTCCTTTAACCTCAAAAACGATCCTCTTTCAGAATATTTTTCATCTTGAAATATAGATTATCATTCATTTATGAAAAACGTCGATTGTGAGAAATTAGGTCTTTTTAACCTGCTAAATTGACCGTGAAGTTGGCCAGGAGCTCTTGCCATGCCATCCTGTTATTTTCGGCCTCCTTGAACCTCAAAAACTCTTTCCAGATATTTTTCATCTGGAAGTGTAGATTATCATTCATTTATGACCAAAGCCGATTATGAGAAATAAGAATGACATTTCATCCTGATAAACTGGAGTTGAAGTAGGCCGGGAGTTCCTGTCATGCCATCCTGTTATTTTCGGCCTCCTTGTACCTCAAAAACGATCTGTTTCCAGATAGTTTTCATCTTGAAAAATAGATTATTATTTATGTATGAAAAAGTCGATTATGAGAAGTTAGAAGGTCGTTTAATCCTGTTAAATTGACCGTGAAGTTGGCCGGGAGCTCTTGTCGTCCTATCCTGATATTTTTGACCTCTTCCCTATCCTCTCGTTCCCTTTTTTCACGCCAAGATTTAAACCTTTCACCCTGTAGGCTTTTAAAAATTGTCACATGTTCAAAAAATTATTTTAAAGAAATGTAGGTGGGCGCAGGTAAGTGCCTTCATCCCGCGTTCTCCTACGGTTGGGAGGGGGGCAAAAAACTCGGGCAAAATCCAACGAGGATCGCAGATAATCCTGAGATTATTTGGATTTCACCCTCCTCCACCTCCAAATTATTTAAAAAAGAAAAAGAAAAAAGTAAAGAAATGATATAACGTGCAATAAGAATATTTGGTTTGTGTGCATACACACACACACAAAAAATATATTCCAAAGAGAACCCACTATATTATATATAGATATTAAGCAAAATGTATTTATAAAAAAAATATGGATAAAGCACTGCACTTTGTTGATTACAAAAAAAAGAAAAAAAAAAGAACTAAAGCGTGCCTGACTGGAATTGTAGACAAAATGGTTATTAACTTAGTGTTTAAAAAAAGGGGAAAAAAGAAAAAAATAATAAGTTTTTATATATATAAATATAAATGAATATAATTATGTAATTAATTATTAAGATTTGTTAGGCCTGGGAGTTCCTAGGGTTCTAAAAAATATGACAATTTTTGTGATTCATCTTCTAGCTGTTGTTCATTATTGATTTTTTTTAAACATAATTTTGTAGGTATTTCATTCTTCCCGTCGGACTGTGTAGACTCCCTTTTAGAGAGAAGTTTTGAAATTTTGCCCCTTCTTTTTTGGTCGGGGGTGGGCTGGAAACTATTCCAAGCAGCCCCCCAAAAAAATGAATTTAAAAAAACATATATTGAAGCATATCGTGATTTTGTGATTTATCGACATTACGTGTATGTTTTTTCGAAAGGGAGAAAACCGAGAAAGAAAAAATACCCAAAAATAATTATATATAAATAGACGCTATTAATTTTTTAAATAATTGAAAAAAGTGAGAAAATGGCCTATAACTTAACTTTAAAAAAATAATTTTTAATTAATATATATATATAAAAAGTAACCAGTATTTCAATGTTTTCCATATTAT
>CM077110.1:5988655-6031985 GCA_039619505.1 Cimex hemipterus | reverse complement strand
ATTTCAATGTTTTCCATATTATAAATATATATATATAAAATAATAAAACCAGACTTTACTCCTTTCTCTTCACCCCCAAAAGATTTTTACGGTAAATATAAAAAAACTATTATTTTTATTACTTGATAAAAAAAGAAGGAATAAATAGCTGGAAAATGAAAAGGTGATATTTGAAAGAAAAAAATGGTGATATTAAAACAATATTTAAATGTTTCTGTTGTGTCTGTTTAAGGTGTGCGGTGAGGCCTTTGGGAGTTTTGAGTGTGAGGAGAAAAGTAAACAAAAAATGGAGCTTGGTTGAAGGGTTGAATAATTCTCCGTTCTCCAATATGACGTCATAATTGGCCAATGAGACGAGTCTAAAAGACAAAAATGGCTGCTAAATGTATAAAGTGGATTAATATAATTCAACAAAATAATGTCATAAACTTGGTAAAGACGGGAACAATGAAGAACTATAGAAAGTTCAAAATGTTCGCTTAGCCGATAATCTGGGATAATAACGTCATAATCTGGGAAGGACACGAAATGAGGAATGAGGAAATGAAGTATAGCCATAGAAAGTTGATCGTTAAAAGATGTACGATTCGCCAATATTCATAATTTGGCGATGAAGGACGTGAAACAATTACCTAGATGACGTCATAATTGGGAATATGGCGTGGGAAAGTGGAATCAGGCGGAGAAATACAGAAAAAGAGTTGATTATTAGAAAATGCACATTTCGCGAATATGATGTCATGATGAATATGATACGATGTGGAAAAAGATCAGAAAAAGAAGCTGTGAATTATAAATAATGGACGGTCCACCAACTTGTCGTCATAATCTCGGAGTAAGACTGCGCGAGATAGCAAAATCGCGGAGAATGAAAGAAAGTTGATAAATACAATAATTAAGTGTACCGGTATGATGTCACAATTTGGCCAAACGATTGTGTGAGGCAAGAGGAAAATGGAGAATAAAGAAATTGGTTTCTTAAAAGAATACCAAAGAAAGAGTACGGTTCACCAGATATGACGTCAAATTTGGCAATGAGACCACTAGATAAATGAGGAAAGTGACGGAGATATAAAGTCGATTATTTGTAAGCGTACGGTTCCCCTGATATGACGTCAAAATTGGGGTATTAGTCTCCTACTGAATCAAGACCCTCCCAAAGGCCTCACTCTTTCAACAAATTTTGTTTGGGGGGATTGAAAGGGTGAAAAAAAAACAAGAAAACAACTCGATGTAAGCTTTAAATGATTATTTAGTATATCACGTAATAATAAATTTTAAAAAGTGCAATATATGTATAATTTGATTATACACAAAAAGAAATAAAAACATGTAAATATTTATTATTGTAATTAAATAATTATAAAACAAAAAACACAAAAAAATATAATTATTCCAATAAAAAAAATCTTTATTGTAATGTTACTTCCTCTTCGTAACCTTAAGAATTTTTGTGAGTGTTGTCTGTTGAAGCTGTTATAAAATTTGTAAAACTGTTACTTGTTTAAAAAACTATTTAGAGTATGTGAATTGTATGGCGAATGTTTTTGTTTTTGTTTTTCATGATGATTTTTTTTGTTGTTAAGCAATAAAGCACTGTTTCCACAGATGAGAAGCCCTTGTTTTTCAGGGCTCGAAGGGAGAAAGAACAAATAAATTTAGCTTATGATCTCTTTAAAACTTGGTTTTTACCCTTTTTCTCTCACAATCCACCCCAATGAAAAGTACACCTCGTTTTCCTAGAAAGGGCTTTAAGGAGCACAAAGGTACGGAGATGAGCTCGGAACTATATAACAACTAATCCACCACCACTCCCCAGTAGCTCACCGCTCCTTTTTTCAGAACGACTAATGGATGATCTGCCGTTGTAAAGGGTTGCTTAAGTAAAATCGAGAGTCCAGCCCTTGTTTTTCCCCCGGACAATTTACCGTCTCTTTGATTCGGTTTAACTTCATTTCCGGCCTCCACCAAGGGAGTAAAATTGAAGTAGGGGTGAAGAACCACCCCAACCCGCCAACCCGTTGAGAAAATATTGAATCATAAAACGGCTATTCTTCCCCTTGTTAACCTCCCTTATACGGTAGATTAAACGGATCAGTATTTTTTTTATAAACAAATCAGATCTGGAATAAAGTCAGGGGGTGGGGTGAACGGTCGATACAGCTTTTATTATAGGGCAGAGGGCATCCTTTTATATTAAAAAAGAGCCCAGGGTAGTTTTACGCCCCGATGTACACCGTTTACTGCCTCCAAGTTTTTTATGGCCCTGGTCTCCGGGCGTAATGGGGCCTCTTATCTTTTCTACGGGGGTCATCATTCCGATTGGATTAATCCCACCGATCCACCCCCGCGGAAAAGGGGTGTGGTTTCATCAGATAACATCGCTTATAGTACGATCAATCCAGTCTTTTTTTTTTGGGGGGGGGAATAAAATATTCATTATCAAAATTATGTATATTATATATAGCATCCACCAATGTGAGGTCATAGTTAGGCAATGAAACGAAGTGATAGAGAAAAAAAAATTAACTTAGCGGAGAAAGACAGAAAGTTATTATCAGAAAAGTACGGTTCACCAATATAACGTCAAACAATGTACATATCGCCAATAAAACCTCATAATTGGTTGGGTAATGAGACGATGTGAGCGGAATATGGGCACAGCGTAAAAGACAGAAATGTATGGTTCAACAAAATGATGTTGTAATCACTCAATTAGACTACATAAGAAATGAGGGAATGACATAGAATTGATTATCAAACAATTTACAGTTCATCAATATGACGTCATAATCGGGGAGTAATTAAACTGTTTATATACATAAAACACTTGAACTAAATTAAATCGACCTCAATTTCATTTGTTATATGCCATAAGGGATGAAGAGGTAGATTTTTTATGGATTTGTTCGCCTCTTTTCTAAATTTAATTTAATCAAGATGAAGGGGACTTTATACCCGAAGTCGACCATGGGCTTAACGGGACGTGTAATTCTGCTCCTCGCCCGACGCGTATGGACCGTATTTGAAGGGAAAAGGGGGTTTGGATTTAATCAAGACGAAGGAAAACCCTGAGACGAAAATTTTTCCTTTTTTTTTAGTTTAAAGCGGTGCTTAAAACACCGGGGTAATTTAATAAAAGGGTTAACTTTCAAAGGCCGCTCCACGCCAGAGGGATAAAGGCTAATTGAATCGGCCCTATCGATTAGAACGGCGGGGGGCACTTATTAATCCGAGTTCGCTCGGGCTTTTAATTGCTCCTAAGCGGGAGGGACTTAGGGAATCAAAAACATATAAAGTCCGTCCTGGCAAGGGAAGGATTTCTTTTAATTCTCCATCCTGCTTAAGGTGATCAAAGGGGTTGGTTTTTCACCCTTGAAGACGATGGGCTTGTATCTCAATTCTGTTGGCGCCGGTGATAAACGGAGACGGTGATTCAGACGTAAAATTTATTTACGCAATAAAATATTTTTTCGTTTCTATGCTATATCTATAACTAAGTCAATTTTTCATACTTTTTTCTATTTTCGTACTATCACTACCAGATTTTGATGTCATATTGGTGAATCGAAAAAAAAGTTCATAATCAAGTTTCTTTCTGTATTTTCCTCTTTTTTCACGTCGACTCATTACCAAGTTATGACGCCAAATCGGTGAACCATGTTTTGTTAATAATCAACTCTGATTGTTCTCTGCCAATTTCCTCTTTTCCCACGCCATCTCATGGCCAAATTATAACGTCATATTGGTGAACCGTATATTCAATTGGTGCCTTTTTTCTCTCCACGTACGGTGTCAATTTATTTATTTTGCTTTGAGTGCAGTCCATCTAATCGTCCAAGTTCGTATCTTGGAAGCTTAAAAGGCTTAATTAATACCAGCTCTCTCCTTCACCCTCTCCCTATCCCGCCCCTACCCTCTCTCTCAATTATTAGTCTTCCAAATTTTATAGATTCTAATGAAATAGTAGAACAGGAAATCCTTCGCCATCTGGCAACATAAAAGCTAATGTTACAGGCGATGTAACACGGTGTAAGTGTGTCAAGAGAACAGAAAAAAGTAAATAGCGAAAACTCTAGAATAGTGAATCTTGCGAAGTGTGGCGATCAAAATTAATCTGATGAACTGGAAATCTTCTGGATATCGTGTTACGTTCGTAACAGAAAATATATGCATTATTATTATTTAACCGGGGATGCCTCCTAAATTATAACTTCTCCGAAACTAAAGTGGGCGGTGTGTCCATCAAAAATTAATATGGCTTGGGATTACTGTAGGTGGGAGATCCTTACGGCCGGGCCGGATCATTGGAAAATGATCAATTTCTTGTTCAACGAAAGCGACAGTGGACCCACCCAATTTAAGAGAAGGTGTTTCATATTTTTCTGGAAGCAGGGATTTTCAATCGACAGATACAGGAAGCACTGGCTCTCAGGAAAGTTAACTTGTAAGGGATGTTTATTTAGATTTTAAGATAATTCAGGTTCGTTTAGGGATGGGAACAGGATATTATACGATATCTATAGACTTAGAAGCTGATTTAACAAATGATCAGGAAATATCAGGGAATCCAGGATCTGATATAATCAGGAGAACAGGAAATGTCGTGATACCTGGCAACATAAAAGCTAATATGACAGAATATTGTTTGTGCACCAAGAGAACAGAAAAAGCAATCTATAAGAATTGTGATGTAACACGAGAACAGGAAATTTTACGATATCTAGTGATCTAGAAATGATGTAAAATGAAACAGGAAATTCTTTCTTCTAGGGAACAGGAAAAGCAAACTATAAGAATTGTGATGTAACATGAGAACAGGAAATCACACGATATCTAGTGACCTAAAAGCTGATGTAAAATGAGAACAGGAAATTCTTTTCTGTACAGAACAGAAAAAGCAAACTATAAGAATTGTGATTTAACACTAGAACAGGAAATCCTACGATATCTAGTGACCTAGAAGCTGGTGTAAAACGAGAACAGGAAATCCAGTGATATCTGGCGAAATAAAAGCTAATATGACAGAACATTGTTTGTGTACCAAGGGAACTGAATACCCAAATTATAAAGAATCTTGATGGCTGTAATAGTAGAGCAGAAAATCTTTTGATATCTGCTGATCAAAATTAATAATAAAACAGGATATCTTTACTTTCTAAAAAGATAGTTCCTACTCACGGTAAGTTGTTTTGCAACGATTCGGATTTCGAGCCTTTTAGCCCATCTTCAGGTTGAAGGACGTCTACAACCACGTCTCTCGAAGTGCATTGCCAAAGTGAAACCGCTGTATCTTTTGGATATCGAGAGAACCGAAAAACCTAAACTATACGGACTGCAGTGTAACACTAGAACAGGAAATCCTACGATATCTAGTGACCTTAGAAGCTGCTGTAAAAGGAGAACAGGAAATTCTTTCTTCTAGGGAACAGGAAAAGCAACTATAAGAATTGTGATGTAACATGAGAACAGGAAATCACACGATATCTAGTGACCTAGAAACTGATGTAAAAGGAGAACAGGAAATCTTGTGATATTTGGCGATATAAAAGCTAATCAACAGGAAATCCTTTGTCTCAAGGGAACAGAAACAAGAAATTATAAAGATTCTAGAATAGGGAGTCTGGCGATCAAGATTAACAAGAGAACAGAAAGTACTTTGTGTGTCGAGGGAACAGAAAAAAACCCAAAATGTAAGGATTGTAATGTAACACTAGAACAGGAAATCTTACGATATCTAGTGACCTTAGAAGCTGATGTAAAAGGAGAACAGGAGATCTTGTAATATCTGGCGGTATAAAAGCTAATATAATAGGAAATCCTTTGTCACAAGGGAACAGAACTGCAAACAATAAGAATTGTGATATAACAAGAGAACAGGAAATCTTACGATATCTTGTGACCTAGAAGCTGATGTAAAAGGAAAAGAGGAAATTCTTTCTTCTATTGAACAGGAAAAGCAAACTATAAGAATTGTGATGTGACAAGAGAACAGGAAATCTTACGTTACCTAGCGACCTAGGAGCCGACGTTACAGGAGCTCAAGAAATATCTGAGAATCGTGGAACAAATATAATGAGGAGATCAGGAAATTTCGTGATATCTGGCTACATAAAAGCTAATGTAACAGGCAATCCTTTGTGTAGCAAGGGTACAGAACGAGGTAATTATAAAGATTCTTGATTAGGGAATCTTTTGATGTCTACCAATTACGATTAACAAGAGAACAGAAAATCCGTGATCATCAGAATTAATATAAGGTTTCAAAGTTTTCTACGTCTCATTCCCAGATTAAAACATCTCTCGCTCGCGCGCCCGCGCGAAATTTCAACTCGTAACTCGTCCTTCGAGTTTTTTAGTTCATTTATTTCCCAAATCCATCAAATACGATCATGATAACATATATACGATATAATAAAATAAAATTTGTTTCTTACTCTCACTCATTCTTCTTTTGCTTGTATTGCAATTAGTTAATTTTGTTGAATTATTATCTGTGCGAGTTACTTGCTAATAATTAATTACTACCCGATTATGATGTCTTATTTGCCAAACCGTCTGGCCTTCTTTGTTTTTGTACTGTTCCTAAGCTGTTGCCGGCTCTTTACAGTGTTTTCATTGGCTTTATTTTTGTGTAGTAGCTTTTTTATTAAAGACGGAAGCGTTCGAACTTGGGGGTCAGAGGGAACGTGCAAAGAAAAAAAAATTAAATGAAATAAATAAAATAATTTAAAATAATTTAATTTAACTAACAAAAACAAAAAACAATAATACTAATTATAAGCACATTCCTCTCCCCTCTCTTGTTCTTTTTGTACTCTTATTTTCTTCTTTTTACGAACGGTCGCATATCCATTCCACC
The DNA here is from genome assembly GCA_039619505.1 of Cimex hemipterus. Classification (NCBI taxonomy): domain Eukaryota; kingdom Metazoa; phylum Arthropoda; class Insecta; order Hemiptera; family Cimicidae; genus Cimex; species Cimex hemipterus. The sequence goes on along the minus strand of CM077110.1, from coordinate 6,025,123 downwards.
TGCCGAGTCTTCGTCACTATTCGTAGTGTCCGGGATGGGCCTCGCGTAGGCGGCTCGTAGGGATTTCAGGTGGAGGAGGCATCGTAGTCTTCGTTGCTTACAGATGTTTTTTCTATTTTCTCCTTGGCTGGCGTCTTTTGTTGATTCACACGCGCGAAAAAAAAAAATCGCTAATCTTACAATTTGATCTTACTTTTGTACACTGGCCAACCTTTCCTACTCATTACTCTCATTACGAACTTCTTACACGCTTTGAAGCCAGTTTCTGTTCGCAATGCTTTCCTGAGTGCTGCGATGTTAGCGATTGGTTCGTTAATTTCTTAAAGCCAGGTTACTCGTACGTCTTCGTAGGTGCTACAGCAGAAGAAAACATGGTCCACACTTTCAATGCCTCCGCACTCACAAAGTGGCGAGTCTTTTAGTCGAAAGTCGTGCAGTTTTTCACCAAAATCCCCATGGCCCGTGAGGAGTTGCGACATAAAATGATCAACCTCTAAAAATTTACACTTTAGTCGGTCCGATACCGAGGGGAAAATGCGATACGTATGTCTCCCTTTATTGGAGGCATCCCATCTCTCCTGCCACGCTTGAAGAGCCCATTCTTGAGCTTCGGTGACCGAGGTAACTGGGATTTCGGGTGTTCTGTCATTTTCTAAGTCCCATTTAATACTGGTGTACTTGGCCTGGATATCTATAGGAAATTGTTCGGCAATCACCTGCAGGGCTTCCGTCGACACAGTTCTATATGCCCTAGTGACTGCAAGGAGGTCCATACACTGTGCTCTTTCGAGTCGTCGCCAGTCAGCCACACACTGGTGGTTCGCCCACGCTGGCGCAGCATAGAGCAAAACGGACCTACAGATCGCAGAGTAATATATACTTCTGCTCCTATAGGATACTCCCCAGGACGGACCACTTATAGATTTGAAGAGGACCGCACGCTGGAGAACCTTTTCCGATGCCACTTTTGTGTTGGGAGTGAATTTCGCTCCCGTCGTCATCTTGATGCCAAGGTAGTAACCTCCGCCGGTGCCTTAATGTTGATACCATTGATCGGTATTACAGGCGGAGACCTCGTGTTCAATTTACCTTTTAAGCGAATCATCTCTGTCTTTTCTGGGGCCGGTTCCAACTTGACAGACGCGCACCATATCTGTATCCTGTCCACTGCCATTTTTCCTTGTCGCTCGAGATCAGCCTTGGTATTTCCGTGTACAACGACAATGAGATCATCCACATATGCTGTAGCTTGGATGTTTTGTTGCTCTAGGGTCGTCAAAAGATCATCGAATAGAACCCCCATAGATAAGGCCCGAGAATGGACCTCTGCGGAACCCCCATTCGTATCTCTCTGGTACAGTTCTCGCCGTTGCTCTCTAGGTGAGCATACGTATCTTAGCTTTTTAAGCTTTTTTAAAGTAGCTTTTTAGTAAGCTCATGATCTCTCCGTCGAAGTCACGTCGTTGCATTGTGGAGAACAGTGATGGCCACCACATCTTGTCAAAGACCTTGCGGATGTCGAAAAGTAGGCCCAAGGCGTACTTCTCGGTGGTTCCAGCTACAAACTGAAGAACGTGCTGGATGGCATGGGTGGTAGATCCGCCCGCTCTGCTGCTAAATTGCCATTGATGAAATGTTCCGTTGTTACAGTTTTTTAGTCTCCTATACATGAGTTTTTCTAGGATTTTTCCCAAGACGGAAAGAAGGGAAATCAACCGATAGCATTCCGGGAGCTCAGGGGGACGTTCAGGCTTAGCGAATGCTAAGGTCGCCGTTTTCCATGTTGTTGGAAAATAACCTAGCTCTAGACAATCCGTGTAGATTTGTTGTAGGTAATCGGCTGTTTAGTCAATTGTATCATTATGATAGATGCTTCAACCCTGTCACTGCCTGGTGCGGTGTTCCGCCTCAAATTTTTGACTGCTGAGTATAACTCTTCCGTGGAGAACGGGATACAGTCATAAGAAGGAAAGGGAAGCGAAACATCAAGTCGCATTAGCGCTTGGGTTGTGGTGTCGCTTTCAAGTCGGTCTTCAGGGAAGGCTTCTTCTAGTAGAACCTCTCCGTTGCACTTCACTGATGATATGTGCGAATTCCAGGCAACCATGACTGGCTGCGAGGATAATTTTTCAAAAGCCATCTTTGTATGGAGTCCCCAAGGAGACTCGTCATTGCAGTTCTCAACGAAGGACTTCCATGCCGCGCGCTTGCTGCATCTTATCTTCGTGTGAAAGTGTCTTCTTCTGGCGTCGTATTCCAGCTTCAGTCTTTCGCGATGTTGGAGACTTGTGGCACGTTGGTATAGTTTCCTTGCTCTTCTTGTCTCAGTTCTGAGAATCGCAAGCTCTTCTGTCCACCAAGGTATTCGCTTTTTTGTTTTCTTGGGCTGTTCAAACTTTTTTAAATTAGGCGATAAAATTGTGGTCAATATTGCAACCTTGTTGTGGTTTCACTGGTGCTTTTTGCCGGCCACAATAAGTCATCCACGTGTCCTATCAAATCATAATTTATGTTTCTTTTGATGACTTCCGGTTCCACTCCAGTAAGATCAAGGCGGCCCTAACCATCCCTAACCACCCCTTATTTGCCAAACCGCAAACTTGTTCTCTCTTCTCACTTCTCTCTCTCTCTCTCTCTCTCTCTCTCTCTCTCTCTCTCTCTCTCTCCCCCTCTCTCCCCTCCCTCCCTCCATCCTTCCCTCCCTTGCTTCCAGGTACTATCTTATTCTTTGTAGAACTCTAGTCGTATCCTCTCTTTTCGTGATTTCGTGCATATTCTAAATTAAATTCCCCCTCTCCCTAATAGGCAATGAATTTCCCCCTTCCATCGGCTGCGCGCGGTACGTCTCATCCGAGCAGTCCTGTTGAGCCGACCCAATAATAAAAATCTTGACTGGATTCGTTGATTTTTTTTTAATCGCTTCATACGAGACTACGCTAACATTTATTCCATTGAGCATTTTTCCACTCCGAGGACACGCCTGCGCCCAGTTTGCTAGCAGGGGCCGTCAGCATCAGTTCCGCCTCGGCCACCAAGCGAGCCACATCCAACAGACGTTCTGTCCGACACGGTAAGTCCGAAATGGCAACAATAAAAAAAAATTAAAATTAAAAAACAAAAAAAACAAAAACAACAATAAAAAAATCCAAGGCTCAAAAATTTTAAAGACTAATTAATAACACATAATTACTAACAATTATTCATCATTTTACAAATTATGAATAATATATCTGCAAAATACAAAAATTATATACACGTAAAGATTAAAAAAAAAAATTCTTTTGATTAGTTTATCGATCATCAGGGCTTTCACCTCTGATTAGGACACACGTCTCTTTATTTTTTTTTTTTTTCATTTTCTAATGGGTTTCGATTCGACCCATTTTCACTTGTCTGTGGGGTGGTGCAGTGATGCGAGGGTGGGTTGGCACAGTTAGACGGTCATAATTTCATTCGTGATCCAACCGCCAACCCCCCCGCGCCTCCAAGCCATTTCACTACGACTCGAAGCAAAAACCGGAAGTTGACGAAATTTAACCGGAAGTGAAACGTGAAACACCGTCGGCTCTACTTAGGGAGCATTTTCAGATCGTAGTTAAACATTTTTTGTGACGTCGGTGGAATTTTCAATATATGTTTTAAATAAAATAAAAATAATTTGGCGTAGTGAGGTAAAGAGGAATTATTAAAATTATTAATTATTAGAAAGAGAGAGAGAGAGTGAGAGAGAGAGAGAGAGTGAGTGAGAGGCACAGTGAGTGAGTTTGTGAGAGAGAGATATTTCCTGTTCTCCCGTTACATCAGCTTCTAGCTCGCTAGATATCACAAAATTTCCTGTTCTCCTGATTAATTAGATCCTAGATTCTCTGATATTTCCTGTTTTCTGGTTGTGTTACCTTCTGCACCGTCAGGTATCACAAGATTTCCTCTTTTCCTGATAATATTACACTCCAGATTCTTTTATATTCGAAATATTTACTGATCTGCTGATATGGCAACTTCTACGTCGTCAGAAATATGATTTCCTGTTCTCCTGACTATATTCGATCTTGGATTCCCTGATATTTCCTGGTCTTCTGTTACATCAGCTTCTAGGTGGTTGGATATCGCAAAAGATTTTTGTTCTCGTGTTACTTTATAATCCTTATAGTTTGGTTTTTTATTCCCTCGGTATTCAAAATATTTCCTATTTTCCCCGTTACATCAGGCTGTAATTCCCTAGATATCACACGATTTCCTGTTCTCCTGATTAATTAGATCCTAGATTCTCTGATATTTCCTGTTTTCTGGTTGTGTTACCTTTTACACCGTCAGGTATCACAAGATTTCCTCTTTTCCTGATAATATTACACTCCACATTGTTTGATATTCCAATTATTTACTGATCTGCTGTTACGGCAACTTCTACGTCTTCACATATTGTAAGATTGTAAGATTTCCTGTTCTCCTGATTATATAAGAGCTTAGATTCTCTGATAAATCCTGGTCTTCTGTTACCAACAGCTTTTATCTCGGCAGATAACCTCTGATTTCCTGCCCACATGTTAATCATGAACGCAGGATATCATATAATTTCTTGTTCTACTGTTATATTTGGATATTTATAATTTGGTTTTTCTGTTCCTATGATACACAAAGGATTTCGTGTTACATCAGTTTGTAGCACGCTAGATATCACAAGATTTCTTGTTCTCATGTCATGTTAGAATTCTCATAGTTTGGTTTTCTATTCCCTCGATATCCTAAAGATTTCCTGTTCTGCTGTTTTATTAGCTTTGATTTCTTCTTTGCCCCATTATTTTAGACCCCAGATTCTCTGATAGTCTTCCGGTCCCCCTATTTCATCAGCTTCCAGTTCGTCAGATATCACAAGATTTTCTGTTCTCATGGTATATTAGAGGCCCTCATTCGTTCCTTCAAAAGTTCAATTTATGCAACTCACTCCATCTTTATACGTTCATTAATTTTTTCGTTTTTTACGTTTCCTCTAATCTCCCGCGTTTCTCCACCAGACGAAATTCTATTCGACTCCCCTCGTCTTCTCTGCGGAGGGTTGGGGAGGGAGAAATCGGCATTTTAACGCCGTCGAAAGCCCGCTCTCAGTTGAACAAGGGTAATATAAATGTAAAATAATGCAATATAATGTAAAATCACCCCTCGTTCCACCCTTCGAGCGCCTGAACTGCGACGTCGAGACACGACCCGGATTAATAAGATTGCGACCACATTCGTGCGGGTCGATGTATCGATCTAGCCTTGAAGACTTGTGCACCTGGCCTGGGGTGAAACTCAACTCTTCAACTGTGTTTGTACCGGTTCGAAAATCGCCCCCCCCCTACTAGTTTAATTTGTGTATGGGGGTGGCAAGACGTCCCTAACATCGAATAATCCGGGGGCGGGGAAGTAAAAATTTGGCGGATATAGGAGAAACGACCCGACTCGTCAAGCCTCCCCCTTTCAGTTTGGGAAAGAGGCGGAATATATTTCCCAGTCGGATCGTTTCAAATGGGCCGATTTATTCACGGAGGAAGGACCCTAATCGAGACGATTCGCAGCCATCGCATCCTCCCGAGACCTGAACGGGTCGTCATGTTACAAAACAAACTCTCAGAAACTCCCTCCCCCCCATCACTTAGATTGATCGGCAAAGCCTAATCCCGAAAAAAGGGTGTCAAAAGTTTACCCGAAATGGTCGTCGAGAGGGGCGGGGGTGTTGATCCGTTTGACACTTTGATGTCCGCCTTGGGACGAGGTTCCAAAGTTTACCCGAAGATAAACATACCCGGTCGCCGGCGAGAGAGAAAAAACTCCGTGGAATACACTTCTCTGTAACTGGTTTAACGGGAAAACAGGAATCCTCTGGATCTTGGGAGAGGAGAAGGATGAGACCATAAAATACTCACATTTTAACGAAAAGGAAATCTATTCGATACCTATAGAACTTAAGAACTGATTTAATAGGAGAACAAGTCAGTGAAGGTATAAAAAAAATCCCCAAAACCTGGGGAAACACAACAAACCTGTGTACCAGGACACAAAGTAATTTCGCTCAACGAAAAAGCAGTTACACTGGCTAGAGGAGAATCGCAAGACCATACATGGACCCGAACCGATACTAAAAAAATAAATACATAATCATCTATCGTAGAACGGATCCGAAGGAAACAAAAGTGAATAAACTCTAGAGGCTTTAGACGCAGTAAACCTATGATAAAATATTCCTCCAAGACTGGCTCCAATTGGAGAGGGCTAGACTGAGAGGATAAGACAACATGGATATATATAACGATGATTCCATCTGCCGCAATCTGACGCAATGAGGAGTAGGTAAGAGTCGGCCATATCATCTCCGAATACGAATCAACTGCTCAATAAAGGCATAACCTAGCATACGGAAAAAACGTAGGGAATGAAATTGTAGTAGCAACAGTCAATGACCTGATACTTCTGAGAAGGGGGTTGAATATATTGATAAACTAAGAGTAGTGGTAGGACTACTAACCGGTCACTGGCATCTGTGATGTGCACAACATGGGTATAAACAATGATGATCCTATTTGCAGATTATGTAATGAGGAGGAGGGAACAGGAGAGCATATCATCTAATATGAATCAACAGCTCAATGGAGGTGAATCGAATTGCTGCAGCAATAGTAAATGACCTGATACTTCTAAGGAGAAGGATTGAGTGTATTACACTGAACTAAGGAACTAGGAAGGCACAATTAGCTAGAAGGCTGCAGCGCCTGGGGACTCCTAGTATCCTTATTACCATACCAGGTTGTGGAGATTTTGGACATATTCTCTATTTGTGTACATTGGTGTAAGATCTTGGAAATGAGGTGGCCATGGGATTCTTGCTCTGCCAGCCCAAGTGGGATGCTGGTTCGATCATATAAGGGATAAAATCATGGTTGGGACCTCAAAGACGACTTTTTTGAAATTGCGCCGTCCTCCCTGCTCCGAAGTGGGCCTGCGCCGGCGGCCGGACGCATTTACGGCTGTGCGCAGAGTTCGTCGTCCAAAGGCAACGCTCCTGTCAATGGTCGGGGAAAGAGGCGCGACGCCTGGGAGGCTCGCTCTAACCGACGCCCGATTTCACATGCGACTCGAATTCGCCTCCGTCTCGACAGTTCGACCAGCCCGGAAATGACCTCGGCCGTCCACTTGGAGCACTACATGGACAGTGAGTACGCCCTCCCGAACACCGAGCTGGCTCGCCATTGATCCGCCAAGGATGGGATCGAGTGCATTGAACTAGAGAAACTAGGAAGGTAAAATTAAGGGATTAAGCCAGAAGGCTCTAGTGCCCTTAGGTGCACAAACCCCGCTTCCTGATCACCATCACCATCACCAATATGAAAACAGGGAATATTTTGAGATATTGTGGTCAAAAAACTGATTTAATGCAAGAACAGGAAATCGTTCTGCCTTATGAGAAGAAAACAGAATAATACAATTATGAAGAATCAAGTTTTACAGAGAGGAAAATCTGGTTATCACATAATTAAAAACCTCAATACGAAGAATCTAATATAGTAAAAGAACAGGAAACGTTTTTATAACAAGAGAAAAGAAGGAACGAACTACAAAATATTTAAATATAACAGATATCCGTAACACAATGGAAATCTTCGAGAAAAGAATCGACGAATTAATTACTATACCGAGAGAACAGGAAATATTTTGAGATGTGATCAAGAAACTGATTTAAACTGTGGGAAGGCAAGATACCGCAGATATGAGCCGAACCGATAGACAATCCTTGTAAACAATCCCCTGCCCTTTTTCTATTTGGTCGTCAAACTCCGACTCGGGGAAGTCGGAAAATATGACGGTCCATTGTGCCCTCCAAATCGCCCTTGAGAGGGTGGATGAAGAGGGAAAAAATCGCCAAAGCCCTGGAATCCAATAACTCGGGGGGCGATTATTTTTCACGAGCGCGCGCGGGACAAAAAAAGGATGAAAATCTCCCCCAATGAAATAGAACGTGAACGGATCGGAATCCGCGATTCACTCTTTGTACGTGACCGGTAGCCAGTCATAAAAGGACCATCCCCCTTTGGGGGTGGGTTTGAAGGAATCTGAGCCTCCCTTTTGTCTCCTCCCTAGGAGGATTTATAGATTTCGGTGGGAAATGTTATTTCCAAGTAGAAAATATATTATAATTGCGAAAAAGAACGAACGGGCCTAACAAATGTATAAAAAAAGACCGAAGGGAAAGTTTCAAAAGACAACCTCTCCATTGTTTCAAGAGGAAATAAGAAAGCTTGAAAAATTCATAAGAAGGGCTCTCTTTTAGCCTTTCTCTCCTCCTACTCCTTTCTCTTTTCCCTCCTGAGCGAATCTAATTTTACGTCTTATTTACAAAACATACCACAACTCGAAAACACCCAAGTCCATCCGAATTCTGATTGTTTGAAGGGTAAAAGTTTCTCGGCACAATTCCTCTGCCTACTTGATTACAGTTCACCAATCTGACGATAAAATCGAGGACCGACTATTTGGAAAGAAAATGATTTTTTGTATGACAGTAAACTTTTTAATTGTGCATTGAGAAAAAACGAAGGACAAAGGAAAGTTAAAAGTTGGTGTAAAGAAAAGATATGATTTAGCGGTTCACCAATATGGCGTCATACTCGCTGACATATTATGACGTCACTATCATTGATATCATTGAACGAACAGCTTATTTGTACGAAAAATGAATCTTCTTTTTCTATGTTAATACTTCTTCCGATGGTGTGTTGAAGAAAAGGATCAGTAGGAGGAGAAAAGAAAATGAGTAACAGGGTGAAAGCTACCGGTTTGATCAGTCCAGCTATATGACGTCACAATCCGGGAGAGATTGAACCATTGAAACTAAACACTTCACCTTTTACTAATACAATTTATTACACTAAAAAGGATATTTTGGTGGGTGGTACGTTTCGACACGATGACAATCGTTTCCAGGAGACTGTCTGTGTTAGTCCGTTCAAGGTTTCGTAATGAAACGTGCCGATAATGACCCTTTCGTCTCCTGTGGGTGTAAATCGACCTTTCTCTCCTCGGCCAGCGATTTATAACGCATTTCTCGGGGGGGGGAGAGACTTAAGAAGGTGTCGGGTTTCATCCCCGAGGACGGCAACTCGATCCTCAGCCCTCAAACACGCTCCTATAAATAAAGAAAAACCATCGGGGTGAGAGAAGGGGCACCTCCGCCCCCGCTGCCGCCCTTTTGACCTCCTTTCACAAAGGACCCTCGAGAAAAGGCAGGGTTAATTAAAAAGGCAACCGACACTCCGTGCCTGCGGGAAGGGTGGAAGGAGTGACGCGACCCCTCTCGGCACCTTGGCCGCCATCTACCTCTTTTTACCCCCCCCAGTTCCGGGGGTGGATTTCAGTATTGCAGGTTCAATACATGCCGACCCGGTTTTAATTAAGCTTACGTGGAATTTTGAAAAGAGGCCTAATCAACCGTCTCCTTCCAGTTCTGGGTTGAATAAGCATTAATGCTCCCTCGGGCATATAGTGGGGGTGGAAATTTTAACCAACCCCTCGCTGGCAATAGAAAAAATGAGCTCAACTACGCAATCCATAGAAAACCTACAACTATATAACCTGGTAACATCAATTCTCGAATTAATAAAAAGCCCTTATTCTAAAACAATCCACTAAATAAATCAAGGTATAATAAGATACGCTTAATCCGTAGATAATCTTAATTACAATAATTTAATTCAGGATTGAAGTAACATGTTTAATTGTTGACTAAATGTGTCTAATAATACCAAGTATTGCTAATCCTTGGATAATCCTACACGGCAACAATCTAATCCAGGTGGGACCCATGAACCACCATCATTTTTATTAGTGGAGTAAATGAATCTAGTGCCAAGTATTGTACGCTAATCCTTGGATAATCCTACACGGCAACAATCTAATCCAGGTCGGAACCATCTATCACCTACATTTTTATTAATGGAGTAAATGAATCTAGTACCAAGTATTGTACGCTAATCCGTGGATAAGCCTGAGCCCACATGGCGATAATCTAATCCAGGTCGGAACCATCTATCACCTACATTTTTATTAGTGGAGTAAATGAATCTAGTACCACGTATTGTGCACTAACTAATTCTCGGATAATCCTAATCGTAAGTGACAATAATTTAATTATGAAAGGACCATTAACCACTAACCACCTTACTTAATAGTAGAGTAAATGAATCTAGTACCAAGTATTGTACGCTAATCCGTGGATAATCCTAATCCGACACGGCAACAATCTGATCCAGTTGGGAACTATCAACCACCATCGTTTTAATCCTTGGAGTAAATGCGTTTTGTACCAATTATTATACATACTACATGGCAATAATCTAATCCAGGTGGATATCATCAACCACTGTTCTTTTAATTCGTGGAGGAAATGCGTCTAGTAGGTCGTATTGTACGCTAATCCTTGGATAATCCTGACCCTCCACGGCCTTAATCTAACCCAGGACGGAACTATCAACCACCAAAATTTGATTATCCTAAGAAAACTTCACTGCTGCTTTGTTAATCTACGTCGGATTAAAACGTTATACTCCTGGCTCTTAGGGTAATTCTTGTAGGTTTGATGTTTTTTTCATGTAATGGCGTCCTTGTCTACTATAACAATGCCACTTGCATAATCCTCCCCCCTTTTAGAGGCAGATAATCTCATTAAAAACGCTAAAAATCCATAATAATTTGCATACAATATTTGTTTTATGGGTGTAGGTCCTCATGAAACAAATAGGACGAACCGTCTTGCTCCGCGATATATTTTCCCGCTTTTACATATTCCATCTTTATTCGACGAGGGCCGTCTTTTTTTCCTATCGGCCATGTGTGTGTGATGCAATTTTTCATCCCCCGCCCGCGATGTGGGGGTGTCGACCGTCGGAAAACTTAAAAAAAAAGGGGGGTTGGAAAATTGCTTCCGCACGTCGGCGCATAATTTCCACCCCGTCTCCCGGGGTCGCTGGATGCTGCCTGAGGCAAAACGGCGTCGTACGTGTCTCGAATGGTTGAAAAACAGCTGAATAAGCTAGTAGAACCAGAATCCTAATTTTCTCTCTCTCTTTTTGACAACTCACAGCATTCAAATTTACAACCCAAATGGACTTTTGACCAAACATTAAGCTCGGGAGCCCTAAGGGTTGTTGTATTAAACCCCCAACCTTTGAAAGTGAAATTGTAAACATTAATTAAAACCCAGCCTCAAGGGCAAATAGATGGAAACGTTTAAAACGCACGTCGGGGTCGTTTATTTAACAAAAAAGTGGTGATGATGACGGTTGACTAAGCTTAATTACTCATTCTACCCCGTTGAAGCAATACTTTGCAGGGATTTCTCACCCCTTTTTTTCTTGAAAATTTCGTACACTGGCGTATTGTACTTTTAATTAACGTCCTGCAATTGTAATTTGACTTTAAGAGTCGTTAATGCGTTCCTCGTAAACAACCCCAATAAACGGCGTCCGAAACGTCTGAATGCGGTCGTATAAACTAACCCCTTTACACGAGGCACAAATGACCCTGGGAAAGTTCTCTCGGTGAAACGGTTTTCCTTCCACCGATTCCACCCCCGCCCCCTGGAGGGCTGTCACGGCCAAAAACCCACCCCCATGAAAACACAAACAAAGGATAACGATGTTATTCCATTTCCAGTTTGTCACGCTGATTATCGACTCGACAGCTTTAATTTCCTCCGGTTTCGTTTCGAGGGAACGATATTCCGACAAAAATGAGAGTCGGAACGAACGTTATACAAAATTTTCATTATACACCAATATAGTTAAGGTCGAAAAACACCATGAGCAATATCCAGCCCGGAGGACCATTTTTTCCAAACAGCACAACTGACTTAAAAAAAAAGCAAGCCGTCTGTCTGAAGTTCGAGGGGATTTCAAGCATTAGAACTAAAACGGAATACAGTATAATTCTATCCGGCCCGGAGGACCAATTTTATAACAATTCTACATGTTCTTCTGTTTACCAAAACTACTATTAAACAAAAACTTCCAATGGAACAACAGAAAGTAGTTTACAAACAATCAATACTATCATTATGATGGTACATGAGATTGTGGTGATGTTTCATTACATTACAATTCTTAAAGCTGGCCAGGGAAAGACTAAATTTAACTTAAAGTAGACTGAACAAATTAACGTTAAAACTAAAATCAGACTGTTTTTAATATTTACTCAGGTGGTGTTTTTGAGGGAGGTAACAAATCTTCATTCGTTCGAACTGGTTCAGATCGTGATAGCAAAAATCGGTGGTCACATGCGTGATGCCTTCGCTGAGGTTATCAATTTTTTCCATTACGTGGTCACTTCGGGAAGGACGGTGGATAGGTTGGGGAAGAAATCTAGGTAGCAACGTAGGTGCGCACAGGCCGAGGGTTCGACAATCAGTCGCTTCATCCAAGTTACAAACAGGCCTCCTCGATATGATTTGTCTCCAGGGCCAACCTTATTTTAATATCACTTATATTAATTTTATAATTGTTTAACACATGTTGAAATAAAATATAAACCAACCAAAACAAAAGAATAAAATAATTATCTAATATTTAACAAATACATCTTTCGTTTTTAAAAACTATTTATTCCCGCGCAAACATACCGCCCACCAAATGTTTACTGGTCCTCAGGGATCTTGCTACCAGATAGTTCTTGTCTGTGGGATTAATACTTCGAGATGCAGTCGGCATTTTCTTCGGATTGAACCTGGAAGCAGATGTTCAAGGACGACGGACCCAGGATTCGAAACTGTCAGCGACCAAAGTACATTTCTAGGCGAGGTATCGACATGGTTTTTAAAGGTGACGACTTGATTAAGCCCTCAGCTTCTTCGATTCCTTCTATGGCTAAAGAAGCATCAGAGAAGCCTAGTAAGTCGCAACATTCGAGGTATTATATATCCGTGGAATAGTAATGCGCAACTCTTGCAAAATTATTTTCCAATCATTGGTTACTTCTAATGGTAAAGCTACGTCTCAATCAATTTCCCAGAGATGTTGGAGGATACACTTGGATTATAAAACTACGAGCACCAGATACCCAAGTGGATCCTACATTCGTATGATTGCCGAAAGTACACCCCTATTTGTCAAAACGTCCTGACTTGATCTTATATGACAAATACAAAATGACATGGTTCCTAGAGCATACTATAATTTCTCACTGCTGCGTCTTCTAGGTTTGAGAGAGGTACATGCTACATTGTGATATTGTGACCTAATGGGAACTTCATCTAATAGGTTTGGACATTTGCTGGTCCATTTTTCCAATTCAAAACCACCACGTTTTAATAATTTCGTGGAGTCATGTCGTAATTGTTTCGCGGCAAAAACTGCATCTGCTACGGTCAAGGCATCTTCCATATTCCATGCCTAAGGGTGTTCCGCCCTTCGTCGCCAGTTAATCGCTTAAGAATTCACGGGTCACGAAACGGTGAAGATGATGAACCAAAATAGCTTTCGGGTTCTAATTTAAGAGGATCGACATGACAAGTTGACGCTGCTTCTTCGATCTCGCGGAATCGATCTGGTCTTTGCAGATCCGAAAATGTCGCATCAGCAGACAAAATTGAAAGACTCTTCACAAATTCTAAAAATAGTGTTAAGGCTCACTAGTCGTGACTATTCCGAACAATGGAGAGGGAATTATGTCAGCTGGTTTAACGTCATCAACTTCAACACCCCCTCTCAATCGAATCTCTATTATTTAATTAATCATCACAAAAATCGTGTTTCTTTGGTCATTATCATCCGCTGGCATCATCTCAGTAGGCATGGAGTCAATCTTTACCTCCCCGTCTTCAATGGCTTGACGGATGTAGTGGTGGCTTATGTCGATGTGGTTCGTACGTGAATGTTAGATAAGATTCCTTACGCTAATCGAGTCACACCTTGGCTGTCACATTTTATTGTGATTGGAGATACATTTTCCAACACGTTGTTCAGGAATTGAACTGGGCAGCCTCCCCCGGAACTTCGCGTAACCAAGTTGGCCTGTTGGAATAGGGTTATGCTAGGCGGCGATGAAGCATATCGTCTCGAGGCTCAACCACTGAACTGCCAAACCGGATCGGGGCGGAATAACCCTGACCCGGATTCTAGACAGAGGTTATGCATGTGGGATTGGGATTGTATACAAGAAATCTGTATTATTTATTGTGTGAGTGAGAGAGCGCTTTGGATCTTGACGAGGGAACACGTCGATTTGTAGCAATTGACACGTTTTTTCGGTGGATTGAAAGAGCACTATCAGAGTTTCAACACGTGAGTAGGTGGAAATTGTTCCACTTTCATCCGTCTTCAAGATTTTGTACGTGCGCTACAAAAAGTTACGACCATTTATATGTGTATTTGTATTTGGATATAAAATTGTTTTGTTCCGTTTGTTTTTGTCGACAAAACCTCCTAGCAACGGAGCACAGAAGCACAGAGGGAATTTTTCCCACTCATTGTCTTTTTCCCTCGAATTTATTTGCCTCCCAGACAACTTATATTGAGTGGATTTTCCCTTTCTGTTGCGAAGGATATTTGATAATTGTTGCAAATAAACTGATGGATCACAGACCCGTTGGCTTTAGCCCTTAGGCTGGAAATCTGCAGTTAAAATTAATAATGTTTTGTATCGCGTTTAGGTGAATTATGTTTGATCATTGTAGCAAAAAAATTGGTCCTCCGGGCCGGATGGTATCATAGCCCTTAGGCTGGAAATCTATAAATAAAATAAATCTATTTTTGTTTCATTTTTTACTTGAATAATTTTTGATAATTGTCGTAAAACAACTGTTCCCCCGGGTCGGATGGAATCATACACCGGCTTCCTTTTGCCCTTAGGCTGGAAATGTGTAGATACAATTAATGGCGTTTTGTTTCGCTTTTAATTGAATTGTTTTTGATAAATGTCGTAAAACAGCTGGTCCTCCGGGCCGGATGGAATCATACACCAGCTTGCATTTGCCCTTAGGCTGGAAATCTGTAGATGAAATTAATATTAGAAATTATGTAGTGAGTATGGTGGTCAATACTTTCTAAAAAGATACTTCCTACTCACAGTGTCAGCCTACTGTGAGTAGGGGCTATCTTTTTAGAAACTATTGAAATTAATAGTGTTTTGTTTCGCTTTTAGTTGAATTATGTTTGATCATTGTCGTAAAAAAATTGGTCATCCGGGCCGGATGGTATCATAGCCCGGTTCGCTTTAGCCATTACGCTTGAAATCTATAGATAAAATAAATATCTTTTGGTTTCGTGTTTACGTGAATGATTGTTGATAATTGTCTAAAAAACTGGGTCTCCGGGCCGGATTTAATAATCATTGATCCCTAGTTCTATACACCGCCCGGATTCGACTTCTTTAATTTCAACATACTTTAACTTTTTGTTTACAGATGGAAACCCTTTATACAGGAAGGCTACATGGATTTCCAAATTTGACTGCCGGCTACTACAGCAGCATACCGGACGAGGGAGTTCTCTCTTTGATCGTCGTCCTCGCCACATCTGTCTCACTGGTTGCACTCGTATTCGCCTTTATAACGTACAGGTAATTCTAACTATGCCGAACTCTTTTGACAATCCTGAAGGGCAAAGAGAGCGCGCGCGGTCTTCGGATTCTTTGTAAAAGTTGAAAAGCGGGCCGAGAAAAGTTTTATTCTTTCTCCTAAGCCCCTGCCCTGAGAGGCGAAGCACATTTTTGGAGATATATTGCGCCAATTTCAGCCATCTCGGAGGCCCTGTATTAATTTCCGACGAGGAAGAAAGTCTGACAAAGCCGCTCGTTAATCAGGAAGTAGAAAATCGACCCTGGACCTCATCCCTCTCAACCTGGACGGATTTAGAGGATAAAGGGCTTTCGGCCTGTTTAAAAATAAAAGGGACCTTTTTTCTTTAGTGATAAACTTGACTAAGTATGACATTTTGGGTGTACTGAATATCCTTCTCTGGGTGCTTAGGATTCATCGCGCCCCTCGGCTTGTTTTGAACCGGTTCAACCGTGAACGACCCGGGACACGACGAACGGAGGATCCGGTGAGCCGTGAGCCGGCAGATAAGGCACGGGTCGATAAACGGCTCCCGTGGAACCGGCGAGATCGATCCCCCCGGGGTGGACTGCGGTACGCGGCGAAGGATCGGGCTCGAGTACAAATAAAAATCAATTTTCAAATGGGGGGCCTACATATATTATTGAATAATGACGACTGCTACGCCATCAATTTCAAAAACCACAGGGCAAATCTTGCCCTCTTTTTTTCTATTTCAAAATCAAATTCGTTTTAAGGGCAGTTCAATATTTTACAATTGTTTGAAAAAATTAATTGTTGCTGTGGTATTTGCAAGATATTGAGAAAAAAATTTCTTTAATGCAATATTTCCACAAGTATCTCAGAAACAATTCACTTTTTACAAAAATATAACAGGGTAAAAGTTGTTGAAAATTAAATAGATTATATTGCCCCTTGTATGGACTTCAACGGACCGTAATTAATTTAAAAAAATCAAATTAGGCGCAAGTCTGATTTGATTCGAACAATTTTTTCCCTGTTCAAAATTGAAAAAAAAGTTTAAACTTTCGTTAAAAAAAGATCAAAAAAGTGAATAAATTGTATGAATGGAAGAAAATCGCCCCCTGATTACGGCGGAGTAGGTTAAGCCGGCTAGGCAGTGTATTGCCGAACTGTAGGCCTTCAGCGCCGTACTTTTTATCCCAGAATAAACGACCGTTTTCTTTTACTTTTAAAGAATAAAATAAAAAGAAAAGAAAGTTGAATGCGGTGCTACGTATATTTTTCTCAATTCTCTCACTCTTCCATTTCCACCTTTTTTAAAAATTATTTATGATCTTACAGGCTAGAAGGTCTATTAAGGTGTTCAAATAGAACCGGATTCAAATCTTTTTCGTACAAACCTGGCCCACTTTTTAATAAAAGCGGCCGTTTTTTTAATTAAAGATTACAGGCGGGTTGGTCTTAAAGTAAATAAAACCACCCCCCGCCGGCCCGTTCTCATTGGAAAACCATTGAGTGGAATCTCGCCTGGGCCATTTATCGGACGGATTCGTTTCAAAAGGAATTCAATGTAACTGACTCCGTCTTTTTAAAAAAGCAGTTTGGAAAAATTGAAGTTTTTTTCTAAATATCTCAGAAACTGTTCACTTAAAAAAAAAATGTAACAAAGTGAAAGCCTTTTTGATTTAAAACATTTAAATTTTACTGTTTTTTAAATAATAGCTTGTTTTAGAGGAAATTTAATCCTATTCAAGTTTGATTATGCCACGTTTTTGAAAATACTTCATAATTTTTGAAATATTTACAAGAATTAAAAAAAAATGTTCTGATTTAAAGTTGTAGAATTTTTTTTGCGTTAGAGTAGGTATTTACAAGAATTTAAAGAAAAAAAATCTAAAAAATTGGAAAAGTTGAACTTTTTTATTCTAAATTTCTCAGAAAATGTTCACTTTCAAAAAAAAAAAAAAAAAATGTAACAAAGTGAAAGTTGTAGAAAATTAGATTTTAGAGAAACCTTTTGATCCATACTGAGATAAGTAGCCATAAAACGCCTAGTTTCTCCACTAATTCCAATCCAGGGTAATAAAACCACTGGAAAATCTCATTCTAATAATTTCAAATTTAATGTTTTTTTAAATTCAATTCAATTCTATACGACTTTTGCTCAGACAAATTCTCAAAAACTGTTAATAGTTTGTGAAATATTTACAAAAAGTGACCTTTCAACTGATGACGTTTTCACATCGAAGGGATTCCAGGAAATTCACGCCTTTTCAAATTTATCTCTAGCACGTTTTTAAAAATACTTCATATTTTTTGAGTAATTTACAAAAATATAGAGAATTTTTTTAAAAGTTACACTTTCACTAATATCACGGAAATTGTTCGCTTTAACCAAAAATGGTACAGAGTCAAAGTTGTAGAAAATTTGATTTTTGTTTACAGTTCATTTACAATTGAGTAGATTAAGGAACGACTTTTTTATTAAAAAAAAAACAACTAATTTTGCTATTTTTAAAAATAGCTTTTTTAAAAAGAAATTCAATCATATTCAACTCTGGCACTAACAGGCTTTTAAAGATACAACATAGTTTTTGCGATATCTACAAAAATGTAAAGAAAAACGGGTTTTATCCCTTAATGCTACATTTTCAGAAATATCACCTGAAATTGTTCATTTTTTCAACAAAAAAATGTTCTGAGTCAAAGTTGTAGAAAATTTGATTTTCTTTAAAATATATTCACTGTAAAATTTTGTAACTTTGATCAACCTTTGACTAAAATGCATTATTGGATTAAACGACGCCTTTTGTTTTAAAAAAATTTAAATTTTACTCTTTTTTAAAAATAAAATAACTTTTTGTTTTAAGAAATTCAATCTTCTTCAAGGACTATGCCATGTTTTTGAAAATACTTCATAGTTTTTGAGATATTTACAAGAATTTAAAGAAAAACGGTTTTTATTTTCTTTGATGCTACATTTTCCGAGATGTCACTGGAATTTTTCCCTTTTCAAAAAAAATGTTCTGGGTCAAAGTTGTAGAAAATTTGATTTTCTTTAAAATATATTCACTGCAAAATTTTGTAACTTTGATACACGTTCAAATAAACGGTCGAAAAATGACTAAAGTGCATTATTGGATTAAACGACGCCTTTTTTTTATTAAAAATTTAAATTTTACTCTTTTTAAAAAATAAAATAACTTTTTTTTGAAGAAATTCAATCTTCTGCTAGGACTATGCCATGTTTTTGAAAATACTTCATAATTTTTGAGATATTTACAAGAATTTTAAAAAAATGTTCTGAGTTAAAGTTGTAGATTTTTTTTTGAGTTAGAGTAGGTATTTAAAAGAATTTAAAGAAAAAAATCTAAAAAATTGGAAAAGTCGAACTTTTTTATTCTAAATATCTCAGAAACTGTTCATTTTACAAAAAAATGTAACGAAGTAAAAGTTGCAGAAAATTAGATTTTAGAGAAACCTTTTGATCCATACTGAGATAAGTAGCCATAACACGCCTAGTTTCTCCATTAATTGTGTTACGCGATTTCCAATCCAGGATAAGAAAACCACTGGAAAATCTCATCCTAATAATATCAAATTTAATGTTTTTTTAAATTCAATTCAATTCTGTACGACTTTTGTTCAGACAAATTCTCAAAAACTGTTAATAGTTTGTGAAATATTTACAAAAAGTGACCTTTCAACTGATGACGTTTTCACATCGAAGGGTTTCCAGGAAATTCACGCCTTTTCAAATTTATCTCTAGCACGTTTTTAAAAATACTTCATATTTTTTGAGTAATTTACAAAAATATAGAGAATTTTTTTTAAAAGCTACACTTTCACTAATATCACGGAAATTGTTCACCTTTTTCCAAAAATCTTACAGAGACAAAGTTGTAGAAAATTTGATTTTTGTCTACAATAAATATCCAATTAAGTGGATTAAGCAACGCCTTTTTGATTTATAAAAAAAAAACTAATTTCGCTCTTTTTTTAAAGGAAAATCAATCCTAGTCAACTTTGACTGTACCGACTTTTTAAAAATGGTTCATAGTTTTTGAGATATTTATAAAAATAAAATGAAAAAGTGTTTTTTCATTGATGCTACTTTTTCAGAAATATCACTGAAATTGTTCCCGTTTCAAAAAAAAAAAAAAAAAAAAAAAATGTTCAGAGTCAAAGTTGTAGAGAATCTGATTTTGTTTGAAATATATTCGTCTTAAAATCTTGTAACTTTAATACATGTTGAGATAAACGTTCATAAAACGACGAGATCGTCGATTCGTTAACGGATTAAGCGACGCCTTTTTTATTTGAAAAAAATTAAATTTCACTATTTTTTTTAATAGCTAGTTTTAGAGGAAATTCAATTCCATTCAAGTTTGGCTCTACCAAGTTTTTGAAATTAGTTCATATTTTTTTTTTTTTTTTTAGATATTTACAAAAATGTAAAGAAAAACCAGTTTTTTCTTTGATCCTACAGTTTCCGAGATATGTCTGAAATTGTTCACTTTTTTTTTCAAAAAAAATGTTCTGAGTCAAAGTTGTAGAAAATTTGATTTTCTTTAAAATATATTCACTGTAAAATTTTGTAACTTTGATACACGTTGAGATAAACGGTCATAAAATGACTAAAATTCATTAATGGATAAAGCGACGCCAATTCTGGAATAAAATCGAAAACACGAAACAAATCGTGATCTTTTCATTTTCGAAAGAATGTATTTTAAAATAAATTCATTTTTCTACAACTTGGAATCTCTCACGCTTTTGATAATACCTAACTGTTTTCGAGATATTTTCAGATTGTAGACAATATCTGGGGAATTTAATTTCCCTCTTGCTAAATTTTACACGTTTGATAAATGCCGAGATAAACGGTCAGAATCAACCCGTTTGCCGGCTAATTAATGGACGCTATTAGCCTTGTACTACCCACGGGATTCCTCGGGGGTGTTAGTTAGGGGGTGGTGGGATTATCATTAGGAAGATTAATCTGGACGGGGGGTTTTTTCTGTCTATTCTGCCTGATGATGATGGGGTGGCCGGCGATCCGGCTCGGCTTGCATAATCGAACCGCCGGGGTTGTTTGCATTGTAAATATTTGTAAGACAAGGGTGCGGACCCTGAATGCTAAATTGGGTCAATTAGGGCGAATCGAGACCCAGACCCACCGAGTAGGGGGGGGGGTTGGTTGGTTAAAATCTGTTTTCCCACCCTGGGTGGCCGTTTCCACCCTATCCTAGGAAAAAAAAGGAGTAAAAAAAATAAAGAAATTAGGGTAGTGGAAAACGTGCCTTGGGAAAATTCGATAAAAGTACACGTGTTAAAGTGCGCCCCCCGGTAAACTAGATTTGGAAGACACCCCTTTCTTCACGTGAAAAAAAAAGTGGTGAAAAAGGACCTTCTAGTATTTAGGAAAAAAGAGGGTTATCGACTGTTTACACAGTGGAAGAGGGCCTTTTCAAGACATCAACAAACGTCGTACTGGCGGTATAAAAATATATAAAAAATTGATAACATTTTAAAAGCAACCCTTGTTCAAACATTTTCCCCGGACGCCCTTCGATGTTCATGTAGGATTAAAAAAATTAAGTTTTTTTTTCCTTGTTGGGTCGATCCAGTCGGTTGTTTGCGTTTCATTTCAGACCCTCCCCTCTTAGATAAACATCCTCCGGACTTAGTCGAGGGAACTTATAATAGGAAAACTTCACGTGCTCGTTTTGCGTCCGGGACGACTTGGACTTTGAGCAAACAGTAAATGGCCATTGGAGATTCGATTCTAAACTATTTGAAAGAGGGGTGAAAGTTTCTTTTTCTCTCGTTGGCTCAATTGAGCCGGATGTTTTTCTCGTAAAGGGAAAGTTTTTTTTCTGTCAAATTTTACTAGAAAGGATGAAAATGTTCTGGTATGTTAATATTTTGTAACCTGCCGTGGCCGTTTTTTAAAATAAAATCGTCCAAAAACCAAAAAACAAAATAAATAAATAAAAAGAACCGGCTCGCACGCAAAATTTAACCGATATTGTCGAAAAAACTATCCTATTTTCTACATTTCTGTAAAATCTCAGAAACTTGGGAATTTTGAAAAACGTGACACACTCAAAGTAGAAAAATTGAATTATCTTTAAAATTTCTTTCTCTCATTTTAAAATTTAAAAAAAAATCATAGTTCGACAAGTGTTGAAGTTGCTTAATCGATAACTTACAAAATTTTACTATGAATATATTTTAAACAAAACCACATTTTCTACAACTTTTTTTGAAAAAAATTGAACAATTTCAGTCATATCTCGGAAACTGTAGCATTAAAGAAAAAAAACGCGTTTTTCATTATATTTTTGTAAATATTTTAAAAACTATGAACCATTTTGAAAAACTTGGTAGAGTCAATGTTGACTAGGATTGAATTTCCTATAAAAACAATCTATTTTTTGGAAATTAAAAGAGCAAAATTTAAGATTTTTAATCGACAAGGCGTCTCTTAATCCAATTAACAATGGCTAATTCTGAAAAAAAAAATCGAATTTTCTACAAATCAAAAACTTTGACGGAACTCCGTTTGTGGAAATAATCAACAGCTTCTGAGATATTTGTAAAAATGTTGGAATAAAGAAAAACATTTCTTTTTGCGAATATCTCAGAAACTATTAGACCCAATCAAATTTGAAAAGAAGAATATCCTCCGTCGGAAGGAAAATGTCTTTAGTCGAAAGGTCACTTTTTTTTAAAAATTTTTACAAACCATTCACTGTTTTTGAGAATTTGTCTGAGTAAACTTTGAAAAATTGAATTAAATTTATAAGCACATTAATTTGAAATTACACTAATTATTAAGATGAGATTTTCCAGTGGTTTTCTTATCCTGGATTGGAAATCGCGTAACACAATTAATGGAGAAACTAGGCGTTTTATGGCTACTTATCTCAGTATGGATCAAAAGGTTTCTCTAAAATCTAATTTTCTGCAACTTTTACTTCGTTACATTTTTTTGTAAAATGAACAGTTTCTGAGATATTTAGAATAAAAAAGTTCGACTTTTCCAATTTTTTAGATTTTTTTCTTTAAATTCTTTTAAATACCTACTCTAACTCAAAAAAAAATCTACAACTTTAACTCAGAACATTTTTTTAAAATTCTTGTAAATATCTCAAAAATTATGAAGTATTTTCAAAAACATGGCATAGTCCTAGCAGAAGATTGAATTTCTTCAAAAAAAAGTTATTTTATTTTTTAAAAAGAGTAAAATTTAAATTTTTAATAAAAAAAAGGCGTCGTTTAATCCAATAATGCACTTTAGTCATTTTTCGACCGTTTATTTGAACGTGTATCAAAGTTACAAAATTTTGCAGTGAATATATTTTAAAGAAAATCAAATTTTCTACAACTTTGACCCAGAACATTTTTTTTGAAAAGGGAAAAATTCCAGTGACATCTCGGAAAATGTAGCATCAAAGAAAATAAAAACCGTTTTTCTTTAAATTCTTGTAAATATCTCAAAAACTATGAAGTATTTTCAAAAACATGGCATAGTCCTTGAAGAAGATTGAATTTCTTAAAACAAAAAGTTATTTTATTTTTAAAAAAGAGTAAAATTTAAATTTTTTTAAAACAAAAGGCGTCGTTTAATCCAATAATGCATTTTAGTCAAAGGTTGATCAAAGTTACAAAATTTTACAGTGAATATATTTTAAAGAAAATCAAATTTTCTACAACTTTGACTCAGAACATTTTTTTGTTGAAAAAATGAACAATTTCAGGTGATATTTCTGAAAATGTAGCATTAAGGGATAAAACCCGTTTTTCTTTACATTTTTGTAGATATCGCAAAAACTATGTTGTATCTTTAAAAGCCTGTTAGTGCCAGAGTTGAATATGATTGAATTTCTTTTTAAAAAAGCTATTTTTAAAAATAGCAAAATTAGTTGTTTTTTTTAAATAAAAAAGTCGTTCCTTAATCTACTCAATTGTAAATGAACTGTAAACAAAAATCAAATTTTCGACAACTTTGACTCTGTACCATTTTTGGTTAAAGCGAACAATTTCCGTGATATTAGTGAAAGTGTAACTTTAACAAAAATTCTCTACATTTTTGTAAATTACTCAAAACATATGAAGTATTTTTAAAAACGTGCTAGAGATAAATTTGAGAAGGCTTTAAATCAAAAAGGCTTTCACTTCGTTACATTTTTTTTTGAAAGTGAACAGTTTCTGAGATATTTAGAAAAAAAAAGTTCAATTTTTCCAAACTGCTTTTTTAAAAAGACGGAGTCAGTTACATTGAATTCCTTTTAAAACGAATCCGTCCGATAAATGGCCCAGGCGAGATTCCACTCAATGGTTTTCCAATGAGAACGGGCCGGCGGGGGGTGGTTTTATTTACTTTAAGACCAACCCGCCTGTAACCTTTAATTAAAAAAACGGCCGCTTTTATTAAAAAGTGGGTCAGGTTTGTACGAAGAAAGATTTGAATCCAGTTCCATTTCAACACCTTAATAGATCTTCAAGTCTGAAAGATCATCTATAATATAAAAGGGGTGGAAATGGAATAATGAAAGAGCGAGAGAAAGTGAGAAAAATGTGTTGCTATTTCGACATCGATCTACATTCACCTTAATTCGGTTTTTTTTCTATTTGTTTATTTTCTGCTTTAAAAGTAATCAAAACGGGAGTGTATTCTGGTCTAAAAAGTACGGCGATGATGGCCTACAGTTCGGCAATACACTGTTTTACCGGTTTAGCCTATTCCGTTCATACCTGAGGGCGACTGCCTTTTAGGGTAATCCGTAGAATTTATTTACTCACTTATCAACTAAAAAAAAAAAGTTGTTTTTTCCACCGAATTGTTCGAGGAGGGAAAAATTGTTCGAGTTAAATAAGCTTTCAAGTTGGGGAAAGTCCTACTTTCTCCCCCACCTTGTGCGAATTCCGCCTGATTTTTTAATTTAATTAAGACTCGTTGAAGTCGACAGGAGGGTGATTATTTATATAAAAGTAAAAGCCTTTATCCTCCACACAAGAAAATAAAACAAAAATTAAAGCTTAAAATTTTAAAATAAATTCCCATTGTTACGATTATTTGTTAGTTTTGTTTGCAGTGGATCAACTATCTTCTGATTTATGAGTGTAATTTTTTTTGCCTTGAACTAGCTATCTGGATGGTGCTACCGCCCCCTGAGACCGGTTCAGGAAAGACACCCTGGCTCTCCATTCTTAACGGGGAAATTCTCAACATAACGGACCGTTCCCAATGGTGTTGGGTAAAAACCGTCTGTGCCTTTTTGTGTTTGCCGCTCCTAAGCCAGCTTCTTGGCTTGAGCTGCTGTATAGCAAATTTCTCTCTCTCTCTCTCTCTCTCTCTCTCTCTCTCTCTCTCTCTCTCTCTCTCAAGCGTCTCTACTCA
The DNA here is from genome assembly GCA_039619505.1 of Cimex hemipterus. NCBI lineage: Eukaryota > Metazoa > Arthropoda > Insecta > Hemiptera > Cimicidae > Cimex > Cimex hemipterus. Next base: position 6,000,173 of record CM077110.1, on the reverse strand, counting down.
ACCTGGCGAGCTTTTTGGCACAGTTTTCTGCGTCCGGATGGGCCTCGCGGACGCGGCTCGCTCGGGATGTTGAGTTGGAGGTGGCTTGTCTGGTCTCTGATCTATTGCCGGATTACGTTGGCCAGCCGTGTCGCGTTAAGTCTCGCCCTAGTGGCGCTCGCTGCTTTTAAGGCATCCATGGTCGCCGCCTGCTCATTTATCTCGAAGAGCCAGCGTACACGAGGAACGATGTGGATTTCACACCTGAACCGTTTCTCCTTCACATTCGCACATCGTGCTAGGTTTGAGTCTGAAGGAACTGTTGTTTGCGGCAAAGTCTCCATGTACTGTCAGTAGCTGAGACGTGTAGTGGTCGATGGCTAAATGCTTCATCTTTAGTCGGCTTTCTATGTTAGGGAAGAGCCGATACGTGTGACGACACTTAGAAGAGCCATGCCATCTCAGCTGCTATTCTCTCACTATTCACATCTGATGCTTCCGAGCTCGTGGCTGGGATACAAGGTAGGCGTCAATTGTTTATTTCCCATTTGGAAAATCCACATTCCAATCCGCTGTCCACAGGTGCAGTAGGGGTCTGTAATTAGCCTGACATTCAATTTGGCCGCAAAATCACCATATCCTGTTAGGAGTTGGGAAGTGTAATGATCCTTTTGTATGTGTTCCATTTCAAATCGTGCTTCAATCTTCCGAATTCGTTTATACGTGTGCCTTCCCGTCGTTGACGATTCTCATCGCTGCTCCCATTCGTTTATCATCCAAGCAGCAGCTTGCCGACTCGACCCTACTGGGATGCATGACTGATGATCGTTCTCTAGTTCCCATGTTGCACATGAAGCTTTAGCTTGAAAATCTACTTGTGGCTGTTCCGCAATAACGACTGCGTACACCGAATATGTTTAGCGTTGTAATCCCCTCCAGCCATGAAAGTTGGTCCCAGGAATCCAAAGAACTCCTTAAACCGGTCACTTGAAATGGAGTGCCTGGGTGGGCAATACACCTCTGTAAAAACAATTGCCTTGATGAAGCATTGTAGAGAAATGGAAGTACTCTGAAATTGTGGTGTTGTGAAATGCGGTAGGACATAATGTAAAAGTGAAGATTTTATAATGATAGCAGTGCCACCGTGAGACGTGCCATCTGGGTGGTCAGTCCTATGTACAGTGTAGTCTGTAATGTATAAACGAGATTTGGATGTCATGTGTGTTTCAGAGATCAAGGTGTAATAAAAATTCCATTTTACGTTGTGAGAGGCCACTTGCATTCCATAAAAGTATTGGTAATATGTCAACTGTAGGTGTATCAATTACCATATTGTGTACAGAGGGCTTGGGTCATATGAGAGATTTGATTGAGTTGAAAATAGGATTGATAAGTGCGTTCATTTGTGTTAGAAAATGTTGGAGACCAGACGGAATACCAACTGATGTTGTGTTAGTAGCTTCCTCAGCCCGCTGATTATCTGTTGGTCTTCTTTGAGTCTTCACCCATGTTGGCGGTGGTTTGGTGTGTCCGACGCCATGGCATAGTGTGCATTGCACTATTTGTCTCCGCCTGAAAGGTTCTTCACTTTTTATTTTTGTCTATAATAGCGTCCAGATATCAACGATTTTTTCATTATATGTGTTTCGGTCTGTGTCTACCAAAAAACATGTTCAATGGTAGTTTAAACGGTAGAGCGTTAATGCAATTAACTATTTGGTATCCTTTGTTACTTCATTCTTCTGCTATTAATCCCGTGGGGGTAGAGAAGTGTAGACCTTTTAATACAGTTCTGTGATTTTTATCTTCTTGTAATTGATATGTATGAAATTTAGTTTGGGTTTTTTTTTCTAGAAATTGTACAAATTTTCTGTAAGTATGTGGTTTGTTTGCGTGTAATTTTGACGAATTGTTAGTGTTTTTTATGATGAAGGAATTTACGCCTCCTGTTGGCGCCAGCCATCTCATTTCAAATATATTTTGTTTTGGATTATTGTAATCCCTAATCCTATTCCTACGCTCCTTGCCAACCCAGTCCTGCTCTGCTCCTATGAATAGAAAGGTCCTCACGTTTCGCTCTTTTCCCATGCTTTTCTCCCGTTAATGAAAATCTTAAATAACGCGACCCCGAAAAACCCTCTGTCCTGCTGCAGCGATCTCTTCCACCGGAATTCATCGGCTATTCTCCGGCGAAGTAGGGGGATCGGGCCCGAACTCCCTTCGCTTCTTGCAACCGGCGTCTGAAGGAAGGTGGTAAGTCCCCTATGAATATCTCCCTTCATTTATTTAAGTTTATAATTTTTTTTTTAATTTATTAATTAATTTTTCATTTTTAATAATTATTATTTTTTCCACGGCATTGGCCGTAACACCTCCTATGTTTTCTGAAGTTTTTGTTAGAGAGTCAGTATTCACTATGTTTTCGATGTAAACCGTTGGAGGTTTCGCGTCTTTTGTTTCTGTATTATTTCTATTTGACGTTGCAGTGTCCGTCAATATTTGGTATCGATCGCTCGCAGGGGTTGGAGTAGTTTGGATACGCGGCACTTTCCTCGGGTCCCTGTTGGAAATCTGTGGACCGGATCGATTCCTCCCAAAAACTTTTTGCCATCTTGTTCGTTCAAGGTACCGACCTGAGAATCCGTTCCTTGGTGTACTTGAATTTCAGTGAACAGGGAAACTCACAATGTTCAGAGAGTTTAAAAGCAAAATTTTCAATTATATTAATTCCAAAGTTTCAAAAGTGCCAGAAACTTAATAGAAAAAAAAAAAAAAAAAAATTTTTTTTGCTACTTGTACTACGTGTCAACGAGTCCCGATAGCAAACCATAAATTTTAATTATAATGGGATATTATTTAAAATCTTCCAATTAATTAAACCGGTGTTTTTGAAAAAAGCCCATTTATAAGTATGCCGGGTTCGAATGCAGGGCCGCTGGATGGACCTTACAGTGATGAGCGCCGTGTCAAAGACGAAACCTCGCGGCCACCGACGCCCCTAAATTAACGTTTTTAGTTGAGATTTAAAAAAAAAAGTCAGTGTCACGAGCGGAATTAGAACCCACGACCTTCATCTCGATACGCCGCTTCTCTACCGCTTTAGCTGTCGTGACTTCGATCCACTCGGACACTTCCCATCTCAACCAATACCTTTCATAAAGATAATTAATTGAACTAAGTTAATTGGCCAATCGAACCACGAACCCTAATGGATTTAATAATCAAACTGAACTCTATCTTCACGAAAGCTCTCCGTGGCCATTTCATTTGTCTTTTTCTTGTCAACTATTTTTCAATTAATTAATCTTTGTGAAAGGTTCACTGCTTTTGTGGTCCGCTTGACAAATCAAAAAATGGCAAAAAGGAGGGCAAATTGAAAAAAAAGAAAGAAAGAAAAAGAAGATCGTGGGTTCGAATCCCCCTCGTGCCATTGACTTTTTTATCTCAACTAAATCCTTAATTAATTCTAATACGTTAAAAATTGGTTACGAAATTAAACGTTGGACTATGGTTTCTACCGTTTTTGGTTTCGATTCTTTTTGGCAAGGTGGCAGTGAGTTGTTCACTGACTCCGTCTGACAACCAATTTTTTTCGTGCCCGTTTTAACTATTTAGACAAAGGTGAATAAGGCCTATTAGGGACTTTGCTTGATTGAACGTTATTTTATTTTTCATTTTCAGCTCCAAAACTTCGGTTTCATATTTTCTTCCGCGGTAGCCGAGTGGTTAGCGTGAGAGACTCCCGCCGTCACCTCTGGCCCTATTTTCACGATACCCTCCCCCCCCCAAAAAAAAAAAACGAGTACGCAATAAATGTCTGGCTAGATATGCAAAGTTCATGAGGCCATTATAAAAAATAAAATAAATCTTACGTCGTGAATTCGCCGGCTTCGTTCCGTGGAGACGGGCGGGGTTACTTCATATTAAATTGAAAAAGAAAAACGGGTGCCACGCTGTTTATTTACACGGAAACAGCGAACCGTAAAAAAATAAAATAAAACAAAGAAAATTCAATAAACGTAAACAACACAATATTTAAATAAGGAAACAGAGAAAAACAACACATTTATTCCAACGGAAAACTAAAATATTAGACATAGATGAATCTTAATTATCTTAACATTTTAACAAAATTACACACCAAACGAACCTAAATTATCTTAAACTCTAAATAAACATAAACTAAACTTTCCTGGGGACCAGCTTCTTTTCCAGACGGACGAAAATTTTCATTTTCGGAACCATTCTCCTCGTCCCTTCAGATCTTTAAAAAAAAAAATATTAAACATGCGATAAAATGTAATTGAACGTTTATTTATTACTTTTGTTGTGTTGTTTATTAATCTAGTTATAATATTGATTTTTGTTTTGTTGAAATTGTGCCTCTTTACTGTTAGTTTACTGCTATTATTTTTATACCCTTTTTTTAGAATTTTATATAACGATTGTTTTGTTGTGTCGCTTGACTGTCGTACGCTTGGGTAACTAACCCGTTTGGACTGTAAATAAATAAATAAAAGAGGCGTTGCGGTTTTGATAGCGATCGGGTGTGGGCTAAAAAGTACGGCGCCGAGGGCCTACAGTTCGGCAATACACTGCTTTGCCGGTTTAGCCTACTCCGTCGGAACATGGGGGCAATTTCTTTCATGCCGATTCATACAGTTTATTTGATCAATTTTTACTTTTTTTTTTTTTTCAAAAAAATAGATGTATATTTTTTAAAATTGTGAACAGGAGAGAAAAATCGCTCGAGTTAAATAACGCTTGAAGTTTGGGCAAGAAAATCCCTCCTCCTTTCCCACAGCTAGTGCGAATTCCTCTTAATTTTTAATTAATTAAGGCCCGTTGAAGTAGATAGTTATTTACAAAAAGTAAAAAAAAAAAATCAAATTAATGCGGTTTTAAAGGAAAGCGCATCTCTCCGCCACCCTTGTCTGGCAAAATTTCCAGCAAGTTTTAATAGTTTCTTAAATATTCTTTATCTTATTTTTTACCACTGTTACTCTTTTTTTCAGTGAAATGAAAGTTTTACAGAATTGAATTCACGTTACAATTACTATCAGGTGAAATTTGACGATTTTTGCCCGTCGACAAACTGGTCGTTTTATGTTGGTTGAGGATCGCATAATACATTACTCGACTGGTCGTTTTATGACCGTTTATCTCATCGTGTATCCAAGGTACACAGTTCGACACTTAAGACATTTTAAAGAAAATACCATTCTCCGCAGATTTGATTCTAGTATATTAAAAAAAAACAAAAACGAACGGTTTTTGAGATATTTGCAAAAAATACAGGATCAAAGAAAAATATATATTTTTTTTTTACATTTTGGGGAATATGACAAACTGTTAATTTTGATTAAAAAAAATGTATACAATAAAACTCGAAAAAGATGAAATTTTGTATTAAAGGACACTAATTTCAAATCATCCTGATGAAATAGACAATTTTTTTTTTGGGGGGGGGGTTGAGGATCGCATAATACATTAATCGAGTGGTCGTTTTATGGCCGCTTATCTCATCGTGTATACAAGGTACACAGTCTGACACCCAAGACATTTAAAAAAAATCCCATTCTCCGCAAATTTGACACATTTAAATAAAAACGAACGGCTTTTGAGACATTTGCAAAAAAAAAATTGCAGGATCGACGAGAAAAAAAAATTCTTTACATTTTGGGATATATGACAGAAACTGTTAATTTTGACAAAAAAATTATATAATAAAACTTGATAAAAATTAAATTTTATTTTCAAAGGGCATTAATTTCAAATGATTCTGATGAAATCGTCAAGCTGTTTTTTTTTAAATTTTGTTTGAAGATCGCATAATCCATTAACCGACAAACCAGTCGTTTTATGACCGTTTATCACATCGTGTAATAAAGTTGCAAAATTTTACACTGAATAAATTTCAAAGAGAATTTGATTCCCTATAACTTTGACTCTGTTAATTTTTTTCGAAACATTTCACGCTATTTGAGATATTAAAAAAATATAAAGAACGGTTGAACCAAATTTTTGCAAATATCTAAGAAATTAAGTTTTATCAAATCTTTGACAGTATGAAAGTTCAATAGGAAAGAATTTCCCATGAAAGGAATCCAGTTTTAATTTGAAAGAGCGAGATGGTATGATCAAACGTACAAACTTATCCAGGTAGTTTGTTTCAAAGGGAATTTTTTTTTCCCAATTTTTTAATTTCTTTTCAATCCGATGTGAAATGAAGTTCGATTGACTTAATTTGAACTCATTTACACCGAGGGAGCGAGACGAGTCGGACCCAAGGGTTCGGGGACAATGATCCCTTTGGATTTAGTCGTCCCACTTTTCTCCCTGTTTTTTTTTTTATTTATGTCCTCTTGTCCGTGGGTCATTTGTAACCGCTTGTTTTATTCTCTTCTTTTTTTTTCAATCCCCCTGTTTTAACAAAAGGGTCTCGATTAATTCAACACCCTTCATGTTTTGACCAACTTGGTGACAATGGCAATTATCACCCCGACAAAAAAAAAAAAAAAAAAAATCCTTATCTTCTTGTTTTTATTTATTGTCTAGGTTCATTGTTTCATGGAAAATCCGAGTTTTCTCCTCGGGCTAAAACGGATAATCGACCTGGTATCCAAGGGCGACCTGGTAACAACAACCCCGCTTCAACAACGCATTCTTTTTTTACCGTTATATTTCGACCTTATTCACATAACCTCATTAAAACATGAGCATACCTCAATAGAGAAAAAAACCCAAACAAATCAAACGTTTTTCAGAAAGAACAGAAAAACCAAATTTTCACGGTTAAAAAAACGGATTTCCAAACGCATCATCAATATACACTCTATTATAAATATTTAAGGGAAAACGGTCCAGAAATACAAGAAATTAAAAAAAAATTAAAAAAACGAGATTGTCTGAGAGAACGAGAGACGTCAGATCTGACGAATTTTATTTTTTTTTAAAATCACTAACTAAAATAATCGTCTAATTTCTCTCTGGAGTAGAAGAGCATAGATAAAACACCACAGGTACGAAATAAAACAGAATAGGCCTCGATATTCACCCCCTGTGATACACTCAATACAATATCATCCGATCCGAAGAATTTGATCTAAAAAAAAATTACTCAATGAAATAATCGTTGAATTTATCTCCGGGGTAGAATAACAATTAAAACAAAAAAGAGTCTAGAGTGAAGTACGACTTAATGGGCTTAACGGCTAAGACCCTTCGTTTAACGTTTGTAAGTAAAACAACCGGGAACTTTTTCTCTCTTACAAACAAGTACGTCCCGATTTAAATGCACGGATGGAAATTACACCCCTTAGGAAAAAACAACACCCCGCCCACCAAAAAAACCTCTCAGTTTAATTAGCCCCGTTTGCTTTTTTTACCACGCTTTAATCAAGATTTATAATTGACTTTAGTCTAATTATTCAAAGCGGTAAAAAAATATTTAGAAAAAGTTCCGGTCCGATTGTTGTCGACATGCTTTCCGAATCCTGACGTGTCTAATGGCCGGTATGACTGCGTACCGTCTGGGGTGACGTTAAGACCTATGAGAAGCGTTGATATATTGCTGGAAGAATATTCCACCTCTAGTTAGTATAACTGGCAAAACTTAATCAGCATGGAGAGCCACTAGCATCTGAGACGACATCGTTGGGTCATCAGGGGTATACCTTGAGGCCCCTTCTATTTACTGTTTCTTCAACACACATTTTAGGCCATATTCACCTCGTGTATAGTTTAATTGGCAACTCTTTAACTGGATGGAAAGCCACTGACACCTGATACGATACTATCCATCGTTGGGTGTACATCAAGGGTACATATGAAACCTTGCCTCTTTATTTTGCTTACCACTTGAACTGGTGAACTTATGTTTTATGGGCATGAGTTGATACTAGACATCCTTGTGTGCACCCTCTTTGTTTTGTTCTGTTTTATTTACGATTTTTCATGTCTTGTTTGTTTTTAACAGGTCCGCCAACCGTCGATTCTGGCCCGTTTGACCTCGAAGTGTCCAACGATAACACGCCTTCTTTTGTTTCAGCTTGTTTTCCGACCTAAGGAATTTGATGGGCACGACTCTCATGACTCTCCTCGCCACGACGTTCATGGCGCAGCTGATATACGTCATAGGGGTGGGCGGTGTGCACGTAAGTGTAACCTGGAGGTCATTCCTTGCGTATGCAAAACGCCACTGATTTGTTCGTCTTTACAGGAGAAAGGGCTATGCTTGTCCATAGCTCACTCCCTCGAGTTCCTCCACCTCTGCCTCATCGCCTGGCTCGCCGTACTCTGCAGGGACACGCACAACGCGCTCACAATCGAACAGCCGACCCTCCATTCGAGGGAGATGTGCTGCAAGTACGCAGCGTCGTGCATGTTCGGTTGGGGCGGACCCGCTATCGCTGTATCTCTCGCCTACACCCTGGACACAGCCGCAACCTCCGACATGGTTAAATCTAACTGCTGGTACGTATCCATGAATAATGAAATTATTTTGGTCTCATCTCTTTTCTTTTATGAACAGGTTCATCGAGAAGAAGCTCTATCTTCTCACGTACAGCTTTCCGTCTATGGTGCTCCTCAGCGCATGCGTCTGCCTTATGGTTAGGTCTTGGGTGAGACTCAAGTACACTCTGAGCCTCGAGACCCGCCCCAAGCAGAAGACAAAGCTGGCCAAAGCGAAGAAGCTGCAGGTTGGACTCTGCTCGAAGTTGACCGCCACCATACTCACGATGGAGCTGGCCGGATTGGGCTACGTGACTACCGGTTTGTCGGGGTTCTGGCTCGTCTACAACGTTCTACACGCTGTACAGGGGCTTATCATGGCACTGTGCGCCACATGCAATTCACAGGTTCGGACATTTAATCCAACCTAAAAAAATCAAAAATAATTAATGTATACAATGCTGAAGATTTTAATGGAGTCAGTTCCTCGTTTCTCAATCCAAGATTCAAATTGTCTTGTAATAAAGAAAGATGTTATACAAGGCACAATCCGAGGTCCTATCTTGTTTTTATAAAAATATTTCTCGGATGTTAACTTTCGAGTCCGTAGGTAAACTACAGGCAACATTGAAGGTCATATATTGTTTTCTCTAAAGTAATGATGAGGTGCTTTGCCAGGAGTGCTGGATCCGTCATCTGAAAAGTCATTTAAACACCTTTTAACTCCAAGAATTTAGATGTACCTCAAGGTACCATTTTAAGGCTCTCATCTTCAAACGAACCTTTTTGATAACATTGGGTCTGTAGGTTTAGGTGTACAAAAGGTACCAACGTAGGACACCTGATCTTCCTAAAAAGTCCTCTTGATTACACGATCTTTCTGTTTGGCTCTAGGCGTACTACAATGCAACATCCTAGCACCCATGTTATTTTACGATGTTTCGACTGTCTCTCCAATCACAGCTACATTTTCTTACTTTTTCCCCAGGTGCTGAGCGTGTATACAAGGAGGCATAGGCGTCGAAGGTCGAGCCAGAGGCTTCTCTCCCAGTCTTCGAGCATCGACGACCTCGAATGGCGCCCTCTCCCTTCGACCGTCTAACTCCACCAACGGATCGACACGACGTTCAGCCCATTAGTCGCGCTTCGGACTCCCTCGTCTCGTCGGGTGGCCGGCACTAATCAATACTAAGACGCACGACTACGCTTTCGCCCGCCGTCAAAACCGGCCATGTAAATGCACAAAAGGTCATATGCTATCGTTCCTACCATATCATAGTTTCATCCATGAAGCCATCAATAACTAAAAGTATAGCATATCTGAGTAAAGCATATCTTTTTTATAAAAACCAATGTACCATATCAATATTTTGTTGTTGTTTTGATTTGGACAAATATAGGATTAAATTTGTATTAATTAAAGTTTAGTTGTTTTTTATTTCCCACCACCCAGTTAGATAACATTTTATAGGATTGCACGTAACATCCTAAGTCTAATCTTGTTAGTATTGAATTTCATTTTATGGCTATTACAAGCCACAATCCAAGGATCTATGCTGTTTTACTATGGAACCTTTGTGGGGTGAGGCACAAGGCACCATCCTAGGACCACTCCATGCGAAAGGCCAATTTATTATGTGTCTTTCAGTTGGGCTGTAGTTGTACTACAAGGCACCATCCAAATACCTATGCTATTTTACTATAGAACCTTTGTGGGGTGAGGTTCTAACCTTTCTGGCTCAAGGTATAGAAGTACGCCCCATCCTAGCACCACTCATAGATTACTTTTTCTTTCAGATAGACTGCAGGTGTACTAAAAGGCACCATCTAAGGTCCTATGGATCTATAGATATCTAAGGCACATACATCTCATGACGGTGCCTCGAGGTACACTGATTGTAACGCGGAAATCTCTTGATCTAACTTTGTTTTAAGTCTTTGGAAGATGCCTTGTGGTACACCTACAGTCGAACCGGTAGACATGATCGAAGTCCTTTTGTTTAAAAATGAGTGGTCCTAGGGTGTTGTCTTGAGATACAGCTACAATATGTAATTCCACGATAAAACCAGAGAAAGGATCTAGGAGGCAGCCTTGAGACTGGCATAATCTCTTAGAATGACTTTGTTTTGAAGATGAAGGGTCCTTGGATGGTGCCTTGAGCTACAGCTACAGCTACAATCTCCATATCAAAACCGGAGAAAGGGCCTAGGATGGAGCCTTGACGCTTAGAGTAATACAGCAACATAATGTCTTTAACGGATTTTGTTTTCAAGGAACAGGGTCCTAGGATGATGCCGTGAGATACATCTACAGGCACAACGTGTTATTCTATATTAAAACCAGAAAGGACTTACTATGAGGCCTTGAAGTACACATACACTCCTACAGTTGCTGGATGATCGAATCGCCTTTTGCTTGTGAAATCAGGTAAATGACAAACAAATTTTTTGCAGATAAGCGGGAGTACGAATACAATTAACGAAATAAATTATAAAAAAAATTTAATACATAACTGCAATATATTTTTTTTTGTCCAACTTACAGTGCTCATTATAATTTATTAAATATTATTTTGATTTATTTTTAATGTCTCAATACAATAAAATAACATCGATTCAGTGCTGTAGGATCAAGATTCTTATATATGTTTATATATTTTTTATACAATATTTTTTTAATATTTTATATTTTAAAATCACAAGGACGAACGTGAACTACAATAATATCGGCGGTAGTTGAAACAACATTTGATAAATTCTCAAAACAACATAAAAATAGACTACGTAAAAATTAACAAAATTATATATTTTTCTTCCCCCCCACCAAATATATTTACTTATTTATTTATTTTAATAAATCGAAGCGAAGGCGTTGTCTTTGGTCCATAGCTTAAAAGTTTTTTTCTTCTTCTTTTTCAAAAGGAAACAAAGTATAATAAAGCTTTTTTAATACTTCTTACATCTTTTCTCCCTTTATAAACCCTGTAAATTACAAAAAGAGAACTGAAGAAAAATAAAATAAAAAAAGTGCACATAGAATCCCCCTTTTATAACAAGTATATCTTCATTATTATTATTATTATTA
>CM077110.1:5917866-5983159 GCA_039619505.1 Cimex hemipterus | reverse complement strand
TACTTCGGTCAAATCCTCCAAAAACCATTGTTTTATTCAAAATATTCTAGTCACAAAACCATCTCAACAAAATTATTGTCCACAAAATATTATTTAGGTGAACATCAACAAAAACCATTGGACAATCCAATATGTTTGAGACACAAAACCATCTCAACAAAATTAATTGTCCACAAAACTTTATTCGGGTAAAAAACCGGTAATCATCGGATTGATATTCAAAACATTTGTTTTTTACAAAAATTTTCGATAAATTTTTAAAACAGTAAACATGAGGCTTCGTTTCTGTAAAAAAATTGGTTTATCCTCCAGAAAACCTAGAAAATCATTTCAACCGTTGTTCAGGAGAAATAATTTTGGCGACGACAAAACCCATCGACATATTTGTTGAAAAGTGTTTTTCTAAGAAGTCATTTATTTCCAGCCTTTCAGCACATACTGAAACTAGACCGGAAACATGAGTTTCCGAATCGGCGATCCTGCTGTACCCTGTTTCCGTCCATCTCATCATCACTCCTCTACTAATTGGTCTCTTTACCAGTTGTGTACGACGATCCCACCCATCCGTCACAAGGGCTGTATGACGCACCTAAGCCAGAAGAAATTCTCGTCAACATGCAGAAAAGTGAAAAAGAGAGAAGAGAAAAAGAACAGAAGGCGAAGAATAGAAGGCAGAAGAGATGGAAAGAAACTGAGAGATGTTAGCATATTAAAGAAGGAAATATACATTTTGAAATAAATCTTTTTTGTTTTTAATCTTTCATATCTTTATTTCAAAAAATTATTTCTAATGCAAAACTTAAATTAGTATAAAATGTTAAATATATACAAAAATGTTCAAACACGATTTATGTTAATTTTTTTGCACTCTGTACATCATAAACAATAAAAAATTACTTACCTACAAAACAAAAATTTCTATAAAGATTTTTGCTATTAAAACGACCCAAAAGATAAATAAAATAAACATACAAAATGTACCAACACGTAGCATAGCAGGTCTAACATATATGCACACATGGGAAATCTGAAATTTTTCAAAAATAAATACATAAATAAAAATAAAATAAAAGGAAACATGCTCTTTGGTTGTGTCCTACTGCTGTACGTCGTCGTCATTGTAATGTCGACCACTTTTGTCCAAAAGGGCTTAATTTTTTTCACGTTTAACATTTGTTCAAGAAACATCAGGTCAAAAGGTGAAAAGAAGACTGGGGGAGGGGGGTTTAACAATGTAATATAATTATTATTAGTTATATTTATCATCTTTGACGTCAAATTTTTGGCTAAAATGGGCCGACTGAACTGCCTGGTATGGCCACTTTTGATTTTATTTAATCTAGTCATTTTTTCACCCAAAACAAATAAAATATTTCTTAAAATGGTCTCCTTTGTACGGCAAAAGCTGGTCACTTTTGACCAAAACATGTCAAATATCTTCCAATGTAATATAAAACGATCACTTTTGACCAGGCACTGTACACAAAAGTAGGTCATTTTTGACCTAAACAACGCAAATATCTTCCCGATGCCAGATCTACTTAAAACGATCACTTTTGACCTGATAATGTATACAAAAGTCGGTCATTTTTGACTACATCAACGCAACTATCTTTCCTATGTCAGATCTACTTAAATTTATCACTTTTGATCCGGCAATGGTATACACAAGTCGGTTATTTTTGATCAGAACAACACAAATATCTTCTATATAGCTGATATGTTTGACATGATCATTTTTGACCTATTAATGCACACATATGTCGGTCATTGTTGACCGAACCTACCAACAATTTTCCCTCTTTAACTGATCTACTTAAACTGATCGCTTTTCACCCAATAACGTTTAGACAAACCGGTCATTTTTGACCAGAACAGTCAAAATATTTCAGTTGTATTTATTGTATTTAAATTGATCAGTTTTGACCTGATGTCTCGATTTAATTCCTAAAAAAAGACATGTTAGAATGAAAACCCTTCTCGATAAATAACATCAGTTTTATTCTTAAAGATAAATACACATAGATTTGTTGGGAGTGGGAAGATTTCTTGTTAAAGGTACACATAGAATAAGGGAAAAGTTTCCAAGAATGAATGAAAAGAAGAAATAAAAATAATAAATTCAAGAAAAAAGTTTTAAGGCTGTTTTTGGTTTTTTCTCACTCTCTCTCTCTCTCTCTCTGTTTTCGAATTTGAGCGTTTTCGAAACTTTCTTCGCCAGCTTTTCCAGCCGATTTTCGTCCTTTCGAAACAGAAAGTCTTGGTTTTTTTGGAACATGTTCGACAAACACAGGGCTTAACTTTTAAATAAAATGTCTTTTATCACATTGACATTTTGGGTGCGGGAGGGCTCGTTCCGGTGGTAATCAAATCTCTGAGGAAAACAGGCATTTATATATATATGTATTTTTTTTTTGTTATTTTGATTATTTATTTATTATCGTATATCGAGAAAAAAAGGAAAGAAAAAAATAAAATAAAACAATCCGTTATCACCCGCAGTCGTCAGGGGGTTTTCTTCCCTTGCCTCGGCGAAGGAGTCGGCGGCGGGCTCGCGGCCCCGAGGACCAAAGGCTGTCCGAAGGGCCGAGTTCCGGCGGCGTATTGCACTTGCTCTGCTGCAAAAAGAATTCAAGGCGGTTCTTAGCGGTTTTTATTTACTATTTGTACATCGTCAGCCGGTGTTAGTCAAAATAAAGGAAAACAAAAAAAAAAAAAAATAAAATAAAATAAAACAGACAGACAAATAAGAAAAACCTGCCGGGAAGGCGCCCAAACCTAGGTGCCAACGTGCCAAAAAAGTCTTTTGCTTTCTGTCAAAAAAAAAAAAAAAACTTACTAAAACGGGCCAAGTTTAGACGAAATAGAACTACTTTAGCCTACTACACAGTCATTTTTCCATACATAAAAACTACTAAAAATATAGTGTGTTTTAAACAACCTAGGTTAGAACAACTAAACACGGGTTATGGTTTTTTTCTAACAAAAACAGAACTACTGTTCATTTTCTTTCGTTAAAAAAAGTCTAAACAAATAAAACCACTAAACAGTCTTTATGTGGTGTGTTAATAGCCATAGTTAATCTTTTACATTTTTTAAGAAAAACAGGACTACTAGATATAGAAATCTTCTTTTCCTTTTTTACCTCTTCTACGAAAATGGGCCAGATTTAGTCGAAATAGAACTACTTTAGCCAACTAACTTTTACTAAAATAGAACTACTACACAGTCATTTTTTTCTAGAACTACTAAACCCGGTTATGGCTTTCAGTTACAAAAACAGTTTTTCTCCTTAAAAAAAAAAGTCTAAACAAATAAAACGACTAAGCAGTTCTTTTTTAGCGACAATACATCTCCAGTTAGTTGATTACGTTTTTTAACGTAGAACAACTGCTAAATATAGTCTTATTTATTTACTCTTATACTCTTTTCCTAAAACGAGCCAAATTTAGTCAGAGCAGAGCTACTTTAGTCAACTCACTTTTACTAAAACGGAACTACTACATTCAGTCATTTTTCTTACATGTAAAACTATCTTTTAAACATCCTAAAACTACTAAACACGGGTATGGTTTTTTTTGTACAAAAGCTAGTGCTCGCATATTTTCTTCAAAAAAAAAAATTCTAAACAAAACAATTAAATAGTCCTTTTCTGTGTCAATACATCTGTAGCTAATTATTATATTTTTTAACGTAGAACAACTGCCAAATATAGTCTTACTTATTTTTTTAACTTCTTCTACTAATACGAGCCAAATCTTCTAGCCAAAAAATTACTTTAGCCAACTCACTTTTACTAAAACAGAACTACTAAACTCAGTCATTTTTTCATACACAAAAAAAAAACTACTAAAAAACAGTGCATTTTAAGCACGGCGCTAAACACGGATTGTAGTGTTCTTTTACAAAAAAAATCTAGACAAATAAAACTACTAAACAGTCTTTTTTTTTAGTGTGTTAATCTTTCAAATGTTTTCAACAAAACAGAACTACTAATATAATTTTTTTTTCCTCTTCTACTCGAACAACTATAGCCAACTAAATTTCACTAAAACAGAACTTTCGCTCACATTTTTCTCCGAAAAAAGAACTTCTAAACAAATAAAAAGGCTAAATAGCCTTTTGTGTTAGTAGTTCTGTACTTAGTTGTTTACATTTCTTATAGCAAAACAGAACTACTAAACAAATATTTTACAATTACAGACATTCTTTTTACAAAACAAAAAAAAATACATTTTTTAAAGACTTTTTATTTAAACTTTTTGGCCAAAACTGAACCGACAAACTAACCCAGTTGTAACCAAAAAGGTACTACCGAACCTACTACATCTATGTTATTGTGTTTTAAGACGGACCTACTTAGCCCAATGCTTTTCGATCATGGCCGAACTTATTTAAACCAAAACATGCTTATCCGAAAATTCCGATCTCTTCGTGTTTTAACTGTAAGTGGCGATCTTCACGGCAGATCTTCATTTACTTTTGAATTCTTTTTATCTGTCTGTTTTCAACTCCGTTAGTCTCGCCATTCCTGTTAGTCACACGAATATTCTTTTTCTAATCAAGGATTGTTAGGATCTTACGGGTTAGAAGCTGGCACGATTAAAGCGCTTTTTGTCTCTTTTGACCAATAAACATTAAAAATAAAAACAAATAAATACCAAATATGAGAACACAATTTTACACAAAAATGATGCAGGTATAAGCCACATAAATTATGTCGTTTCTTTGTTTTTGTATTGTTTGGGGCTTTTGGGCACGATCGGACGGCATGCTCTCTCTATTTATATATATGTATACATTTTATGGAATTTTGTCAGTTTTTATTTTTGCCTTTTTTTGGGGAGTTTTTTGTTTTGTTTCTTTTTTTTAAGGGGAAAAAAGACATTACTTTCTGGGAGTGACGCAGCTCTTTCCGACGCCTTCAGCCCGAACCCGAAACTCTTCATTCCGAACAACCTCCTCCGCCTGGACTCACCGCTTCCATGGTTATCTATGGTTCACACGAATATAAGTTTTGAAGGCAGAACAAGAAACAGACAAAAATTAAAAAAAAGACAAGAAAGACAAGATAATTAAAGATGAAGTATGAGAAGAAATATCCGAAAAAGGGAAGGGAGAGGGTGTAAAAATATTGAATTAATAACAACTAACTGTAAAATGAACTAATCTCATTCCCATAAATGACGTCACACAAACTCCAGACAAGTAGTGACGTCATTTTTAGGAAATTAGTGAAACTAGTTTTGGCTTTATCTAGGTTAAGAAAACAGTAACGTTATTGAAAAAATTATATTTCGGCGATTAATAAAATGAACTAAGTATATTCCCTTAATATGACGTCACAAGACTGATCGAATGGCGTGACGTCATTTTAGGAAATTGGTGAATCTAATTAAATAAAATATAATAAATATTGCGTTAATGAATATATAGCATAAAAATAAGATTTTGCAAATTAATCAAATTAAATCATTATATTCCCATGAGATGATGACTTCACAGAACTGCTAAAATGAAGCCAGTTCGTTGTGACATCAATTCATGAAATTGTTGAATCTAATCATTATATATGCATTTGTTTATTTATGAAGCAGTGAAAAATACAGAAGAAGTGGAAGAATTTTTCATGTTTTTTTTCTCTAAAAAAGCAGGCGTGAAGCTGTTTGGAAAAAAAATCCTTGAGTTATTTTCTGCGACCTGACATGCTGTTTATTTTTCAGTACCGCTTTGTAGAAAAAGAAAAAGACCACCAAAAAAAAAAAAAAAAAAAAAAATGGTGCAAATATACCTGAACTGGCCGACTGATGATGGTGGTGGTGTTGTGCGTGGCTTGGGTTCGGCCTCCTAGTCGTTCTCGGTTCCGAGGCCCTCGTGGACGAGATCTCGTTTGCCGTCTTGAGGACCTGGTAAGTCGAGTCCTGTGGGTCCCGTTCCGCAGGAACCGGCTGTGGAGTCTGGAGCCCACCTGTACCAAACGTGGGACCGACCCGGGGTGGTAAGCAGACTTACGGAAAAACCCCACCACAAAAAGAAAAAAAAGACAAAACCAAAGCTCAATAGCGTGCTGGGTGGGTTGTTTTGGATGTATGTAGGATTTCTTAAGGGTTTTTTCATTAGGATCTACAAAGCGGTTGGTCAATTCTACTCTTGGGCTGTAAAGGGATAATCTTGAGATAACCTCAAGATTTTTTTAATGTGCTTAAGCATGTTTACCTTCTACCTTGACGGGATTAATGCACGTCACGTGTGTTTAGTATTTTTTTAAAAATTAGAAAAAAAATAGAAAGCACTGCACACGGTCAATTCTGGTTAAGATAAAGCCGTTTTTAAATTATTTTCTTTCAAAATCTGCCTAAAAATTCCAGTCCAGAGGTATTTTACCTATTTGGTCCGGGGTCCTGAAAGTGACCGAACGTCCGATCGGGGACCTGTCCGGGCTGGACGGGCTCGAAGCGCCTCCGGGCGAGACGGACCGCCCTGGGCGAAGCATGCGTCCCGCCAGCAGACCTTTAACGCGGAAGAGTGAAAAGAGAAAAAAAAAGGGAGTGGAAGAAAAAATTGGGTTTGTTGGGCTGGGATAAACAGAAATTTATTTATAAGGACGGGACGTAAACGCACCTTCCTCGTCCGGCGGGGTCGCTCTTGTCTCGATGTCTGAGCTGGACTTCTGCCTTCGAAGAAGACGGGACTTGGTCTGGCACTTGCCCACCCTCTCCTGGCAGTCGAGGTGGACGTTCATCTTGCACAGTCGGCACTTGAGACCCTGTTTCGTGTGACCTGAAAAAAAAGGTAACAAAAATATTAGCCTCGACGTCATCGCAGGACAAGGAAGGATTGAGTGGGACTTTGAACAAACCGTGCCTATGCTATAATTTTGGGCCGAAATTCAACAGAACCCCCAATTGTCCAACTCGGCAAAACATATTCAACGATATGACGGAATATCCGCGCCCATTTTATCAAAAAAGAACAACCTGAAGTCCGTTATTTTTGGTCGGAATCCAACAGAACCTCCAATTTTGCTCATATGACTAATTCGGCGAAGGAGATTCAGCGATATGATCCAACTCTTACGACGACCAAAAGGTAAAAACTGGGTTAATCGTATAATGTTAGGTCAGAATCCTTCTGATCTAGATCCTTATCCGGGGCTAAGAGGTCCAAAGAAGCCGAAAGAAATTCATCCTGTTCGAAGTACCATCCAAAGTAACAGTCCAAAAGCAGTAGTTTGCTCTCCAAACACGACAGAAATGCCGTTTCAGCAATATTGTTCAAACAAGACTGAAAATAATCAAGGAAACAGAAAGAAGTTCATTAAAATAAAATGGCGTCCAAATCCATCTCCGAATGTGGTCCAATCAACATTTTTCTCGGGGTGAAAAGCAAAGTAGCCGTCCAAAAGCAGTACTTTGTGGTCCAAACTCAACGAAAGTGCCATTTCAGCAATGTTGTTAAAAAGACTGAAAACATCAGGCGAAACAGACAAAACAAAATCCGTCAGAATTTCATCCTGTTTCGGCTCAAACTAACCTCCAACAATTTGCAAAGGTGCAACTGCAAAATAACCCCCCCTCCCCCCCAAGAGCTGTAATTTTGGTTCAACATCCTTCCAAATCGGTTTTTCTGATAATCAGATTCTTTTTACACAAAACATATATACATTTACCTCTTAAAACTTGAGAACAGACGTCGCACGGTGTTATCTTTTTGTACGTGTACTCTTGGAACTGGTGGGCGTTCTCGCCGCCTGTCAGCTGGACGTCTTTCCCGTTCCTCCTTTAAAAACAAATTTTAAAAATCAGTCCTGTGACAAAAAATATAAAAATTCCTTATGGATCTTGCATGCGAAAAGTAAAAAAGAAACAAAAAGAGGGTTTTTACAAAGCTGCATGCAAACTAAGCTTAGGACTGTTTATAAATGATGGTGGGTGGTATTTTGTGTGATTTTCAATTTCGTTTTTCTTTAAGGTGAATGGAGGAAAGTGTTTGTATTTTATATAATTTTTCTTCAATAAAAAATAACTTAAAATACATAAAACAAGAGAGTTTATTATAAATAAATTAATTTTTTAAATTACCTCATGGCTATGATTGTCGACACGGCGTGGTACATTTGGTGCTTTCTGCTCTCGATGGTACATTGAGGATTTTTTTTTTTAATTTTCGTCGATTTTGTTTTTTAATTTTTAGTCAATTTTTTGGAGGGAGGTTGTCCGAGAGGATTGTAGGTACGGTTGTGAGTGATCAAAAAAAAACAAAAAAAAAATTCTCGTAAGAAAAAACAAACATTAGTACAAAAAATAAAAGATTTTTTTTACTACATAAAGTACTACACTGCTATATACTATTAAACAAAAGATACATCTATATAATATTTTTTTAAATTGTATATTAAATTATTATATTTACTGATATTAACATGCAACCCTGAGCATGTGGTTATCTTGACGATAGTAAAGAAAAACTGAATAATCATTTTAAAAAAAGCGTATTTTAGTTAAGACAACCACTGGGAAAATGTCTTTTACACTAGTTTTCCTCTCGAAAATTTTTTTTAAAAAAGCATACTAACTTCTCTTTTTCCGCTTCCTTTCCGTTCGACAAAGGCGGAGTTTTGAGGCTTTTGAACGCCTTGAGCCATTTCGACTTCATCGACGCTGTGGAGGCGGTGGACATCTTCCGGTCCGAGCCACCGCCACCGTCGCCTTCCATTTTCAAGGCGAACAGCTCTTTCTGAAAAGACAAACAAAAAAGATTTCGAACCTCAACTTTTTCCATTATGAAATGAAAAGATTTTGGCTAGGTATGGCATTAGCGAGGAATCCAAGATATTTTCAAGTCTACACACATACGTCATAAAAACATAACTACAGCCTTGTTTATTTATCAACCTTTGGGCGTTTGTTTATATCTATAGATCATTGTGGTTTACAAGCCATTTCAATATTGACCAAAATTGACATAGTTTGTTACGTTAATAGGCATAAGAAAGAGAAAACTCATGCAGCACCAGAAGACCTAAGTGTACTCCCAAAATAAGGCCGTCCTATCGTATTTCGTGAAAAACTGATAAAAAGAATCATCATTGACCAAAACTGACATCATTTGTTTTGTTATTCGACATAAGAAAATCAAATATCGTGAGAAAAGCGATGAAACATCAGATTACCTAAGTGTACTTTCAAAACAAGGTCATCCTGTCTATCGGGTCATTTTCCACTGATTATATTTCGTAATAAACAGTTTAAAAGAATGATTATTGACCAAAATTGGCATCATTTGTTTTGTTATCGGACATAAGAAATTCCAATATCTTGAGAAAACCCATGCAACACCAGATGACCTATGTCGACTGCCAAAAGAAGGTCATCCAGCATCTCTGGACGGTTTCGACTGATTATATTTCGTGATAAACTGGTTAAAAGAATCCTTATTGATCAAAATTGGCATAATATATTTTGTTATTGGGCATAAGAAAATCAAACATCTTGAGAAAACCAATACAGCACCAGATGCCCTTAGTCTACTACCAAAACAAGGTCATCCAGCATATCTGGTCCGTTTTGAATGGATTAATGTACAACAGTACATTTGTAATAAAAAGCATTATACATATCATACAATTCATTTTGACTTGAGATTTCGTACCAATCTGGAAATGTGGTGGTTCACGTTGAGAATAAATCTAGGTTAATGGTCGCTATGGAGACAGCTCGATAAAGGTGTTCTAGGTCAGAAATCCCAGTTGCACAATCTATCCAACTTTCTCAATGACGGCGAATAATGTTTTGAATGATGTTTTAAATTGTCATACTCACGATGGAATATCTTATGCTCGTCCAGCCCATGGCGAGAGCTGTCCCTCGGTATATTTCAAGGCGGATAGTTTTCTATAAATTGCGCGTTTCCTTTTGGCTTTTCGGACGTTCCGACTACAACCGAGCCATGTCGGTATGACGAGACTTTTATGTTTTTCGGCCTGTTTGTTTATACTCTCGCGCATCGACACTCGCCGGCGTGTTATGACGGACGCTGTCGGATCACGACTGGTCCTGTGAATGGGTCGGCCCTTTTATCGACTCGTGAAGCCCTCATCGTCTGAGACGGCGCCCTGGGACCCGCCAAAAGTGAGCCGAGTCCAAAAAGAAAGGAAAAACATGAACTGTTTCCATTATACTCGCCTTCGCTTTAACACCGGCCAGGTTGATCTGCGCCGTTTTCAACTCGTACCGTTTGATCGAGATGTCCTCCTGGATCTCGTTCGCTTTGTTGAACAGCGACGACTCGATGCTCCTAAAAAACATAAATACTAATTAACCAGAATCAAAAATAAAATTTCAAGTAAAAAATTATCGGTTTTAGAATACAAAAAATGATCCGGTATAAAATGACTACCTGCTTCAAATTAAAAAAAAAAAAATTCAGATAAAAAAATGACAATGCAATAAAAAATTGTTCAAATCAAGAATGACTACTTGAAATAAAATATCATCTTCAGATCAAAAATGAGAACTTGAAGTAGAATTTAAAAAGCCTACAGGAAAAAATGATTACTTGAAATAGAATTTTTTTTAAAGCTCAGGTGAACATTGCATATTTGAAATCGAGTTAAAAAAAGTTCAGGTAAAAGATGAGTACTTGAAAATTGTTTAGCTAAAAATGACTAATTTCAATAGGCTAAAAAATAAAATGAGTACTTTAATTAGTATGAAGTATAGTGCAGACAAAAAAAGACTGCTTAAAATATAATAAAAATATTTGAGGTGAAAATGAGTAATTGAAATAGAATAAAAAATATTTTGTGAAAAAAAATGATTAGACATAGAATTTTTAAAACTAACTTCAGATAAAAAAATGCTTATTTGAAATTGAATTTAAAAAAGATTAAGTTAAGTAAAAATGTCTAATTGAAAAATGTATTTAAAAAATGAGTACTTTACATAGAATGAAGTATCAGTATTTTGTATAGGTCAGGCAAAAAAAAGTACTTAAAATGTAGTTTCTTAAAAAAGTTCAAGAAAAAATGCTTATTTGAAATTGAATTTAAAAAAGTTCAATTAAAAATTGCTAATTGAAATATGTATAATAAAAAAATAGTTTAAGAAAAATTGAGCGCTTTAAATGGAATGAACTATACTCAGACAAAAACAACGAGTACTTGAAATATAATAAAAATAGTTCAGGTAAAAATGAGTAATTGAAATAGAATTTTAAAATATACTTTGTGTAAAAAGAGATTACTAGACATAGAATTTAAAAAACGGTCAGGTATAAAATGCTTATATGGGGTTTCCAAGTCTTTTATTTATTTTACTCAGGTGTTGTTGTAAGTGTTGAGTGTTAATTGAGGAGCTCGAATGAGGTTTAAGAATCGCTGTATCCACTAGGTCTTTCTTTCTCATGTCCTGCTCCCTGGCGCTAGAAGAGCTTTGCAGGTGGCTTTCAAGCACCACCGGAAATTCGCGGCGCCGAACTGGCAGCCCCAGGATGGGCCTCGCGGAGGCGTCCGGTTGGGACCTTGGGAAAGAACACCGTTGTGGTGGCTTGATAATCTGGACTAATTTAACATCTTCCATATCAAGGCACTTGCCTAAGCTAGGCGGGCCATCGTTTTTTCCTCATTATTGCCCTCCCTATATGCGGAAGATAAGATAGGCGGGACCTTATCAGATCCTATCTGTATAGATGGGGGAGTGTGTATGGCCATCTGTACCACGGGGTGACTGAATGTTTCCAAAAATCGGCCCTGTCGCAAGTGCGGTTGGATTCGTGGTTGGCCGTGTGACGCCCCTGGCGGGAACTTAGGAAGAGGCTATCCTCTATCGGTGACCTTCGTGAGTTGCGCATGTTGAAGACGTAATGATCATGCCTTATCTCCTCGATTGCGTGGACGAGCTGCTGGTAGTGGATCGGCGGTCACCATGGCCCGTCAACTGCTGGGAAATATAGTGGTCAGGCTTCAGGTGGGTCATGGATAAACGGTTCTCGATCGTGCCGCCGATATCCATTTCAACCCGTTCGACACAGTGGTACAGTGATGAGCCCATCATCAGCAAGTCGACAGCCGATTCTCCCTGCGTGGCGCTATATGGGAGGTGAATCCTCGGCATTCAGGATCACGAGACCAGTGTCCTCTAGGAAGTGCCTCGCCACGTATATCAACACAGCTATCCTCATGCAGGATGATGACTGTTGAAGTCATCTCCTACTAGCACCATCCGGCAATTGTCTGCAACGTGTCCATATCTCTGGCAGTTGTAACTTCGAGTTACTCCAGAGTACTCCTTGACAACACAGGACTGATAGTCGTGGATCTAGAGACGTCTGTGGATCAACGTCCACTACCCAGGAAACAAATTGGGAGTCTTGCCTTGATCCTGCACCATACCTAAGTGTGAAGAGGGGCCGCACGGTGTTAGGATTCCATAGTGTCTCTACACAATTGTTAGCTGTTAGTTGTTCAGCAATCTGAGTAGGTGAATGTTCTTTGGGTACTCTCAAAATAAGTAGTCTGGAGGATCTCTTGCTCGCTATACGTAAGGCCAGATTGTTGCAATTCTTTGTTGGTCATTATGGCTTGTCGATCTTGGGCTGAGTCCGTTCTAATGGCTAATCCTCCTTTAGCCGTAATTCTTATATTGTTGACTCGTTTTTTTTTGTTTTTTTTCTCTTGGATTAATGATTTGTTTGTCATGTGCAAGTAGGTTGATGAATTCATGTTGTCTTGAGGGTCTATGTACACAATTTTATGTATGTTATCTGCATAGTCGCTTTGTTTATTGGGAGGCTGGGTTTTTAAGATTGTGTTCTTTCTTCTTCGATTTATTTCCTTGAATTTTAGGCAATTTCTTTTTCACTACGGTAGTCCGAGAGATTGGTTGCTGAGTTGTTTACTGTTTCGGAGGGGGTGGTGACTGTAGGGTTTTTGATTCTTGATGGCTGTGGTCGTTTGAGATGTTCCGGTGCATTTTTTATTACAGGTCAGCGCTTTGGTGAGTGCTTCTACAATATTGTGTTTGCAGGTGCGTTTTCAGCTTTCCCTTTCAGGAAGGTGTTTTCAATTGTAAGTTCATTCACGATACAGATTAGTTGATCAGTTAAGTGTATTATGTGTGCGGCAGCCGGTTTAGGGCATTTGTTAGTAGGCTCAATCAAGTATTGGGCAATTTGCTCCCTAATGTGATGAGCTGTTTTTGATGAACTTCTAACTTAGGATTTGCTCGATTTTCTTCTTTTTAATTTTATGGTCAAAATCGCTGGAGAAAGATGCATCCGATAAAGAGGTATTATCTTTTGGGGGTCTTTTGGCTTTAATGGCTTGCTTAATGTTGGGTTTTGGAACGGCTGTGATATTCAAATTATCATTTCCCGTTGCACTCGCATTCCAGGGTGGGGGCATTGTTCATTTATTTCTTGGATTATTTCAATAATTCAAGTATTATTTAAATTTAATGAATTATAAGAAATAAAAATTTGCATCTAGATGTAATATCCGCTGGCAGAGGGAAAAAGGGGAAAGGGGAAATCAAAATTTGCAGGGATTTTTCCCGTTTCAGCGATTAACAATATATCAGCTAAAAGGGAAAATTTCCCTCTGCGAACGGCAGCAGAGACCAGCTGGGAGGGAATTAATCGGAGGGAAAAAGATAATCAAGTGGGAAATATTCCCTCCCCGTTGTTAGGGAATTTTGTCGTTAAAAACAAACCGAACTAAATTACGAAAATTCAGATATAACTACGAATATATCAACGTTCTGCCTAAAATTTTCTTGTAGTGCGATACAGAATCTTGAACCTGAACTTGTTGAAAGCCGAACAATTTCCACCCGCTCGCCGGCAAAACAGTCCACTTCAACCCACTAAAAAGTAGAATGCTACACAGAGCTACAATTCGATGTGCTTACGCGAAGAGATAGATCCAACACACAATGTTGTTCAGGTAAAAACAGGTAAGTCAATTAGAAGTTAAAAAAAAATAATTCGGGTAAAAAATGGCTACTTGAAGTAGTATAAAAAATAGTTCAGGTAAAATTTCGTACCTAATCAAAAAAGAATAAAAAACAGTTTAGGAAAAAATGACTACTTAAAATATAATAAAAACAGTTGAGGTAAAAATAAGTAATTTAAAAAAAAATCGTTTGTGTAAAAAATGACAACTTGAAATTGTATAAAAAATAGTTTAGGTAAAATTTCGTACCTAATCAAAAAAGAATAAAAACAGTTCAGGAAAAAATGACTACTTAAAATATAATAAAAACAGTTGAGGTAAAAATAAGTAATTTTTAAAAAATCGTTCGTGTAAAAAATGACTACTTGAAATGGTAGAAAAAATAGTTCAGGTAAAATTTCGTACCTAATCAAAAAAGAATAAAAACAGTTTAGGAAAAAATGACTACTTGAAATAGTATAAAAAATAGTTCAGGCAAAAATTAGTATCTAACTGAAATAGAAAAAAAACATTTTAGGAAAAATGAGTACTTGAAATCGAATAAAAATGGTTTAAGTAAAAATGACTACTTGGAATAATTCAGATCAAAACTGATTATTTGTAAGAGAATGAAAAATCATTCGAAAAATTGACTACATAAAATAGAATATTAAAAAATGGGTCAAGCGAAATATCTTGTAATCTAAATATCTTATTATCTTCAAATATAATATAAGGAAGGAGTATTTGAAGTAGAATCAAAGTAGATCAGATAAAAATGACTACTTGTAACAAAATGGAATCAGAAAAATGACTCCATGAATTAGAATACTAAAAAATGGTTCAGGTGAAAACAACTGCTTGCAATTTAATTTTTTTAAATTACCGGCCAAAAAACTGACTATTTGAAATGGAATGAAAAAATTGTTCACGTTTAAAAAAACTACTTGAAATAAAATTTTAAAAATTGTCCACTCAAAAATGATTATTTAGAATAGAATTTTTAAAAATTGATAACTAAAAAAATCTAGAAGAATAAAAAATTATTTAGGCCGAAAATGATTATTTGAAATGAAACAAATAGAAGATCAAAATGACTTGAAGTAGAATAATTAAAGGTTATTTTCGAAATGGTTTATTAAATAGAAAAAAAGGAGATCAGGTCCAAAATGACTACTTGAAGTATAATGAGAAATAATTAAGGATAAAATGACTGCTTGGAAATGGTTTAAAAACATCAGGTCAGAATTTATTACTAAAAATTTCGTAACTAGTTCAAGTTAAAATTGACTACCTGAAATAGAATCAGAAATAGTTCAGGTAAAGATAAACATTTGAGTAGTTTTAAAAAATGATCCAGGTAAAAGTGATTTTTTAAATTGGAATAATAATATCCCGATTACAAAATGATTACTTGAAGAATGAGAACTAAACAAGGTAAAAATGACTAGTTGAAATAGTTTTAAAAAATTGTCAGGCAAAAAAATGACTTCTAGGAAATAGAATAAAAACATGAAGTCATAAGTGTTTACTAAAATATAATCACAAGTTCAAGTCCAAAATGTTTACTTGAATTAGAATTTATACAAGTTCAGGTAAAATGATTACTTGAAATTAAATTTTAAAAAGTTCAGGTAAAAAATGATTATCTGAAATCGAAATTGAAAAGTTCAGGTAAAAATATGATAGGAATGAGATACAAGAGATAGTCCATTTAAAAAATGACTACTTGAAGTAGAAGGAGAAATAAACAAGGTAAAAATGACTAGTTGAAATGGTTTCAAAAAATTGTCAGGCAAAAAGTTACTTCTAGGAAATAGAATAATAACACCAAGCCAAAATTGTTTACTAAAAATATAATAATGAATTCAAGTCAAAACTGACTACTTGAAATAGAATGAAAAATAGTTCAGGTAAAAATGCCTCCATGAAATAGAAATGATTCGTTGGATAATGACTATTTGAAATATATATTAAAAAAAGTAAGTAAAAAATGATAAATTAAAATAGAATAAAAAATGTGCGGATCAACAATGATACAATAGAGTAAAACCGGGGGCGTCGGTGGCAGCAAGGTTCAGTCTTTGACACGTCGCTCATCCCTGTAAGGTAAAGGTCCCGGGTTCGAATCCAGCGGCCCTGCATTCGAACCCGACATACTTACAAATGGGCTTTTTTTTTTTCAAAAACACCGGCACACTGAGGGTTTATATGACCTCTGCTATTGCGAACCCTCGTTTTTTAAAAAAAAAAAAAAAGAGTAAAAGTGGTTCGATTCGAAAATAATGATTCACGCCAAAAATTATATTAAGGTCAAAAATGACTGATAGCAATGGTATAAAAAATTATTCAGTTCAACAGAGTATACTTGAAATATAATTTAATAAAAAAAAAGAAAGATCTTCCGGGTTGAAAATGTCTACTTCATATAGGACAAACGTGGTTAATAAATGTTCGAATTTGTGAATTTCGATCTCAGGTAAAAACGGCTGATTGAATATGAAAAAATAATCCTTTTTTCCCCAATCACGCTGGACGATCGAGCTTTGGGTTTAAATTGGAAAAACGTCCAACATGAATCAAAAACCGCGAGCGTTCCCAATCTAGGGATCGAGGCCAAAAGGGCAGCCAGTCGGGCCTAAATTCATTTACCCGTGTACATTTTGCATACATTTGCATTCGTTCGCCTCTTATTCCGGCACGTCATTTATACGGCAAAAAAAAAACGCATAGAAAAACCATAGAGGATTTTCGACGGTTGTTTGTTGATGAAGGTTCGAAACGAGCGGAAAAACAGCGGTTCGCGATCGATCTAACCGTTCTGACTCGTCTTCCTCGGGGAAAATCTCACCTCTGCTGTATCCTGAGCATTGTTGAAAGTGAATCCTGCAAGTGTTGAATCTGCGCTTGGAGTCCGTCCGCTTCGCTGTTCAAACTCTCGAAGGTGCTCTGCACTTGGATCGAAGCAGGTCGGTCGACGACGAGGGTGTTCTTCAACTGGGCTGCCGCTCCTTCCTGAAGGGCAAAAGAACTTTTGAGACTTGAAACTGTAGACTGAGCTTCTGAAGTGTGAGGGTCAGCAGCGGAACGAGTCAAAAAATGGTTGGCTTTATATTTTATCACGAGTTTTTTTTTTGTACACCGATTTTTTAAAAATACATTTCCTTAAAATTAAATAGGTTTTAATCAAGAATGACACACGGTACGAAAAAATGACTACTTGCAAACTTGAAAAAAAATCTCTTCAGATTTCCAAAGCCTTCTTTGGAATAGAATAAAATTTTAAAAATACACACAGAAATGACTGCTTGAACTGGAATTTAAAAAAACGTAGCCAGGTAAAAAATAGCTATTCAAAATACAATATCAACAAATGGTTCGGCAAAATGACTTTTTAGAATAGATAATTTAAAAAATTTCACGTCAAAAATTACTGCTCGAACTAGAGAAAAAAATTATTCAGGTCAGAAATTACTGACATACAATAATTATAATTCACTAGTTTAAGTGGTCCCGCTTGACCATTTAATATCTTTCGATTAATTAATCGTTTTAGTTGAGATAAAAAAAAGGTCGGTGTCACGGGCGGGATTCGAACCCACGACCTTCGGCTCGATACGCCGCCGCTCTACCACGTGAGCTATCGTGACTTCGATCCGCTCTGGGACTAACTGCCCATCTCATCCCCACTTTTTGAATTTTCCCTCCTTTTTCGAAAATGAATCCCGCTCGTCGCACTGACTTTTTATCTCAACAAAAAACCTCAATTAATTGAAAAATAATTGTAATTTTCCAACAAACTCTTCGGGTCACAAAAATGACTACGTAACATACTACATTACAAACAATTCAGGTTAAAAAAAATAATATCTCAGTTTAAAAATAAAAATAAGTACAAAAAGGAGTGGAATAGATTATATTTTAAACTATAAGTTAAAAAAATGACTTTTTTCAAATCAAAATTAATTATCAGTTAGGCAAAAAGATAGATAATTGATCATTGATTAAATATAATTTTTAAAACTCTATGGTAAAAATGACTACTTAAAATAAAATTCTTCATCAAATGTTTCAGATCGAAAATGACTGAATAAAAGTTAACACAAAAAATGATCCCTTGAAGCCGAATGTTAAAAATTTTAGCTCACAATGTTAGAAAATAATAAAATAGATATAATAAAGTCGTCAATTTAATATGATTTAAAAATTACAGGTAAACTGCAAAAAAAATCACTGATAGCAAATGACTAGTTGAAACGGGAAAATCTATTCGGGTTAAAATTTATAAAGAAAAGCGTAATAAAAAATTTTTAGCCGTCAAAAAAATTGAAAAACCTCGGATTTTTTTAGCATGATAAAAATGAGTGCTTAAAATAAAATATTTAAAAAAAGTTTCCGGTCGAAAATTTGACTATTTGAATAAAAATCATATACAAACTGACTCATTGAAATAGAATATTTAAAATTTAATGCCAAAATGATCGTTAAAACAGATTATATAAATAATTGCAGGTCAAAATTGACTATTAAAAATGAATAAAAATGTGGCCAGCTTAAAAAAATGATTTAAAAAACCTTTAAATAAAATTGTTGAAAATGTATGGTAAAAAATGACTACTTAAAATCAGGTAAAAATGTCTTACCTAAAATAAAATATTTAAAAAGATGTTTCAGGTCGAAAATTACTGTTTGAATAAAAAATCAAGTAAAAAATGGTTTCTAAAAAGATGTAATAAGAATGTGGACAGGTAAAAAAAAGACTATGAAAACTGACTGTTGGACCAAAAAATCATGAAAAAAAATAACTTCTTGAAATAAATGAAATATAATATAAGGTCAAACTGAACAAATTATTAAAAGAGTTACAGGTAACAAAATGACTACTTAAAATAAAATGCTTAAACATCCTTGCAGGTCGAAAATGCCTATAAAATAATATTCGTACAAAATGACTGCTTGAAAAAAAAAAATACAAGGTCAAAATGACGTGTTGGAATAGATTATAACAAAAATAATTGCAGGTAAAACATAATAATGTGAAAATCTATTCAGGTCAAAATGTACTACTAAAAATATAACAAAAATCTGGGCCGGTCAAAAAAAATTATAATAATAAATTATATGTGCAAAATGACTGCTTGAAATAAAAGGTCAAAATGACTTGTTGGAATAGATCATAACAATAATTAGGTCAAAATAATAAAAATGTGGTCAGGTGAAAAATATTACAAAAATCTTTAAATATCTTCTTTTTTTAACGTTTGGTAAAAACTAACTGCTTAAAATAAAATACTTAAAAAACTGTTTCAGGTCGAAAATGACTAAGTGTTTGAATAAAAAAATCATGTAAAAAATGTCTTCTTGAAATAAAAGAAACATAAGGTCGAAATTACTTGTTGGAATATACTATAAAAGGTGATAAAACGATTACTTGAAAAAAAATATTTAAATAAATATTTCAAGTCAAGAATGACTAATTTTTGTGTGAGAAACGTGGTGAAAAATGTTTGATGTTGAGAATTTCCGATAAATAAGAGCGGTTCCGGTTGATTTTGGCTCAAACCTCTAGGGGGTCCGTCGAGTCCAATCAAGTTGCACACGATTCCGACGCTGTCAGAGCGGATTAGGATGATCGGGGGTAATTTTAGGCGTCCGGTTTTCCTTTCCCGAAGGGTCTGTGATAGTGGTCTGTCGGATAGTCTGTGAAGGGTCTGTTGAGTTGGATTTTGTTCTCTGAGGGTGACGCGCAATTTGTTGGGTCTCCGTCGCGAACTGGTCCCATCTGACTGTCGTGGCGGATCGATGCCGTCGTCAAAAACAAAACGGAAAAAATGCCCGTAGCATCGATTACCTGGTCCTCGGAGTGAGGAGGCGTGAAGAGCCGAAGCCTGTGGGTCGGGTGCGGTTGACTCGGGACCGCAGAGTTGCGGACGAGGGCTGCCGTGTCCGACGTCGGGTCGACCGCCTTCGAATCGCCCCAGATCGTGCAGTACCTCCTCGACTGGGCTCCAGCCTGGAAGAAGGATTGTAAAAATGTTGAGTTGGCTGAAAAAATTGAAGACCTCCAGACCTGTTGCAACGAGGGGTGCGGGTTTTGGCAAAAGGGGTCTTCCTAAGTGACATGTCGTTCGTATAGTACGAAAAAGAAAGGAAAATTGTAAAATGAACTACAGACAATCAGTCAGCCACCCGACTTCATTCACTCGTTCACCTTTTTGTATCCACCCTTACCGTCGTCTCACATTCCATATAGTCATACATACCAGGGACATTTGCCCACGATCGTTTGCTCTCCCACTGTGTCATTTAGTCAAACATCAACTCATTGTACATCCACACGGTCAATCAATTCACCAAATATTGTCCATCATCTCAATTGTTCATTCTCGTTCTTTTCCGTCTAACAACTCCACTGCTCATACAAATATACTTTAGCCTACGCCGTCATTCACTACCACTCAAAATTCTTCCTATTACATATTATCTGATCAACAAATCTGTCTAATTGATTTTTTGTTTGTTAACAAATCTTTTAATTGTTAATGAATAATATTGAGAATACATTTTCTAATAAACACCCTAATTGGATTTTTATTATGGAGGGTTATTAAATTAGGAAGAAAGAGGAAAAAATATCGCCCCTGTCAATTTTTAATTTCTCGCTTGGATGAAGGATGGCTTTATTGGCTTGGAAAGATTGTTTTGGCTCTTAGCCCTGGCCCCCTTCACTCAATTTACCCTGGCGTCTCGTCAAAGTTCAAAGTTAGGCCTGCTCGGTCGGAAGTTTAGGAGGCTTTAGCTTTGAACCTGAAGGTTTTTTTCTAATAAAATTAAATCGGGATTTTGGGGCCGTTTGGTCATTTCAAATGGGAAACTTTGCTTTCTTCCTCCTTTCAAAAGGATTGGACCGTGGGTAAATCTAGTTCGGGGGGGGGGCTGTTCAACCCTTTACGAAAGTCAAACTTTATTTCGACCCCTTTTCCCCACCCCTTAATGGTCTGGCGTTGATCCGTTTACCCACCCTGTTCGAAATGATCTCGGCCCCTTGCGCTATGGCCTCGGACAGCGTGGTGCAGAGGTCGTTGTACACCTCTTCCAACTCCTGGAACAGAAATTCGGTCAAGGGGAGACGATGGAATGCAACGTTCCGTATATAATGCAACGAGGGATTTTTTTCCGTATAATTAGAGTCGGATTTTTACAGTTAACAGCTCCGGCAGTGTCTCCCGGCAGTAGGTGTCGACCATGGCGTTGGTCGCGTGCAGCTGAGTCACGTACGTGTTGTGCGCGTCGAGGTACTCGGAGAGGGACGTGTTCGACATCGGAGCCTGTATGTGGCTTAGATACGCCGCCTTGTACTCCTGCCTGCACTGAAACAGATAAAAAAACCAACATTAACGTACAAGAACAACAATATATAAATAGGAGAATAATAATACACAGATTTCGACATTGGTCTGTTTGAAAAATCAAAATTTCAACTTGTCGTTCTGTAGTTTAATAGTTCATTTATTCCCCCAATAGTGACGTCATATTGGTGAAACGCCAAATTTCTCTCTTATTTCTTCTCTCTTTTATTATATTTATTTATTTGCGTTTATCGCGATTTGTTTATTTTGTGAAGAAGTACAATTCTTACTCGTAGTTTATTAATAGTTCAATGTAAAAATGGGAGTACAACAAAAAAAAAAAAAATAAAAAATAAACCAAACATTTCGGCAACGGTCTGTTTGAAAAAGCGAAATTTCAGATCGTCGTTCAAGTTTATTACTTTGTGTACGGTGTTTAGTGACCGTTAGTCAATATTCATTTGGAGATCGTGAATTGCGGTCCGGTACGACGTAGGTTTTAGAAAAACATTTCTTTATCGTGCCAACGTTTCGATCTTTATTGAGATCATCATCAGGGCTCAAAGTGTTTGTTTCCGTGTAGATGTGTCTTTCTTGTGTGTCCTGTTATTCCCCGACTGTTACGCTATATTGGTGATCTGAAAAGTTTTAGTTCTCATGTTTTCTTTTTGTATTAGTAATTTTAGAAAAAAATCATTTATACTCTCGTAGTTTAGTAGTCCTTCAGCTACTTTTATCTTAATAATGATGACATATTGGTAAATAACCAAAGGGGATATTGCTCTTTCTCCTTATGAAATGAATTAAAATATTTACTGAGATGAGGCCTTTACTCCCGGATTATGACGTCATATGGGTGAACTGCTTAGCTTGCCCTGTTTCTCGGGCATACTTTGAGCCTTGTTTCTGTGTAGTTTGCACCTTTCACGCCCTCCTCATCAATTTAATTCATCGGGCAAGATTTAAAACGTGACACACCCTCAGATAAATAAAGCGTACAAGCCTATATTTCCGACGCGTCTGTGTTAGTATTGGTTACATTTTTAGCGTTCCCACAATGGCCAGGCAGACCAGTTGGACCAACTCCAATTCTTTTATACCCGCTTGAAAAAAAAAAATGCCACAAGGCCTCTTTATTTTAAATTAAAATAAATAAATTTTAAAAAGAAAATAAATGCAAACTAAAATATTTGGTCTTTAGGAAAGGTTTTCTCCAGCCCTCTTTATATCCTACCTTATTTCATGTTCATTATTCATTTTCCGTGTTGAGAAGAGGTTTTTTTTATTAGGGTAAAATAGAAAATTTGTTGATTGGGATCCACTCATTGACTGTGACGGTCGATCAATCATCCTTTCAACATCCGTCATGAACTGGACGTGTCAATTATTGATCGATCGGGCTAACTATCCCTACCCCGATACAGGATCGATCAGTCAATTTATTAAAAAAAAAAACCTACCTTGCTGAGTGTCTCCTCGGACTTGGCGATCACAGAGTCGAGGCTCTCCCTGTGGGCCAGGATCTTCCTCGCCTGCACCTTCCTGTAGAAGGTCCTTTCCAGGGTGTGCCTCGATACCTGGCGACCCAGGACGGAGGCGATCTCCCCATGGGCCTGGGAGTCGGCCTCGACCTCCTGGAGAAGACCCTCCCACAGCTGGATCATAGAATTGCTTCCCCTCGAGCTGCAATGAGAAAAAAAGCATAATTGACATTTTTTACCATATTCAAAATTGATCAAACAGCAAGATAACGTAGTGAAATTTTGAACATGTTGGTCTATTGTCGGCCAATTCTTATAATCCGTGCTTACCCATTCAACAATCTCACCTTTTTTTATAATATAGATTGTTTTACGGGGTAGAGAGCGAAGTTTTTTTCCCGGATAGATAACACTGTTATCAAAGTGACGAAGGTGTATAAAAAAAACTTTGGGCGTTTATCAAGAATAAGTTAAAGTCTTTGGAGGCCACCTGGGGTCCCGGGCTGGGCGATAACTCAAACGGAGAAAACCACCAGCGGCCGGGGGCTTAGAAGCTTTCCCTAAGTCGGGTCTGATTGAATTTTAAATATTGATTCCAACTTATAAATTGTCGGCGGGATGAAATAATTGAAGCCCAATTACCGCGGGCTGTACTTGATTAAAGACTTTTGTATAAATATTTTCCGTTTATACCAACCCGTCTTTTCTCAATTCGGCGTTTTTCTTTCTGTAGTTGCCCACGAGCAGCTGGAGTTCTTCGGCGTGATGCTCGTACATCTGTGACAGCTCCTGGGCGAAGTCAGAAACTGAAAACAAAAATCAATATCATAAAACGGCCGTATAAAACGAACTAAGACTTTGAGAAAAAGAGAGTATGGGATAGAGATAAAAGAGGCGACCACAATCCTTTGAAGATCTATTGTGCTCGCTCCTCTGTTTTTTTTTTTTTTTTTTTTTTTTTTTTATACTGGCCAGCTTCAGGTTGTTACTCAACCTCCACAGGTTTCCCAGCAGGTTTCTGATTTTTCGTGCCGTAGTTGCAAGAACCTACACCTACAAAGACATACCCAAAAACATAAAAATGTGTTCTGAGGTCTCCTCGCTTCCTCGCAGTATCTGTAGTGTTTCTTCTGTCTTTACTCCTATCAGGTGCATTTGCTTTCTTAAGTTGTAGTGCCCTGTCAGGAGTCCGACCAGAATTCTGGTTCAATTGCTGTTTTTTGCCTCTTTTGCGATTGCCTTCCAGTAATTCTTTTATAAGTTTTGCGGATTGTCCTTCTATGAATCTCCTCATGTTTGTGATATTGTTCCACCAGGTTTTGTGAGGATGAGGATCCATTTTAAGAAGTATCCTGTTTTGTGGCAGTATAATAAACCACAGTAGGGTTCAGGACCAGGAGAGTCCTTGTCTTTCTTTGGCTAACATGTCATCCTTTTAGTCACCTTTATGCTCCGAGAGCCCAAGGACCCATGCCACGTCCAGGTCATTAGTGTCGCTGACTTCTGCCAGAGACATCATGCAGTTCCAAACACTCTTTGCCTTCACCTCGCCTTAGCCCAAGGTTTTGAACCTGCCTGACTGACAGAGGGATGGCTATTTTACTGGAATGTACTTCTAGCCTTTCGATTTGCCTGGCACAGTGTTCATTTCAGGGCTAGGGGTACTGTCAGTTCGGCCCATCTCCCGTGTCCTTGTCGGTTGTGGAGCCATCAGTATTCCATTTTTTCCCATTCTTTCCGATCTGGAAATAGTATCTTGTACTTTTTAGTAAAATTGTATTTTGAAGTAGTCTGTGATATGTCTCATATAATATCTGCCCATATGTCCACATTCAGTGTACAGTGTTTATTTACCAGAGTCATGCTATTGGTGTCGCCAGGGCTATAAAAATAAATTTAAAAAAAGTAAAGTTCACCAGTATGACATCATAATCGGGAAGTAACCACAGAAAAAAGCAATTCCCTTAGTCATGTGACGTCATAATGCGAATAGCTCTTTATTTGAGTGTAGTCGTGAGGATCGGTCAAGGACTAGGCTTTTTCACACATCTTTTTCATTTTCCCCCCGACTTTTTCGACCTTTATTGCGGTCATCTTCAGTGCATAAAGTTTGGTGTTGTTATTGTGGTGTCATATTGGCTGTGTGTCAAATAGTTGTGTTTATTGTTTCTAATTGAACTTTTTCTTATGTATTTTCTATTGGAGTCTACAAATAACGCTCCAAGGCAATAAAAGACCAAAAGAAATCTATATTTAAACGTTGAGAATCGGTCAAATCCCGTTATGGTTTAAGAATAAACTTTTTTTATCCAGGTTTCTTTTTTATCCCAATCCCGTACGGGATTCAATAATCAATAATTGCGTAATTGACTTTCCCATCGGTCATAATTTACTCTCATTTTTTTGCGTTACGGGGACGGAAGGAAAAGGGTTAAATTAAGATTGTCGATCGATATTCAGAATTGTAATCAGGGGGGAAATTGGCCCCATATTTTGATTTTCCAATTTTACACTTACAACGCGGTGGTTGATTTATTAAACAGAGCACATTTGATTTCTGATTTGATTTGGGAGGGGGGGTCTTCCTACGTTTTATGGAGCCTGTGGAAAAACAGGAAGCTGCCTACTGTCAATATCCTGAGCCGTGAGCTTTTTATCGAGCTTTTCGTTAGCAAGCGGCCGTTTCCGGTTCGATCCTTTTTTTAATCAGGTCATTTAATGAAATTTGATGAGAAAAAATCTCAAAGAAAAATAATAAAAAAGTGTATCGAAGCGTTTCGCCCTCTTTGGTTTTGTTTAATTATTTCCAAGGGCCGTTTTCACGTCCTTAACTTCCCTTTATTCACCCGGGGGGCCGGTTTTAAATCCGCAATTAGTACACGTCGTGAAAGTGTTCCCGGGCACGGCTGAATAATTAAACTTAAGACAAAAGCCGAGTTTGCCCTGATAATTTAGAAAAAAGAAAGAAAGTTGCTCTTTCCACTGGGTGAATTATTATAGGGCCTAGGTATAAAGCGCTCGGCACAGGTTTCCGGATTGTTTTAAAAACATAAAGAGGGAAAACAGAACACGTAATTACGTTACGGTATGATTGGAGACCTAGATAGTAGTTTCTAGGATGGTCTGAATCTAGGCAAGAATATGTTATGGTATTGTTAGGAATGAGTTAGGTAGAGTTATGTTATGGTTATATGTATTAAGTATAGTTATGTTAAGTAAAGTAGATAAAGGATTAAGTTTAGTGATAACTTAGTCAAGAATAAGTTATGTTCTAGTTAGGAATAGGTTAGGTTATAAGTTAGATTAGATGCATTTAAGGTTATATCCAGTAGAGGAAGGATTAAGTTTAGTTATAGATTAGGTAGATTTATGTTATGGTTATGTGTGTTAGGTACAGTAAGGATTAAGATTAGTGATAAGCTAGACAGGAATATTATGTTATGGTTAGGAATTGGTTAGGTTAGTTTAGGGTAAGGTTTAGTAAAGTAGTGTTAGGCTGGGTTACAGTTTAATTCGGGAGGATTAGGGACATGTCAGGCTTCATATACTTTTTTCCTTTGTACCGTTGATGTGAACGTGTTTGCGGGAGCCATCCCGAAAAACGTTTTTCCCCCCTTTCGATGGAACGAGTTAATTAAACGTTGAAACGGTCATTGGCGTGCGGTGTCGGGGGTGGTTTGTGGAAAGTAGAAAGAAAAACCCTACGCGATGCCGGGGGGCGGGGGTCGGAAAATTAGCCCGGCCCTAACCCTATTAACGTCGGCGAGAGTGGAAAGTCTTGTTGCGAAAACAGAAAACAACAAAAAAAAGAGGGAAGGAAAAAATCATTATTTCCTCTCAAAAGAGGAAAAACCTTTTTCCGGCTATCGTGTATTATTCAGACTTACTTCCCCGCCATATACTTTTATTCTTACAAAAAAAAAGGGGGGGGTGACATCAAAGTAAATTTTAGTTGAAAGCTCTCATACAATCTTAATCGTTCATTAAATTTAATCCTTTAAGTCTAAAGTTGTGCCAGGTGGCTCCCGTTAATCTCTCAAATCCATATTAACCCTTTAGGCAAAACCTAATCCTGTTTGAGTTTGCTTCGCACATCGTGAAAAGGAGTCGGCTCTTATCACAAGTGATAACCCGGGGTGCGGCAGACGCGTCTTAATCCGTGTTTAACCAGGTCATAACAAAGGCGGAATCGGGCGCCGTTGTCGTGAAATGGTAATTCGGCTTTAACAAGGTTTTAACTCGGTTGTCCTGAGTTGATTTGGGAAACACCCTCTACCGGTCTTTACGCGATGACTCCCCTGAGTCGATTTTACGACAAACCTAAAATAAGCCGTCTTTAATGATTTCCTCTTGATTCTTCCTTAATTAGGCCATACTAGCATCACAAGATGCGCAATTTTTTTGCAGACAGTTTCGCAGGAAAGTTCTGTAAATCACGATCACAACACAGAGGTCATACCAAAAGATACCGAAGAGAACTGGGGTTCCTCGAGTATCGCTGGACCGTCCAGTGGACATTTGAAAACAACATGTAGAGAAATTAGTAATTTTAATTTTCAAGGAAACCATGACGTTCAACAACAGTCTGAAACAAGGGTATACGAATTTTCAGAAATACCTTGGTTCAGACTATCCCAGAATGTTTGGATGTGTTATTGGCCAACAGAACAGATAAATATACAATGTCTAAAGGCAATATGACAGAAGGTAGACCTTCAAAAAGTAGAAAACGTTTTTCTATAATATCGTTCGTTCATTCTTTCCTGCAATGCTATGGTATGTCCATTCACCAACAAGAATAACAGAAGAAAAGTCACTGGTTAGAACTCGGAAAAATGTGAAAGGGCCAAGATTCCTGTAAGTCACAACCACAACATTGACGGCATACCAAAAGATTCCTATATATATAGATAATAGGGTTGCTTCGAGTATCACTAGA
The DNA here is from genome assembly GCA_039619505.1 of Cimex hemipterus. NCBI lineage: Eukaryota > Metazoa > Arthropoda > Insecta > Hemiptera > Cimicidae > Cimex > Cimex hemipterus. Next base: position 5,955,460 of record CM077110.1, on the reverse strand, counting down.
CCGTCCGAAAACATAATGCTGAGGCATCAGGAATTCCAGTTGTTCAAGGAAAGCGTGCCGTTCTACAACTATGGATGTACGAATTTACAGAAATATCCTTGGTTTAGACCATCCCAGAGTGTCAGGATATAACAAAAACACACAAGTTCAAAATGCTATCCGAAAGGATTATCTATTGTTCTTTCTATAGGATAACCTATGATGCATAAGGTTCATCTATGGAACGTGGAAATATAGAAAATGAAAAACCAAGGACATCCCTAGAAAATTATATTCCCAAGGAGATTCAACTTTTACAAACTACAACCTCTGACGTTATGACCTTTGGACCGTATTTATTAGCTTTCTTGTTGGTATATGACTTGAGCTGATGTCCGTGGATGGTCTGGGGGAAAAAGAAAGAAAGACCGACTCCCACGTGTGCTTATGATGTTTTTCACCGTCTTCTCAACCTTCTAGCCCAGGTCCATTTGTGATCCATTAGGAAAAACCGTCCCCATTCAGGCCTACTCAGCCCAAATGGCCACCCCCTTTCATAGAGGCCGGGTTGCTTATAATAAATTGAACCCCGGGATCGAAGCCCCGAGGGCCGTTTTATCGACGGCCACAATAAAACTTGGCCCCTTTTCCGGATTAAAATTTGAAAGCCCTTCGGGTGCGGGAGTGAAAACACCCCTTCCTGAGTTTGACGAACCCCAATTAAAAGGGGGTCCAATTAAAACTTCATCCTCTTCCTAAACCGAATCTTTGGTTAATTTATTTCACACCCTTCTACGGTTGTCCAGAGGGAAGCTTTTCAGAAAATCGTCACGCACACTTTCACCTCCATCCGCCGACATGGGTGAAAGGCACACGTAAGAAACACCCTCGCATGCGAGCATATTTCCTCTCATAATATCAATCTACATGACAACGAGGGATTTATCGAGAGAAAAAAAAACGATCCGCACTATGAGTGATGGGCTCCGCCCCAAACCGTTCTTGTTCGATATTGACACCCGTCCGAACCGTTTTAAAGAGCGATAATGCACCTTGTCAAAACCCGACCCGCCCCGCAAAATAAACAATTCTACCCTTCGAGGACTCCTTGCCATCCTTTTTACACCGAACAACCCTCCCACCCCTCCATCCACAATTCCTAAAATAAACCCCACCACAACGAGATTTGATTTATATGTGTGGTTGTAGTTGGTTTAATTAGATGTTTTTTCTACCTACAGAAGTGCATAGTTGATCAGCGATTGGATGTCATCATTGTGTGTGTGTGTGTGTGTGTGTGTATGTGTGTGCGCGTCTGTATGAATGTAGATGTAATTTTTTCAGCTTGTGGTATACTGCGCCCTTTAAGAGCTATTGCATCCCCCGTTTTCTGCCTAAAGCACATTGGTGAGTCCTATTTCATCAAAAAATGTGATTAATAGGCCCGGTTTCAGTGGTTGAGGCTCTTCTATGGTCACGTTATACATCCCAAAACATTTCCTCCTGCGGGCTAATGTAGCTCCACAGTTTGCTAGTAAATGTGTCCATGTCTCTTCTGCCTTCATGCAGAATCTGCATGTGCCATCTTGGATTGTTCCGATCTTCTTTAGGTGTCCGTTTAATCTGCAGTGTCCTGTTGGGATTAGCAGTCTGTTCCCCTGCTTCCTTTGACACATTCCGTGATTTCTTTATTTCCAAAATTGGTTAGAAGATTCTTGGACTGTCGGTGGCCGCAACGGTTTAAGGCGTTGACATGGCGCCCATCACTGTAACGTAAAGGTCCTGGGTTCGAATGCAGGGCTCCTGGGACATACATACAAATGGGCTTTTTTCAAAAACACCGGCACCCTGAGTGTTGATATAACCATTGCTTTTGCGAACCCTCGTAAAAAAAAAATAGCCAAGATGTAATTGATAAACAATCGGATATGTACATGGATGTAATTGGCTTAGATGTTAATTAGATGTTTCTTGTATATATGGACGTTGATTAATCTTAATAATTTTATGCCGTTTACAATAGCGTAGATGGGCTCAGCCTTCCTCGTATGTATAGACCCTCTGAACGCTGTCTCGGCTATTCGCGACAGGTTCTCTGTGGACCCTCTCGTCTTGCTCTTGCTTGAGAAATACCCGGAGCTGGAGCCTCTCGGAAAAACGGTGGTTGTTATCTTGCTTCCGGGACACGTCGGGCCGGAGGTTAACGAACGCGTTCGGACCATCGCGATCAGACCCCCTGACGCTAAACACGCAGTTAAAAATATGATAAAAGAAATATGACAGTGTCAGAGGGCGGGGTCGTCAGAGAGGCTCTTGCGAGCCAAGAGCACGACCGACAGATGGCTCTGAGAAAATCTGAGCAGGAGACGAGGGATCGTCCTCACCCGGCTGAGGATTGGCCATATGCGGTTGACACATGGGCCAAAGCCCGCGCAGGTGCTCCTTATGCAGGCAAAGGTTGCTCGTTGTGTCCCACATAATAGAGGCGTGTCATGCCTTGGCTCCATACAGAGAGGTATGCCGCCGGATGAGTTCTCAAGCACGGTAGCGAGTTTCAGAGTCCCCTGTTCCGCGTTTTAGGGGAAATTGAGTTTTTTATTGTATATAGTACGTCTTATATGTCGCACGTCTATATGTTTTGTCTGAGTGCATGTATTTATTAGCGTGAATGGTGAGGGGGTGAGGGTGAAATATAACGTCACCATCACCCCTCGAACGATGAAAGCGAGTGAGTGTGGGTTCGGGATCGATGGAGAAATGTATTTATTTGTATGAATGAAATGTTTGAAAGGGAAATTGAATATAAGCTTAGTTGGGGGTTGAAATGACCTGGATGTCGGAAGGCCCAGTTAAAAAAAAATTTAAAAATAGCTTAGATGTAGTTGATAAATAATAGGATATGTTTCAAAACACATGGATTTAATTGGTTGTACATTAGATGTTCCTTGTATATGGACGATTTTTAACGATTATAATTTTATGTAGTTTACAATAGCGAAGATGTTTGTCCAATAGATATTGATTTTCATTCATTTCAATTGATGTTTTTCTTTTAACTAACGTCAAATTTTCCTACATTCATAAGATTGCAATTTTTATATGTTGTCTCAAAAGTTTGTTGTTTGTCACAGTAACGTCACAATAGGGGAATGCATATACGTTATAGGATAAAATTTGTTCATTCCGTATTTCAAATTGATTTTTTGCTTTAGGTATCTTCAAAATAATTATTAAATTCATAAGAATGCACGTTTGGGATGTTGTTTCAAGAAAAGTTAACACGGGGAAAAAAAGGTTTGAGGTCGCCAGTGGAACATAGAACGTATTACAATTACAAAAGGGATGATGTTAATGATATTCGCCTCTTATGATAAATTGTCTATGAGCCCCGTTGCCTATGCTCCAGGCTTTGTCTTCAAACGACCTTTGTCGAGCTTGGGAGTAGTTGGCTATTTGCATTTTGATCCCTGGACTCGGTCGGAACGGTATGCCAATTTACCGCGTTTCAAGATGGGAAAACATATTTTAAAAAAAGGCTAAGTTTTGGATTGAATTTCACCCTGGGAATCGATTGGGGATTTAAGCGTACAAAAAAAGACGTTTTAACGATATACTAGTGAAAAAGAGGCCCTTTTGTTTTCCGTCTGTCAGAACCCTTAAACGGTCATTTAATAGCCTCGGAGCTGCCGGGACGGAACGGGAAACTGTAAAACTACGACCTCCCCCCCCCCGTCGAACAACTGGTCGTAATTAATTATACCCTGGATTTTATTGGTTTAAAATTTACAATTCGGGCCCGTTGTTCTAGCCTGCCAGGACGAGAGATACAATCGGGGAGGAACTATGAACTATTCGGTTTTGTGCGGGTGATTTCGAACTAATCCTTCAGCTTAGGCTTTAGGAACACGTATTTCCCCTCTCAACTTGTCATTGTCAATCTTGGGTCAAATCCGAACAAAACGCCAGCTACCGTTTTTCATAGAAAAAAAAAAAAACATTTAATTTCTGATCAACTACATCTGCCCAAAGAAAGAGCATCAAATAGTCAACATCCTCACGGACAAACAGTATCTATAGTGGCCGTTTCATTTGTCGACGAGAATCAAACAGATTACACGACATTTGAATAATGGCAAAAAAAAAGGAGGGAAAATTCAAAAAGTGGGGTTGAGACGCGAGGTTAGTGTCCGAGTGGATCGAAGTCACGATATCTCAAGCGGTAGAGCGGCGGCTATCGAGTCGAAGGTCCCGGGTTCGAATCCCACCCGTGACACTGGGTTTTTTTTATCTTAACTAAAAACCTTAATTGATTGAAAGATGTTAAATAAAATCTCGTTGTAATTAAAAAAGTTTCTCGCCATTTGTGGCTTTGGAACTTTGGAATTAGTTTAATTGAGAATTTCGCTTCTAAACTCTCTGGACGTTCTGAGTTTCCCTGTTCGCTAAAATTCACGGATGGGCGAACAACATCAAGAAACGGATTCTCAGGTTGGTACCTTAGACGAACGCGATGGCAAAAAGTTTTTGGTAGAAATCGATCCGGTCCACAAATTGCCAACAGGGACCCGAGTAAAATCGCGTGTATCCAAACTACTCTGAGCACTCCAATCCCTACGAGGGGTCAATATTTGATATGACACTGAAACGTCAAATAAAAATAATACAGAAACAAAAGTTCCGAAAACTCCAACGATTTACATCAAAAACGTAGTGAATACTCAATTCGCTAACGAAATTTTTAGAAAACAAAGGAAGAGTCAATTCCTTCATTATAAAAAAACACTAAAAATCTTTTAAAACTACAAATAAACCACATACATACAGAAAATTGATACAATTTTTGGAAAAAACTTCAACTAAATTTCATACGAATCAACTACGAGAGAAAAAAAAATACAAAATTGTATTAAAAGGTCTACCCACAAAGGATTAACAGTTGAACAATTAAGCAACACATGATAATTGCATTAACGCCCTATCACGATTTAAACTGCCATTGAACAGGTTTTTTTATAGACATAGGGCGAAACACATAAAATGACAGGCCTTCAAAGACATAAACAAAACGTACAACACGGAATAAGGACAGCAAGGAAGGAAGAACAATAGTACAACATCAAAACCACCCCAACGAGACAAATTTTCCGTCGCTTTTTAACAAGAAGACCACAAGAAGAGCGAAGCCCTATACCGCCAACATGGGTAAGGACTCAAACAAGACCAATGGAAAATCAATGGCTGAGGATGCTACTAGCGCGACATCTATTGGAGGCCGCCTGTTCTCCAACATTTTCTAACACAAGTGAACCCACTTATCAATCCTATTTTCAACATACTCAATCAAATATCTCATATGACCCAAGCCCTCGGCACATCATATGATAATTAATGCTCCTTGGCACATTATCAGTTTTTTTATGGGATGCAAATGTACTCCCACAACGTAAAATTGAATTCGAATAAATATCGAGCTCCTTCTCTGAAGTTGACTGGATCCGCGATCGCCTTCTTTGATCCAGGAATTGATGATTTTGTAGGGCTGGCTATCCGTCTCGTCGCTCCCTGACCTCCCTTTTTTCCACTCTCCTTCCGCCTATCCTAGGCCATCTTAACCTTTGATTCAACCACCGTCAACTCCGGCCTCGGAGGCACTACAATCTAGGACGCATCTCCGGCCAAATAACAATAATAATATATTTACACTATGTTACGAACGTAACAACACATGACATACAAATCTCATTACTGTGTATAGACCATATGGCTGTATATGGCCCAGACTGTATATGACCAACCAGATCTCACGATGGCGACGATAATTAGACTTTTTACAGCGGTGTATTGCCCAGCCAGACACTCCATTTCAAGTGACCAGTTTAAGGAGTCTTCGGATATGTGGGACCAACTTTACTGGCTGGTGGGGATTACAACACTAAACATATCCACCAAATACTCCCATATATCTACCGACATCAACTAAAAAGTATCCAATTCAAACAAACATCTCCACCGGAGATCTAGAAAACGCGGTACATAAACAGTACAAAATGCAGCGTGGGGATGTTCATTGCCTCACGCTCAAATAGAACATCTTCCAAATTAATTTTTTAAGGTAATAAATCAGAGATACTCTCTCCCCATTTGACAGATGACTTTCTCTATCATCCCACATGCACAGGTTCGCCATATCTTCCAATTCCAGAATGCATTGGGTCACGTTTTTCGATTCGTCATCCCCTGAAAACGTGTCGAACGACTCTTCTACGTCCCTGAACGTGATCGTGGAAGTACTAATCTTTTGAGTGTATTGTGTATTTGTCATATCATCGTAAGTCGTTTTGGTTGATGCTCCTCGGAGTTACCGGGTCCAGGTCTTCCTCGGTTTCCTCTTCGAACACAACTTCCTTGGAAAGTAGAACCGCCTTGGCCTTTCGTGTACTGCGCCTAAGCCGTATTCGGCTCTTTACAGTTTGGTGGCTGATTACGTAATCTCTTGGAAAGTAGAACGTCCTTTCCGTCGCCGTAAGTGGTCCTCTTGGTTTTAGGCATTTTCTCACGCGTACAATGTTGCTGCCCCCAAATTTTGTGGAGAATTCGCTATGGTGATACTATGAACTGTACATCCAGTAACATTAGCGATATTCTAGCAGAGAAAGGAGTCGGCTTGATAGTATGTTGACTATTATGTGGTGGGTTACCGCCAAACCCACCGGTTATTTAACGCAATTTTGAGTACTACACCCTTTCCCATGCAATGATCCCTTAGATTAAAATGATCCCAAAGCCTCATAAAAGTGTAAGCTTACCATCATCCTATCGTCCTATTAGTTTGTTATCCGTTCCATATAAATTATTCGAAAAATTATCTTACAAGAGAATTATCTCTACTGCTGCTTTGAATATCATACATCAGACCATCATTTCGGACCATCCACCACTCATCAACTTCAAGGAGTGGCGGATGTTTCTCAAGCCTTCGACAAAGTACGGCATGAGATATTATTACACAAATTAAAATTATTTTTACCTCAGGCCTATTATCTGATTATACCATCATACCTTAAGAAGAGATTTTTCGCAGTAAACCATAGTACGAAGTACTGGAGATGATCAATTTGCGACAAGATCAAACTTTAACCTATAAAATATATCACTCCCCAATTGTGACGTCATATCGACAGCAAATCTTTTTCTTAACAACATCCTAAACTTGCAATTTTCTGGATTTAAGAAATTTTGACTATAAGTACTGGTGAAGATCAATTTGAGACAAGATCAAATTTTAACCTATAGAATATATCGCTCCCTAATTGTGACGTATTTTACACTGCAAATCTTTTTCTTAACAACATCCTAAACTTGCAATCTACTGGATTTAGGAAATTTTGACTATAAGTGCTGGACAAGATCAATTTGAGGCAAGATCAAATTTTAACCGATAGAATATATCATTCCCTGATTGTGACTTCATATTTGTAAACTGCACATCTTTTTATTATTTACTAGCGGCACTGGCCTCGATACCTCGTAAATTATACTGAAAAAGACTTTTTTGTTTTCCGGGTGAAAGGTTTTTTTGCATTGAAGTCTCCATTCTTGACCGTGGCTTTTGTTGTTGCGTCCACAGTTCTCCATCACCGGCCAAGAGTCAGTCCTCTCGTCCCTCATTCACGTGACACGATGACCTCCGTTCCACAGGTAGTCCCGGTCGATATGGTGCCCCGACGTGGGGGTGGAGGGTGCGCCATTTTGAAATACCAAAACAACCCCATTTTCACCCTCTCCACCCCCCGGTACACATCCTGCATAATACACTCCCTCCCTCCGCCGTTTATGCAACGCTGAACCGCGTTAACATTTTGTCGCCGATTGAAAATGTATTACCTCTGATCCCGCCGACTTTTCGACTGAGAAAAGCGAATTCTAGAAAGTTTCTTTCAACCCCTTTAGACCACCCCTGCCGTTCTATAATCCGTTTTTTCTTTTTAAAGATTATACTAATCAGATTGAACCTGGCGTTTTAGGTTAATTGAAAAACAAGTTAAAAAGCCCCTGCCTACGCCAAAAAAAGGACCGTCTTCAAGATGTAAATCGGCGATGGCTCAACGCCAACATCCTCAGGGGAGACATTAGCCGACTTTGTTTATCTTTCTGGACTATTGTTTACAAGAACAGCACCACTATCACAGAAATACCGATAAGAATAAAATACGTACAAGACAACCGTTATGTCGTTCCCTCTGGCAATAAATCAACTCGCCAATCGTGACGTCATTTCAAAAGATGTACTGGCACATTTTAGGAATTGATTCCATGAAAGCTTCCAGCTTGGGGAAGATAAATGGGCCTTTTCTGTGAATCGTTTTAAAAGACTCCTCTTTTTCCCCTCCGCGTTCGCTAAACTATCATTACTTATACTTTTAAAAAAAATTCTTTTCCAGTTTCGCCTCTGGTTCACCCTCACGTAACTCATTCTGTCTTTATTATATAACTACCAGAAGAATGTTCATTTCGGTGTAATGTGAATATTACTCCCCGATTCTGACGTCAAGGCTTGTTTTACAAAATAACATTGTGACGCCGTAGTAATGAACAGTTAAAGTTTTCTCTGAGGTTTTGCTGAAACAACATCCGAAATTTGCCATTTCTGTTGGAAAAAATCGAATAAAAACAATGCCCGAGACTGAAGGAAAATTCTTTACCCTACCACCTATATGACTCCCCAACCGTGAGGTCATTTCGGAAAATTAAAAAAACCTCTGGCATTTGAGAAAAACAAAAATGGCTTTAGAAAAAATCTTTTTATATATGGTTTTTGGTTGTCTTATTATTCCGCACGTTGACGTCTTATCGGTAACTCACTAGACCTGTTTAAAAATAATGTTGTGACGTCATATTGGTGAACTATTAAAGTTTTCCTTTGAACTTTTGTTGAAACTACTAATTTCTAATTTTTGTTGGAAAACATCAAGTTAAAACAAAGACCGTGATTAAATAAAAACTTTTTATAATATACCCAAACGTGACATAAATTTGTAACATTAAAAAAACCATTCTACTTTTTTCGGAAAAACAAAAATGGCTTGAGTAAAAAATTTTTATAGTTTTGTTTACAGTTGTCTCATTGTTTGACAAAACATGATTGTAGATGATTGTCAAGCAGGTTGTAAGATTTCTGAAAAATAGGGACGGTAACATCCAAAATCGTCTGTGGTTTTCTAGGATTGAGTTAAAAATGCATTTTTTCTTATACTTTTTGTCCTTTTAATTAAAAGGGAAGTCAATTTATATGCTTAGCCTTTCCTCCTCGGTTCTTCCTTAGACAAAGGTGCCGGTACATACCTTCACGGCGGATATGGGTTTATTGGGATTTTTGGCGTGTTATTTAAAGAAATAGGAGGCACGCGGAATGTCCGGTAATCCGTTTTGCCTGCCACCCCATTTTCTAAGTCTTCCCGGGTATGATCAAATATTCCCTCCAGGGGACTGAAATGGATAATCTCGGACATCGTTCAGACCTCCTGTGTCCTGTGCACACCTGATCAGGTTAATTTGTCGAAAAGCCCCTAAATGGAAAAACTTCTTGACTTGGGAGTTGGGATTGGGAAAAGAGGACAAAAGTAAACTTTCCTACGGTAGCGTATCCTTCGAGCTTTTCCTTCTCAACTCTACACAAACTGGGGATGGGATTTGTCGCCCTTTATTTTATTTCAACCCGACCACTTATCCATAAGACGGAGTGACGAAACACAAAGCTCACATTGAACAAACATGATTAAAAGTCAAGACCGAACGGCCTAACTCTGAAATTGGAACAGCATTCGAAACTCGGCACCGCTGAGAAATGGGATTTGTGAGGGTTGTAATTGAATTTCCCACCCGGCTCTTTGTTTACAATATAGCAATATAGTTGGTGTATGATGAATTGAAATGAATTACATTGGAAACAGAACGAACGTTTGTTAATTGGAGAGAAGTGTAAACAGGTAATGACAGGATAAAACAATAATTGAACTGGATTACAAGGGAACACCCTGTTTCATAACTGTTCTCATTTTCTGCCACCAAATTGGATCATTTTCCGCCACCAAATATTCATTTAATTTCAAATTGTACAATCATGCCCCCGCATTGTGACGTCATGCAAGCGTTTTATTTGGCTAAAACATCTCAAATTTTCAATCCTTTGGATTTAGAAAAATTGAAAATTTCCACTCACCAATATATCGATAAAAATGGGGAATAATTGAACTTTCCCTTCCACAAAATGTACTAATGACGTAAACACAATGAAATAAATAGGTGAGAGTGAAAAAAGAAGAAAGGAGAAAGGTTTCGCTCCACCAATAAAACGTCACAATCAGGGAGTAATTGGCTTTTTATCGAACTGAAAGAGTGAAAGTGAGATTAATGAAGTTTCGTGTTTAAAAATATTTTATTGACGATAAACACGGCGAATATTACTGATGAGAATGAATAAATAAGAGAACGAGAGTTAAACGGAGGATGAGATAGGAGAAAATTGAACTTATTATTGATCTACTAGAGCACAAATGTAATTTCCCTGTTTCAAATGTACTAATACCACGTTAAATACCAAATAAACGACTAGATGGGGGGGTAAAAGTGTCAGCTCACCAGTGTGACGTCACAACAGGGGAGTACTTCACCATTTATTGAACTAAAAGAACACAAGTTATTAATAAGTCAATGAAAAATAGAGGACCAGGATGAGGAGAAGAAAGTTTCAGCCTACCAATGTGGCGTAAAAACTGGGGAGTACAAAACCGTATATTGGACTAAAAGGGCACACATGTAATTATATTACTTGCATTTAAACCAATCTGAAAATTAATAAATATAATATCAAATGATGTAGAAAAGAAAATTCATATTTTTCCCTTTTGGTCTTTTAATTATATCATCTCACCGGATTTGAAAATCCGAGCACTGCTGTCCCGATTGGAGTGTCGTCGTTAAAAATAAAACCGTCATCTTTCACCGGCAGGTTTGCGGTCAGGTTCGCGACAATATTTAAACGGGCGAAACGAGATAAGAGTCACGCACGTGGCGTGACCCGGCCGCTATCGAACCGTGGCAGACTGTCATATTTGTAAGTTTAACCCAGGCCACCCCAAAGGAGGAGAAATAATCGAAGATATTTTATTAGTTACGGAGCCTCGGTCTAAAAAAAAAAATCTCGTCCGAGTTATACCTCTGTTACATATTAAAGGGGTTAATTTCAACATCACGGCCTCATCTGTTGATTATTGATCAAACCGTCAAAACCACAACAAGGTGGCTATGTACCTGGTTAAATCGGAAACCGGATGAACGTCCGAATATTTTCTTTCCTACCTATTTCGAAACGAAGTCCCTTTTGGACATTAGTGCGGCACATTTGGCCCGCATCCATTTCCCGGCCCCATCAGTTTAGGACTTTATGTTTTATTTATCGGACGAATGTAAAAGATGGTCTTGAATTAATCTCCTTGGCGTTTTAGGGCTCGAGGGAATGTTAGGAAAACGTGAAACTCCCTTATCCCTTTTCCCCTTCATTAATTGCAAATAATTAAACGAAACCCCGACACGACTTGGACCGGCGACAAAACGGACGGGAAAACGTTCTACGTTTTGTCAACAAAAGTTGATTATCCAATTTACTTTCTGTGACGTCAAAAGAAAGGAGTAAACTTGCTTTACTACAATAAATCAAACAGTCCCATCTCGACTAATTATGCAAAACAAATAATCCTATATAATCAGCTTAACAAAGTGAAATATAATGCCTGCAGACTAACTAATAATTACATAGCGTGTGTAATGTAATATTTATAAGAACCCATAAAATGTCAAAACGGTATTCTTCCTTACTAGAAATTTATTTTAGGTATAAACATCAAAACCATAATTTTATTACGAACCATGACCCCACAGTTAATAAATTTACTACAGAGATGTCAACTAAATTGTACCTTGTAATTGAATCTGTAAGACACTCAATTTATGACGTCAGAACAGGGGAATTCATTTTATTAATAAGCAAGTTTTTTTTTAATTATTATTTTTTATCGGACCTAATAGCTAAAAACAAATTTATTTCTATTAAGGTACATAACATGCATAAAAGTGACGATCACAAATCGTAATTATTTGTAAAACGCACAAAACGTCTGATTTTTTTTTTTTTTTTTTTAATTTAACAAGTCTTACATATTTTATAGTCTATTACAAGTTAGTTCCTTAGCGTAGTTAATCATTTTCATAACGTGACATCATCTAAATCGTGGAATTTATTGTTTACTATGACATCTTAGTATCAGTTCTTCAAAATGGCTGTTCCTCGGTCGTGAAACGGAAAGAAAATAAGTGGGAAAACACCAACGACAACCAACCAAGGAACGGTGGTCTTAACAGGCTCTGAATAAGGCATACACGTTATACACACGGGTACTTAATGGCTCTCCACTAATGTGTGTGTCATACTGTGATGAACTGCTGTCGTTGCGACACGTTCTGGTGGACTGCCCCATTTATAAACACTTTAGATATTTACATAGATTAGCCAGTAATATGCCAGACATCCTCGGTGACCTAGCCAGGTGTGAAATGTTTCCGTTCCTTAAAACCTCAAATATATACCCAAATATTTAACACATTTTACGCCCGATAAAATATGTAACAACCTCAGTACAAAAGCAATCCAAAAACTAGTCTTCTTCGGATCTGATTTGTCTGACTCAATTAATTTGCCTTTTAGATCGACTAGAGTTAAGTAACAATAATAATTGTATGTTAGTTAAAGCTAGGCCAGGAATTAAGATAAGACAGCCCAGGTGGTTTTAGCCACAAAAAATCGTAACAAACAATAAATACCAATAATAAATAAATATCACCAATATGACATCGAACTCAGGGAGTGTTTAAATTTATTACAAAATTATGTGAGCAGAAATGAAATTTCTCTTTTATAATTGTACTCATAACCGGAGATATGATATTAATAAATAGATGAGAGATAGAGCGAAAGTTTGCAATTCACAAAATATGACGTTATAATGTGATAGTAATTCAACTATTAATAAACTAAGAGTCACAATTGTACTTTCTATTATACTAAATAAACACATGGCGATAAACGGAAATAAATAAATATAAAAAATGAGAGTGAAAATAAGAAAGAAATCTGGCGTTTCACCAATGTGACGTCACTATTGGGGAATAAATGAACTATTAAATTAGAACGGCGAATTGTAATTTCGATTTTTCAACAGGCCGATGTCGAAATCTGTGTGTTATTACTTTGGTGTACTCTGCTTTTTATGCACTGTTGTTCTTGTAAGTTAGTGTTGTGGTTTTTTTTTTGTCACTTTCAGCGCGGGTAGGAGTACAAGGCGGCGTATCTGAGCCACGTACCGGTCCCGAGTGCCTCGACGCTCTCAACACGTACGTGACTCATCTGCACTGGACTGACGCCATGGTTAACACCTTTTGCCGGCACTGTTAATTGCAAACACCCGGCTTTAATTATAAGAAGAAAAAAATTCCCGCCGCATTATAAACAGAATGTGTGTTTCTTAGTGTTGTTTCATAATTTGTTGTACTCGTGAGGAGTGGCCGATTTGACCTTTATTCGGGTCATCTTCAGAGCCTGGGTAAATTGCAAAGCATATATCGATTGGAAGAAATATATAATTTAAGTTGTAAATATAAATTTTGAACGAAGTATTTCATACTCGTATAAAGTGTGGTGCTATTCTTGTGATGTCATATTGGTTTTGTGTGAAAATGTGTATTCTGCTGGGTTTTTTTTTTTTTTTTTTTTTTTTTTTTTTTTTTTTTTTTTTTTTTTTGACAGGGTAGGGGACGCGGTAAATCTGGGTATTTCTTTGATCATAGAAGGTTTTATTTAACTCAAGGGTGTAGAAAATGGGGATTTTCTGGATTACATTTGTGATTCGGCATTCAATATTGGAAAGGATGTTAATTATTAAGGAAAATACCGAATGACAGGGTGGAAAATAAAATTAAGTATAAATAATTTATTTGCTTATGATGTTGGTGTAGCAACGGCTGAGTTTGCATGTATCTGTCCTATCATTAACATTTGTTTTGTACATTTTTTTAATGTTGAATTTGAAGCAAAGCAAGATCGACTTGGTCGTTTTAGCCTTACACAAAAATGGATTTCTTTTCCTGGATTTATCCAATAACCGGAAAGAGCCAACACTTTCGCAATACTCGCGTGTCCTGCTGGTTTAGCCTGTATTTTATTTTCATTTTTTGACAAAGCCCTTTACACAAAAACCGTCAGAAAAAATACAACGATCTTTATTTCGTCGGAAATATTTGTCCGAGAGCTTTTTGGGGCTTTTTCAAAAGGTGGGCCCCCCCCGGAAGTCGATACTACCGTTGTTCCGGTGTTGGGATGGTGAGTGCTCCGAGGTTGAAATTTATTATTTATCCGCCTCCCAAGCCTGTGCGTATATTCGTAGGGGCGGGCGAAGTTCGCCCCGCGGACAAACTTACATCCTCGGATCGATAAAAGCTCATAAAAATGCAAAAATCGTTAAGCCACTTCCTCTTTTTTCGCTAGTTTTCTCACTCTTTCTCTCTCTATTTTCAATCCTGTCGGCTAGGACGTTATTCTTAAAGCAAGTACAATACAAAACGGGCCAATTTCCATCAATCCCGAAAGACGATTTTTCCGCCGTTGCCAACGCGTAACGCGCTGCGCCAGGTGCCGTCCGTTTCCAACGGATGAAACGGGACGGATTTTTTTTCCCACCCTCTAGAAATAATCGTCTATTTCGAGATAAAAGGAGTCCACCGCTAATTGAATTCGTTGTACGGGGGGGCAATTCCGAGCCGCGAGCCCTAAGGGCCAATTATCAAAGGCGCGCGGTTCTCCTTTTCAGAGGTATTCTAGGAGAATTTCCCTACCGCGGGGTTCTTCAAAACGAGCTACCAGCCCCCGGCTTAACGATCTACTTGGAAGAAACATAGACACAATATACAAAAAAACATGACATGCTATCCAAAAGGACCACATCAAAGCGAAAGGAAAAAAAGAGAATTCACAAAGAATCCAATGAAGATGTTAAAAAAAAAACACGTGGAAACATAATATTATTTTGTCCCCTTTTCACATGAATAAAGACAATAAATAAGCATAACCGAATACATAAACTGACATGTCATGAAAGATTATTCCATATGCATAAACTGTAATTAACATATACATAAACATGATTCATTCGTTTAGTAGGGCGATTTGGGAAAAACTCCCCAGACGCTTACACGATACGCGGACGAATAAGCACGCGAAGTGTGAAGACCCTCGAGTATTCATTTTGCAGATTCCCCACACAATAAAACTTACGTTAAAGTTTTTTTTAATCGTTGTTATTATTAAACTAGATAGTCATTGTTTACTGGGAAAAACAATAGAACAGTTTTAATCATTTACAAATACGGTTCACCAATTTGGCAATAGTGCCCCATATAAATAGACGAAGAAATCTAAAGCTTATCACATTCATAACGTCATCCATGGAGAATTGGAAATCAAAGTACTAACAGAAACATTATATGATGTATAACTATCTTATTTTTTAAGAAACACGAGCATAACGACAAATTAAATATTTACCGATTTAAAAAAAACAACCGGTCTTTAAGATTTTAAAATATTGTTTTACGACCAGATAACTAGCTTTTTCAATTTTCTCGGGATACATTTTGTCAGATTTTTATTTTTAATTATTTTGTTAATATAATAATCATTTTAAACTGCGCTATTTAAGGTTTAAAAAAAGGTTTGAAAGGATTTTGTCTCCAACCTCGGTTCACCTATCCGTCCTATTAGGATGTCATCAAAAATTTAAGCCGATTGAATGAAGTCTACTCTGTTCGACGTCAACAGAGTGAAGTTTAATTGAAAAAGTAATAAATAATTATTTTGAAAAAAATACGACATATAATCCATTAGGACAACACCGAAGGGAAAGAAACAAAAGAAACTTTTTAAAAAAGCCAATGATGATTTTTCAAAAATTGAAACGTTACTTTTTTCTCTTTTGAACCTGAACAAAGACAGTAATTGAACACATAAACTGACACGTCATGACTGTCATGCATAAACTATAATTAACATCATGTTTATGTAAACATGATTCAAATCGGACACGATCATTTAGTGTCTTAAAAAAAAGGTTCGAAAAGATTTTATCACCAAACTCGGTTCACCGATTTCCCATTAGGACGTCATCAAAAATTTAAGGCGATTGAATAAAGTCTACACAGTGGGCTGTCAACAGAGTGGAGTTTAATTGGAAAAGTAATAAATAATTCAAATCAATAAGGCATTACAATTCTCATTTTTTGTATTTAATATTTTTATACTTTTGTACTTTTATAGTATACGTTTATACTTTGTACTTAATATTTTTACTTTGAATTTAATTTACTGATTCCTCAGGAGTTTGATCAATTACACGATTAACTATTTAATTTTGGGTAGTTTGGCTTTCGGATTTACCATAATGACGTCATCGATTGGCTTATGAAAGATTTTCGTTGGGAGGGGGGATTATAGAAACCACTCGCAGACAAAAAAACTTGTCAATTGTTGAAGGATTGTTCGCCCCTCTCACAAACTTCCGCCTCCGGATCAGCTTTTCACATAAAATTCAATATCGCCTAACACGCGCTCAGTGGGGGTGAAGAAGAAGAGGGATGATTGAATTCTAAATAGAAACCGAGAGGCACGTAAGTATTGAAAAGCAATATGTCAAAGGGTAGAGTGTCGTTATATAGATGGGACGTGATCCGGGTTCGTAAAATGAGAGAGGGTGGATCCATTAAAATTGGCGATGGGGAAATGTGCAGAAAATTTTTGTCTACTTACGATTTTTAACCACGGCCAGTGACGTGGTAATGTGATTCTTGACGTTGGACCAAACGGCCGGATGGGCCATCCCTTTTAGGCTCTCCATCGTCCTCGTATAGCCGCCGTAACGACCGGCGTCTGAGGAGGAAAAAAATCAATTACACAAAGAGCAATCATATCTTTAAAAATTAATTGTATATAATATTTTAACAACGATTTTCCTTTTGTTATTATTCTGATCAAACGTGAAAGGGTAAATGACAGTGACCTAACTTGGTTCACCGGTTTCCTAAAGAAACTTCATCTGAGAGGGAAAACGGCCGAAAGCCTACGTCATCAGTGATATCACCCAAGGGGAAGGAAAGCAATTATGGAACTGATTAGTTCATTATAACAATTTTAGTTATTAGCTTATGTTTAAATGTGAAAAATGTTAAACGTTCCAGGATTAACTCCTAAAGTGAGCCATACATGAAAATTTCGAATGGCAAAATATTTTAATCGTCTTTCACGCACCAAAATGTCGAAAGTGGACAATATTAAGTTTGCCAAACATGATTCGTCAGTTCCCCTAATGACATCACCCTAAATGGAAATTGATTAACACTATTGAAGTGAAATCTTTTTTTTTTACTTTTTTTTTATTTTTTTTTTTATTTTTTTTTTTTTAGAAAAGGCAATTGGCCGGATATTTTAATCCTATCCACGCACCCAATTGAAGTCATGGGTAAACACCATGAACCGTTTGTCAAACTTGATACTATACCCTCCCCCCAAACTCCAATTCGTTAACAATTCACAAAAGTGACGTCAATTTTGGAAAAGTCGACTTGACAAATATTACAATCTTGTCCAAACACCACAGTTCAAGTCGTACGTGGAGAGAATGAACAGCTTGTCAAACCTGGTTCACGATTTTCCTACCATTAAAAATTCACTGCATAAAAAATTTCGTCATTCAGTCACCCTAAATTTAAATAGATTTAAACTCTTTACGAAGTGGCGTCATTTCTGGAAAAGTCAATTGGCCGAATACTTTTCTCCTATCCACGAACAGTTTGTTACACTCGGTTTACGAATTTTCTATAATGATGTGAATCAAAAATGATTTTCATTAATTCACATCGCTGAAGTGGCCATTTTTTGAAAATTCAAATGGCCTCACATTTTAAATCTAAGTACACATTACATTTTCTAAAATTTGATTAACCGATTTCTTACTATGACGTCAACCAAGATAAGATCTTATTTTAAATGTTTGAAGTGACGTCATTACATGGAAATTCGTTGTTATATTCTATTCTGTTATATTTACTTTTATACATCATATTAACCAAAACTGTTCTACCCACTGGATTTTACGAGTTTAAATAAACAAAGTTAATAAAGATAATAATGTAGAAATATTTATGTGGTACTTTAAATGAACAAAAGGATCATGATTGTCTTCTTTGAAGCGTTAATATTAGCTTAACTCATTAGAAGGATAAACATTTCCGCTTAGCCTGAAGGACTTAGCAAACATACTTTATCCCTTTTTCTCTTTAAAACCGGCTTGAAAATATAATCCGTTTGGTCAACTTACAGTACGATGTCAAATGTTGCGTGCTACTGCTAGGGAGAGTGTACTGTATGACCTCTTGGGCCGGGTAAATGATATACATGTCCAGTCAACATTGTGATCCAGATAGGACGTCCACCCTTCCTCTTGTCCTCTGTGCCGGCCCTGGGGAAAAAAAAACATACAAAAATAATAAAATAGTTTTCGGTTTGATTCGATTATAGAAGTGTGATTGATGACTAAGCCAATTACTCTTCAACGAGCGTCGGCAAAGGAGGATGAATTTAGAAATCCGGCTTCTATTTTCGTACCGTGCACTCGACCTCGGGCGTGTCAACGTTGACGCCGTTGAGTAGGTTTTTGTCACAATTAAAATTACCCTCCGGGGCCGACCGGAGGTCGGATCGAATTTGATTCCTTCGCAGCCATTAATTATCCCATTGCTCAGTCCCAATAATGCGAAGGAAAGAAAATTTCCAATTCCATCTCCGACTCCGTGAAATTGTCATCAAAGTGCTCTACGATGAAATAACACCAATAAACATCAGGTGCTTTGGAAAGGGGAGAATAATAAAACGACAAAGTACAGAAATTCAGCTCAATTGACTATAGGCCATCACCTCCACATCCTTCATTTGTAATCTACTTTTGACTTTTTAAAACGCCCTAATCTGCTTTATTGACAATACTAGCCTTTTATTCAAGCTCGACGTTAATTGGTTTATATTTTGAGGTAAAGCGTTTTATTTCACTAAAAAACGTTTAATCGCGTTTTTTCCATTTTTCAAATTTTTAGAAAAACCGTTTTTGATTTTTTTTTTCTTTAATAATGGTTAGTCGTAAAGTTAGTTAATCGTTCAGTTTATTATATTTATTTTATATTATTATTTTGTTAACGTTAAATTAAATCAATTAATTATTATTTTTATGTAAGGTCTTGGTTGAGATGAAACACACTACACCTTCGGCTAAATCGTGGGGTTCGAATCCCGCTCGTGACCCTAGCTTTTTCATCTTAACCAACATCTTACCATAAAAAGAATAATGAAATAAGTATTTGGTCAATTAAACCACTAAAACATAAATGGATTAATATTTAAATCACCAATACGACGGCCGAAAGTCTCAGTCATAAGTGATATCATTGAAGAATGTTGGCATATTTATTAAATTAATCCATATTTGCGTAGTGGTCGTAATTGGTCTCATAAATTATTTCAATTAATTATTATTTTTACCAAGGTTTTGGGTTGAGATGAAAAATTAATGTGACCAGCGGGATTCGTTAGCATATTTATTCGTTCATTATAACTGGTTCACCAACAGTTCCTAAATATGACGTCATCTGAAATAAATCTGATTTATTCAAATGGAACGTTAAAAGCTTGACGACAAAAATTGGCATGGCGATGTTCAATTGGAACGCAATACTTTTTCTGCGGCGTGAAACGGGATGATGTAGGACAATGGATTAACGATGCACCTGGCTCCCGATTTAACAAAACCAACGAATAAATCACACCTTGGCGTTTGGCAGGATTGGATTACCGAGGAGTGGTGTATATTTGGACGAAAGGCATGACCGCCTTTTTTTCTCCATTTCTTTACAATTACCCGGAGACAACATTTGGCGAAATGATTAGTGAAAATTGACCCAATACCAAATTAAACGGGGGAAGGTGTGACGTCAGCACAGGGGAATTTGCCTTAGAAACGCTTAACGAAAAATTGATTTTATTCTGAAACGAGACGAGGAAGTTAATACAATGTCGAATAAGAAATAAATGAACGAAATAAGGAAAAATTTATACATGTAGTGAAAAACAGTTGAGCCCACAGACAGATACGCAAAATAGAATAAATTTAATCAAGTGTTTCAAATTGTCTTTAAGCCTTTAATATTTAAACAGTAGAATAATTGTTGTTTAAAAGATTTACTATAAAGTTTTAATAAAATCTACCAGATCTTTTTTTTAATATGAATTTTAATGTTATTTTTTGTCCCAAGTAACATTTGAATTCTTTTTATGCTTAATTAAAGTGTAAAGTAATGCATAGATGGTCGATTTGGTTCAATGACGTTATACCAAACGGAAGTGGAATAAAACTCACTTGGAAAGTGACAGTACTGTTGAGAAAGACTGACCGGATATGTTTAATCGTATCTGCATACCAAAATTGGCGTAGTTTTCACTGGACGATTAGAGCAGTCTGGCAAAATTGGTTCCTAAAAAATGACGTCACCACAAACTAAAATTGATGAACACACTATACTCACATGACGTCATTTTTGGTAAAGTCAGCTGGCAAAATATTTTAATCGTTTTAAACACAACGGTTTAATTCGTAAGAGGACAATTTGAACATTTAGTCAAACCTAGTTCGCAAATTTTTTACAATGACATCACTACAAAGTGAAATTGATTAACAAGCTATACTGAAGTGAAGTGATTTGTGGCAGCCTTCTGGCTAGCTATTTTAATTGAATCCAGCGCACTGCAATTGTAATTCGTAGATGGTCAATTTGAGCAGTTTTTCAAACCTCATTCGCAAAAACTTGGAATTTTGGATTGGTTTAAAAATCAATTCTGAAGTGACATCATTGTTGATACAGTCGATTGACCGGATATATTAATCGTTTCCACACGACAAACCCAACTGAAATTCATTCACGCAGAGTGACGTCATTTTGGGAAAAGTCAACTGGACAGATACTGTAAATTTTGGTTCGGTTCAATTGAACCAAACCTTCGTGAATAGTTTGAAGATTTGATTCGAGGCTTATTCAACTGCAGTCATCTTTCAGGAGGGGTTCGGATTTCCCGAGAGATTTTCTCGACTATGGGTTGGGTGGTAACCGAAGGTTAATAGGGCCTTAAAACCTTTCGAGCGGCTTTTTATCGAATAAGGTCCCTTTTACCCCTTGATAAGCACCAGCGACTGTGTTATTCAATTTCTACGACATTTTTGTCCTAAAAAATAAAAAATTATATAGGTGGATTTCCTTTAAGTCCCCTTGTTTCCGGTTTGCATTTTCACCCTTGCGACATCTCGGGTACCAAACGGCGACGTCTCCGAGGCCCCTTTTGTTGATTTATTCATGGGAAACTTCCCCCCGGCTCCACCTTTGTCATGTCACGTCTGAGATCCGGAAAAGGGCTGTCCCTTAACGCTTGGGAGACGGAGGAAAGAGATACCGAGCCCTTTGCGGAAACCTGGTCTTATCTCCGGCCCGATTGGTAAACGCATGAGAGAATCTCGATTTCGGGACGAAGAGATGTCTCCCTTGTTCCACTATCGATCCCTTTGACCGGCCGCCCTTTGTTCCGTCCGATTTACAAAGCTAAAACGGCGTGATTGTGATAACGTTGAATTCTCGACGAAACTGGGGTCGAAACGGTTAAGAAGAAAACAACAGAGTTCTAATTGAAAAGAAAACACCATCATCGAAGAAAATAATTATTGACCCAAGTTATCAACGAACGCCACAGTCGAAATGTCAACAGCCTTTTCATCAAATCGGAACAATGGCATTCACAAGATTCCATCTGGAGCCAACCACCAGATCAAATAACAAAGACCAGATAAAAGTGAACTACGTTAAATAAATAATTTCCATTCAATAGTTTAAACCTTTCACTATCTTTCTTTCTTATTTTTAATTATTGATCATTAATTTTTGTTGGTCATGAATGAAATGACATTATGCACGTTAAAATATACTGATGATCAGTTGTAAAATGTTTCTTAATATCTGTGTTCGTAATGTGTAACACAGCACAAATCCATCTCTCTCACTCTCCCTATCCCTCTCCCTGAACCGGTTTAATTTATGTTGGCCACCCTTTTTGCCTCATTATGGCTTTCCACAGCCTCTCCGTAGCCTTACACCTCTCCTGGCTTGATATGGCGCGGCGTACGGTATCCATGGTTGCTTCGCTTTCGCCGACTTCGTACATCCACCTTGTGCGTTGTGTGGTGTACATTTCGCACACTACTGCTATGTGCTCAGCCGTCTCATGCATTCCGCATTCGCACAAAGGGCTTTCTTTCTCCCCAAAGCCATGTAGCTTTGCTGAGAGTCTCCTTGTCCAGTCAGCAATTGGGACATGTAGTGATCTGCTTTTATGTGGGTCATAGCCAAACGATCCTCAATGCTACTCAGTAGGCGGTATGTGTGCCTTCCTTTGGGCGTTGTTTCTCATCTTCGTTGCCATTGATTTTTCAGCCAGGTGTCAATCTCTTCTTTTGTCTGTACAGGAATGCAAGGCTGGTACCAGTTTGCGAGTTCCCATTTTGCGCACATCGCTTTTGCCTTCAGGTCCAAGGGGGGCCGTCCTGTTAGAACTGTCAAGGCCTCCGTCGAAGTCGTCCGGTAGGCTTGTGTTACCGCTAGTAAGGCCGTCCTTTGTGCACTGCGCAGTTTTGCCCAATCGTCCTCTCGCAGCGCTCTTGTCCACATGGGGGGAGCGTAGAACAAAACGGACTGGCACAACGCCAAATAATAGGTTTGCCTGGTTTTGTAGATAATTCCCCATATAGCACAGCACAGAGCCCTAATAGCCGCAATTCGGGCCGGCATCTTCTCTTTGGTGTAGCTAGCGTTTACGTCAAATTTCAGTCCTGCTGTCATTTTTACACCTAGTTACAACAGGGTTTGTAGAGCTTTTATCGTTCTACCGCTTATTCTGATGGTCGGCGGGGGCCGCATATTAAGGGAACCTACTACAGTCACTGGTATAATCGCTCAGCGTAACTGTGCGCCCGTTCAGGTAGCTGGCTACCAGTGCACGTAGATCCGGTTCGACACCTAGGCGAGCCAAGCTTTCCAGGGCCACCACATGCAGTCAAAGCCTTTCTTATATCAAAAAAGACGCCGGCAATATATCTAGTCCTCGACGTCGCTGTCAATTCCGTAATGTGCCGTATGGCGTGGATGGTAGTACGCCCAGCCATTCCTCCTTATTGATCTTGATGGAGCTGCGTGTCAATAGCTGTGCGTAGTCCTCATCAGGACTAATTGTTCCAGGGTCTTACCTAGCACTGGGAGGAGGGAAATCATCCGGTAAGATGACGGTTGATCTGCTGGTCTGCCGGTCTTTAGGAAGGCGCAAACAAGGGCTTTTTTTCCACATCGCTGGGAAATATCCTGCATTGAGGCAATCCACCGAAACCTGTTGAAAATATGGTATTACGACCTCTTCGCAAGCTTTCACTACAGCCACTTCCACTCTATCCATTCCTGGAGCACGGCCAGTTCTCAGTTTATATATTGCGCTGGAGACTTCTTCTAATGTCCATGGGGTGGTAGTGCTGTCTGCCGCAATTGTTTCTGCATTATCCCTTATTGTCGTATGCTCCGGCAAATCACTTTCAATTTCATCAGGCGGGAATGCTTCTTCCAGTAGTGCTAGCCCCGCGGCCGTTATCCCTTCATAATCACGGCCTAACGGTTCCGCAGCCAGCCTACTGGTAATTTACCCGCGAGCGCATTTAGATTGCAAGCCCCATTTGTCAGCCTTGTCCCCTTCTTCCACAAATCTTGGCCATTCTTTCCTCTTTGATCTACGTACCTCCTTCCGAAATAACTTTTTGGCCTGCAAATATTCTCTCTTGAGCTCTTCTCTTTCTGCCATGTCGCGATTTCTCTGGAACTGACGCCTCAAATGCTGAGCTGCTGCCTTGCTATCTGCAACTTCTCTGGTCTACCAGGCTGGCCCAGATAGCGTCGATGTATCACGACACCTCCTATCGGGCCCCTCAGTCAGCGCTGTTGTAAGAATAGCTACTTTGTTAACAATATCTTCGATGTTGTTTACCGAAGGCAACAAAAGTGTATCTTCCTCTAGTGCTAAGTCACCCCGAACCATGTTTTTCATGCTTGTTATGTTAATTCTATCAATTCGGATTCGTGGTTTTTTGTTTTGAGCAAGGATAAGACCTCGTTGGCTTCAAGTCTAGCCTTAGCCAAGCATGATAACTTGTCGTGGCATCAATATCAATTTCAAAGCGGTTCACTCGACGATGCAGTGCCGTAGACATGATTACGAGGTCTATTGCTGACTCACCTTGTGCAGAGCTATAAGTGGGTGGTGAATCCACAGCATTCAGCACTATGCATCCTCTATAAATCAATAACAGCGTCACCTCGCCTGTCTGATCGGGCATCTCCCCACGCCGGATGGTGGCTGTTGAAGTCACCTCCAATACTTACATTCTTCGATCCTTGCTTTTCTAACAAACGCCGGATTCGATAGATGTCCTCCTTAACGTCTCGGCGCCTGTCAAAGTAGACGGATGCGAGAATAATTTGCTCACCAGCCCACTCGATGAGGCAACATGCCATGTCTTGATTGTTTTCCGGCAAGCTGATGGTCTTAATGTTTCGATCCGTGATATAAATCGCTGCCCTAGTTCGGACAGGATCCTTACATCTGATCACCTTTGCTGTAGAGCCCATGGCTCTGTCAATACCCTGACGCCACGGTTCCTGAACCAAAAGAATACTTATGTCTTGGTTTTGAGCTAGGACTCTCGCCTCGCAACTGACAGTTTAGTTGAGCAATTTTTAGGTGTTTTATTGGGTCTCTACTCGGGCCAAATGTACTGCGTATATGTTCACTGTGGGTGTTAATCATTGTGAGTTTGGTGCAGTGTTTTCTTGTATGTTGTCGGTGTCCATATCTATTAAATTATATTCGACTATTTTGTTGGGTTGTTGTACCGTTATTGTATTTTTAGTAATGTCTGTGGTGTTTGCCTCGCCTCCATAATCTGTTATGTTGCGTGCTCTAGTGAGAGCCTTTACATGAATTTGGCACAGTTTTGAGCCTGCGTGGTGATTGCTATCGTTGAGGCCTTGATTCAGGCAGTTCACGCACTTAACTGTAGACCTGACAGCTTCTAGTGTCGTGTTTCGAAGCACATATACCACAAGTGGGCTCTTTTTTTGGGCAATTGGCTGCGGTGTGTCCATATGACTGGCAGTTGTAGCAGCGCGTAACGCCTGAGTATTCTTTCACTATACATGATTGGTAGTCTAGATATACTTTTCCCTTGTTAATGGCAGATTTCCACGTTTTCGGGTCTACCTCTACGACCCAAGACACAAATTGCGAATCTTGTCAAGTGTCTCCTCCATATCGGAGTGAAAAGAGGTCTCACTGCATCCGGCATCCATATTCCTTCCGTACTGATATTTGCAACTAGCTATTCTGCAATCTGTGCGGGCGTGTGTTCTTTGGGTGTTCTTAGGATTAGCAATCTCGGGTGTCTCTTGGTTGCTATGCGTGGCTTGAACCCAGCTTGTTGTAACTGCTCATTTGCAAAAATTGCCTGTCGGTCAGCAGTTGATTCTGTTTTGATAGCTAAACCTCCTTGAGCTGTTATTCTAATGTTGTCTACTCTAATTTTTGTTTGTCTAGGATTAATAAGCTTTTTGACCTGTGTTTTCTTGTAGATCAATATATACAATTTTATCTATGTTACCTGTTGCGGTGTTCAGTGAGGCTTGTTTAGTGTTTTTCGGAGAGGTAGCCTTGTCAGATGATTTTGTTTTTTTTCTTCGGGCTACTACGGTTGACCATGTTTATACTTTATATACAACTTATACAATATATACTTGTTTATAATTTATTTTTTCGGATTCCGAGCCATTGCATCCGGTTGTCTGATTGATACTATCCGTTTGGGGGTTACAGTAACGCTTGTCTTTCTTTGTTCTATTCATGCCATTTTTTATTGCTGCATTCTGCTACTGCAGGATTCCAATTCTGCAACTATTCCTTTCATCGGTGTGTCAATATTGCCGATAGGATCTCGCTTTAATTCACTCGCCATATTTTTAATTGCCGGCGTCAGCGCAGCTACAACGGCCTCAGCGGTGTGTTGTTGCTTGGGGTCGTCATGCTTATCTCCTAGGAGAATTAGTCTTACGAAAGAGATTCAATAGGACGAAGGTTTTTTTTTACGAGCACGCAAGTCATACGCAGAATCTTAATTGCAGCACAAACTGCCCTGACACCCCCGGACAGTAATAGAATATATAGAAAATATGGAGAAAGGGGATGAAAAGGACAAAAGGAAAAATTAAAAAGATTAGGAGATAAAAAAAAATGAACGTGTCCGGAAAAAACGAAAGAGATTTTACATCAAGAATTTGTACAGAGAATGGACATAGGTAAAAAAGGTACAACTGAACATCAATCTATTGCATCTTGACTAATGCCATTTCACCTTTTATCAGAATAATGGTCAATAATCTAAAAAAAAAAATTACAGTCTATTGGCGGTTTTTAATAAAGTACTTATATTTACTGTTATCTAGTTGGGAGTGGACTAAAAAAGGGTGGAGATCACAATCGAAATGATTTATTGGTTAGGATATCTCTAATAACTAACGATATATGATATTATTTTACAAAGAAAATACTGTTTTAAAAACATTGACAGTTACAAAACAACAAAGATAATAAAGAACCACCTACGTCAACAGAAAAATATGTAGTATGATTTCTGATTACCAATATAACATCATAATTGGTTTAAACTTTCATTTAAGCTTAACAATTTAGTTTGACGACAAAAAGGAGAAAATTTCTTTGCTTTCATATACAGAACGATGAAAATTACAATTAAGATTTTCAAAAAGTTAGAAAAAGAACACAGATAATATGAAACAGCCTACAACTAAACATCGACGAATTCAAACTTGCAAACTCTCATTCCAATCATGATCAGATACAGATCAATGATCAATAATTAAAGGAAGAATGGTTGTTATAATTTAGAGGGGGTGGAAGGACAAGCGAATGAAAAGTAAATTGTGAATTGGCAGAAAGGTAAAAAGTATAGCGAAAGGTAAGAATGATAAAGTATAACAGATAAAAAAGGAACATAAAGGGGTATAATTAAGGGGAAAGAAATACGACAGGGACTTATTGGACTTTATTTCTTTATATACCGTACAACATATGAGGAACTTATCAACACTGGATGATTTATTGGTGTTTTTATTATTATTTTGGATGTTAATTTTATATTGAACCTTCTGGCTCTAGATAGTAGTACGGAGGATTTTTTTTCGCGCGTGGCAACCCCCCAAAGGCCGGATCGGCGAATTCGTCCAAAAAGGCACCGTTCCAACCTAGGCCCTATTGTATAAATCACGTATTTTATTTCTAGATTGGTGACCCGGCTTCCGTCCGGCGTCTTGCCAACTTTGGGGGCTGTTATATAAGAAGAAAACCGTGGACGTCGAACCCGAGAATGAAGGGGGGAAAAGAGGGAAAAATGTCGGAAGGGGTCATGGGTCCGTACGGTGTCGCAGGTCGACACACCACGCCAAAGGTACAATCTGAAACGTCTGATTTTCACCTCGGCTGTTTGTCTATGTATAACTGGAGACATTTTTTTTTTTATTTTCCCGAACCTTCTTGGGCCCTCTTTCGGAAAAAGCTTTCAGAACCGATCGATCTGGCACACACTCGCACGTACGGCAAACACATTGGACAAATGGCCCACCGTCTCAGATTCCTGGGTAAAAGCAGGAGACGTCCTGGTATTCCATGGTGGGAGCATACATACGAAAATACAGCGAAACAAACAAAATTTTAAAAAATAAATAAAAACCAACCAAAAGTAAAAAACGATCTATTCGTTTAAAGTAATTCAACAGGTTACCATTTAGACGCAGTAAAAGATAAATCTAAGGAGAAAATAACACTCAAAAGCACAAAACGGTTTGATAAATGAACCAAATTTATCATAAATAAAACTTCGCAAACAAATCGCGTAAGGTCATGTGAGTTAATTAATTACAAAGTTAACAGCGAAGTATTTGACTTTTTACTTTTACCCCTTCCGCTGACTTTCTTCCTTCTTTGAATATATACTTTTGATTTACTTTGACGGAAGGGTGAAATGACAATTTCGAAGATTCGATCACTTGACGTTCACTTGTAGGCTGTTTCTTATTATCAGTGTTCTTGTTGTCGAGTCTGCCCATTTCTCGCCCTCCCTCGCATATTATTGTTTAGTGTAGCAATTATAGACTGTTTGTAAAAGCGTAACTCCATATACAAATCCTAAAATAAATCCTATTGAAATAACAATGCGCGGTCTATACTCCACATCAAAAACACAGATAATATGAAACAACCCTACAATTAACAAAGGATTGAAACTTGCAAATGTCATTGCCCGCTTTAATCAACAGAGATCAAAAAGTAAATAATTTTTTAAAAGTAATAATCAAATAAAGTATTCAACTGTATTCAAACTTTCCCATATCATTTTTCACCCTTGGTCATTACGGATCATCAATCAACAATCGAAATTATACTATAGTTTGAAGTGGGTATTTGACGAATGTGTATACCATTTTTATACGTGAGAAAAGACCACCGTTTCTTAAAAGAACGGGGCCTAATTTGGCCCGCCCGAGTACCATCCCCAGTGTCGAGCTTACCCACCCTGCCAATGCCTTAGGGGCGATAATTTCCCTCGGAAACGGTAGAGCTTACCCTTAAAAAACGGGTGTGTTTCCTCGCACATAGAAATTGTATGTGTGTATGTGTATATTATTTGTAAACAATAATTATTTGAGAGTATGTGATTAATAAAAGGACAGATGGCGGAATATCGACTGCATCAGCCCATAACAGTGGATAGGGGGGCTAGGGAAAAGCAGATGTAGGTATGATATCAGATATACACATTAGACTATGGTATAATTTCGTGAGGTTTTTTTCCGAGTATTGATTATTGATCTGAAATGACCAAACGGCGAAAAATTACATCGGACAAATTTGAATACTCCCTCGACCCTTTCGTGAAAGTAGAGTATTAACTGCAAAAAAAATCACTAATATGACATCATTGCAGAAGAGTGATTTTTTCTAATGGAGTCCAATTTTAATACAACGTGACGTCATTTTTTGGGAGTAATTGAACTATTAACCTTGAAACGTATAGATGAATTTTACCTTTCATAACAAAAAATAAAAGGAATTTTGATAACAAACATGAATTATCTTTTACACGAATGACAGAGAAAGTTGGGAGGGAAAAATGGAGAAAGTATTTATTGAACCCCATCAAATTTAATGCAAAAAATTAACATTTCACGAATATGACATCATCATCAGGGAGTAATTTTTCTAACGAAGCCTAGTTTTAATAAAACATTACAACGCCATTTGTTGGAAGTAATTGAACTTTAACCTTTCATTATCAGACATGAACTTTACTTTTTACAAAAAAGAGACTGAAGATAAATAGTGAGCGATAAATAAGAAATAGCGAGAGGGAAAAAAACTTTTACACCAAGAAAACATACCTACGAGAAAAAGTTATTTATAATATAAATTGTTGCATATGCTCATGTCTAATGACATAAATTTCCAATCCAATCTAAATTTGATGAAATATAAACTCCCAATCTTTTTACATTTTTTAAATGTTTAGCTTTCTTGTGTGAAAGATTATTTCTACTTGTAGCAGTTCATTATTTTGTTAATTAGTTGAGCATTTCTTAATATTATACATGAACTCTTGTTTGGATACAATTTTAATCTATGATTAATACTCCACTCTGGTATACATTTAAATTCTTTCAAGGCTTATCTATGTTTTGCAACTTGCTACCTTCATATATAACTTTAGGTCATCAGCAAACATTACGCATGAAGTACATTTTGTTATATTAAATATTTGATGGCCATATAGAAGAAAAAGAGATGATAATGTTGATCCTTATTTCATTCCTCTATTTACAATTATCCACTTCAGAAAAATCTCAATTTACAATGCTTTCGCACTGCTTTCTATACGCGTATATGATTTAAAAAATAAAATCGACTTATCGGAAAATTTTAAGTAATAGGGCATTGTGTATACTGCTGAAGGCACTCTTAAAATCAATTATAACTAATAATGTTATTTCGTTAAGATTTATATTATTTGTAGTATCATTTACTAACTTTACTCTAGTAACAGAGAGAAAGAGAGAGAGAGAGAGAGAGAGAGAGAGAGAAAGAGTGCGTGTGTGAGAATGGGAGAATTTGAATTCCCTCGACCCCTTTTGTGAAAGGTGAGAAGGAAAAGCACAGATATAAAGTATATATATATATACATTTCACCAATAGGTCGTCATTATCGGAGAGTGATTTTTCTAATGAAGCTCCATTTTAATACAATGTGACGTCATTATTTGGGAGTAATTGAACTATTAACCTTGAAACGCTTGAATTATAGGTGAACTTACCTTTCAAAGTAAAGGACGAAGGAATTGAATAAGAAGCATAATATTTTACATGAATAACAGAGAAAAAACAGGTAAAGTATATATCAAACATCATCAAACTGAAACGCAAAAAATTAACATTTTACGAATATGACGTCATCATCGGGGAATATTTTTTCTAACGAAGTCTAATTTTAATAAAACTACACCATTTGTTGGAAATAATTGAACTTAAACCTTTCATTATCAGACATGAACTTTACTTTTTACAATAAACATCGAAGAGAATTGATAAAAAATAAATAAGGAGGGAAACAATTTATACACCGAGAAAACATACCTATGACTAAACTTGACGAGATGCCCTTTGACACGTTTGCCAATACAGATCAATAGGAGAACACGTGAGTGTGTTCGGATGATTGAAATCCTTTCATTTCAGCCGAGTTGTCAATGCACAAAATTGACCAAAAAAATGAAGGAAAATATTATAACATTATTTTATTATATTTTTCATAGTTGCGCCTGGATATTCATCCTCCAGCCCTCCCTAATAAGAAAGAAGATCCTTAAATCTACGTTTTCCGTTTTAAAAAAAAGTGAGGGAGTTAGAAGCGTTGGGACCAAAACTAAAAGAAACAAAGAAAATAATCAACGACTCCCGTTCAACAGGTTACCCTCCCCCGCACCCACGTGGAGTCGGTTCAAATTTTCAACACCCCCGCCAGTGGAAAAGTCGGCCAAAGAACCGCAAAACTCACAAAAATTAATTAATTAAAAAAAAAAAGCCTTTGGCGTCAAAAGCCAAAAGTGCCTGGCAGGGGACCTTGGTCTGAATCTGAATAACTATAATTAGATCACACCTGTTTTTTCTTTTTTTTTTATAAATCCCTTATTTTATTATTATTTTTTTAACAAGCTCTCTAGTCTGTTATAATGTACGGTTTAGTGGCCAATAAAAAAATTTAATTTTTTATTCGCAAAGGTGGCTTAAAGACGGTCGTGTCTAAAGAAAAACCGTAAATTTTATGTCACTTTTTTTGCATAAATATTTTATTTCACTTTTTAAATATTTTCGTGTTAGTGTGAGTACTTAGTGTACTTTTTAAAAAAGTAATATTATATAAAACTTTTGTTTGCCTATACCTTTGTTGTCTTCTCCTTTTGATTTTTGTCCCCTTCGCAAAAATCGTTTAAAATTGTTTTTGTCAAATATATATTTTCTTCTTTGGAAAAACACTTTTCACAAACACAGACACACACATGCACACACCAGATCACAGTATCACTTGATTGATTTTCGACCCCGCCTCAAAAAAAAAAAATTAAAAACTGTTAACGGGGGTGGCTTTTCACCTCTCCTTCCTGCACAGAATTTTCGAATGTGTCGAAAAAATTTTAACTTTTTTTTTTTTTTTGGACAACAAAAAAAAACGCGATTTGCCGACCGGATCGGCTGTCTCGCCTCCTCGGGGGCCAAGGAGCGACTGGGCCTCGGCGTCTGGCCAGAGCGCTCTGCCTACGACGAAGCGAAGCCGGCCGGAGCCACGGGGACCCCCATCGATCGCCCTCGAGGTACACTCACACGAACCCCATCGCAATTTAATAAGGAAAATTCGGTATTTTCATCCGCAATATGATTTTATATATAACTCGGTCGATATTTGACGTCTAAAAACGGGAGACTAAAGTTTGCTGATCTCTGAGACAAGGGGAAATGGAATTTTCTGTACACTACCTCATCGTTCTAAGATAAAATCAAGGTTTAATTATTTTTTTTATTGAACAACTTTACATCTGAAATTTCAATAGTAATAAAAGATTTTTTTTAATTCACATATTTTGAATTGTCCTAATCAAACTGTTCAGGATTTTTTGTAATGGCTTTCTGCCTCTAAGCAGCAGTTATGTTCTCATGAATAAAATGAGCATTGAAGAAAAGCTAAATATTATAGAAAACGACTTCAGAAAATACTTCGGCATAAATTTTAAGAAGAAATATTCTCGTTCTTACAAGAATATCAGGAAATGGTCCGGCTAAAAATCAGACAATTCGAGAAAAAGGCTACAGAAAAGAACACCACAATAGATAAAACGTGATAAATTAATTATTCACTGAAAATAAGATATGGAAATTGGAAAAAATTACAGAATTGTAAAAATTTTAGCAATTTGAAGTCATCTCGGTGACAGTTGACAACGGGCCTCGGATTGAATCCTCTTAAAGAGCCTCAACAATGGATATCGAGAAATATTTATTTATAGGTTGCTAGTAAAAAATTAAAAATTAACTTTTAAAAAAGTAACAGTCAAACCCAGCCGCCTTACTAAAACTGAATCATTAGATTTTCCATACGTTGGTGAACTTATCATAAAAAATTGGTAAAATCTTAAATGATGTTTTAGAATAGCTTTTAAAGGTCAAAACTTAAAAACAAAGTTGGCAACTTGTAAAAAAAGCAATTTTCACCATCTTAATCCTAATGATTGTATGATATTTGTTGATCGATTTGCAGATATTCTATGTGGAGTTTTAATCTTCATGGAGGTCAGTGGATAGGTGAAGAAAGGAAAAGACTGTTGGGTTCACCAATCTTTCGGCAACTTATAGTGCCATCATCAGTGTACAGAAAAACGGTTAACATGGTAAAACTTTAGTAAGGACATCTTGGGTTTAAGGTTATAAAGCACATGTCCAGCAAATTACGTTAAACATGGTGAAAACCAATCTCGATAATAGGACAATCTAGGATCTTTATAAATAGCGACAATTCTAGTCAAATGCTCTGTGATAATACATGTCACCTGTAAGAAATTGCTAGTCAGAATAAAATTGTTGAAACCATATTCATAATGATTTTATTAGCATGTTCTTCATAACCTTAAACCCGAGACGTCCTTACTATAATTTTACCGTGTTAATCTTTTTTTCCGTACACTTGGGGAAGCCCTGATGATGGTGATAAGTTGCCGAAAGCTTGGTGAACCCAACTATTAGTCTTTTCCTTTCTTCACCTATCTACTGACCTCCATAAAGAATTACACCCCATATGAAATGATTGTGATGTTAAATATATAAGACAAATGAAAATAAAAGTAAAGTTAAAGAACACTTGCCTTTATCGGTCAAATTTTTTGCATTTAAGGACCATCAATAAAACAATTTAAATTTAACTACAACGATGTTATACAGTTTCAACAAAGGAAGGGAATTAGATTTATAATTCATTTGACATAATTGTGAGCACTTAACCCTCGAATTCTGCTCGTTGCAAACAGCAAATCTGTAGAACGATCATTTACAAAAAGGTAATCTACATATTCACCCCACCTTTTCTACTAATTTTAACCGGAGAAGAAAAGGAAAAAAACCAATACGATACAATATACAAATATACAGTACATAACTACAGTAAATAGATAACAAATTAGCGCATAATTAATAATACACAATTAGCCTTTATTATGAAAACTATAAACTAAAATGATGATAGATCGTAATTATATAAATTAATGGGACTGCTTAAGAGTGACCTACTTAGTAGCACCGATGGACTAGGAAAGAGTGACATTCTAAGGCACATAAAAGGCAAGATGTGTAAAGCGAACCTGGAGTATTGATGGAAAAATTCAATTTTAAAAATGTACTAAAAAATTTTCAAAAATCCTAACAAAAACATAAAAAACGTTTAGGTGAAAATGAAATAGTACTCAGTAGCACAGTTCAGTTTTGACATAAGCTTAGTGATGTATCTCTTTTTCCAAATATATTATATATCTTTGTATTATTTTCATCCAGTAATTGAGCCCATGTACTGAGTGCTGAAGTTTTCTTTTCAAGGCCGATTCTGGTTGCTACCGGTGTCAAGACGGCTTTTTTTTTTACGACGTAAGCTTTTATTCGATGTATTATAATTTTACACCGATAAAAGCTGTTTTGTGGGTCAAATTAAAGAGAAATCGTTAATTAAATCAAGTTTTAAATATTGACTTATTGGAGGTATTATTGCAACATAGCAAGTCGGTCCAACATCGGATCATCTGATGACAAGAAAAAATTTTTCCTTTTTTTTCTCTCTCTCTCTCTTTTTTCTCCCCCCAAGTGGAAAAGTTTATTTATAAAATTTGTAGTTGCAGCCCTTGTAATTTACTATTGATTTATTAATATGTGTTAATACCTAGTTATAAGAAGAATAAAGAAAAGTAAGTGTGCAAATAGAATCTATAAAACGTGATACCAAAGAGTGAAATAAAGCAAAAAATAAATAAATAAATAAACAAAATAAAACAGCAAATATAGTAACATAAAGGTGGCTGAGGATGCAGCTGGGACACACCAATTTTCATAACTAATCTCTTCAGCCCGGCCCTAAATCGCTAAAAATGTGTTTAAGATATGATAAAAATAAAATTGAAACATGGTTTGGCATGCTGTCATTTATAAAAGCTCGGTCAATAGGTGAATAGAGATCATCCTCAACTAAGAATATGTCACGCATGGCTAACCCACAGAAACTTGCTTTCCTATGCCCAGGCCCAAATCTGACTATTGCCCATATTTTAATAATGCAATAAATAAATTTTCGGTCAATGCCTGGTTTAACGTTTCTTTTAAGCCATTTATGTTTAGTGGCCTAATTGACCACGTAAATTATTTCAATTGATCGAGTCTTGGTTGAGATGAAAAAGTTAGCGCTACGAGTGGGATCCGAACCCATGACCTCGATAGCTCAAGCAGTTTGAGCATATTAAGCCGAAGATTATGGGTTCGAGTACCTTACATGAAAAGAATAATTAATTGAAATAATTTCTTCTAAGTTTTGTACACTTTGATCAAAATTAGTGCACCGCATAAATTTTTTAAGTAAAACTCCTATTTAAATAAAACTAACTAAACCTCTTCAGGTTCATTTGTTTATTTATTATTCAGAATCGATCAAGGATTGTTTACAATGAGTAAACATTTGTCTTTAATCCCGGTTGAAATGGAATTTATTCGACTGTTCTTTTTTGGTTGACCCACTTTTTGAATAAACTTGTTTATAAACTTGTAAACTTTAAATTTTAAGTTGTAAATTTGTGTAAAATTTTATGGCATTTGTAAGAAATTTAATGCAAAATGAAGCCATCAGAACAGTGACCCTTCTTGGAGAAGGGTATAGCCAACTTGAAGTAGCCAGGAATCTTGGCGGGCCCTTCGACGGCCAAGAGCCATAACCCAGAGGGATGATTTTTTTTTTCACTTTAAAACTCTCAGAATAAGGCAAGTTACAAGTTCTGAACTGAGTAACTTTATTCAAAGTATCAGAGATAATCGGCTTCCATTGTAATTGCTTCAAGGCCTCTTTCAATCAGAGAGTACCGAGCAGGAAGACTACGATTTTGCACAAAACACCTCAATTGGAGTTTTGATGACAGAGTCCAGATGGTTCATTCATGGAAATAACGTGGAGAAAGATTTTCACATTACTACTCATGGGGGCTCAGTCATCTTCTGGTACATTGTCATGATTGAGGCCTGCATTGAGTTAGTTCAAGGACAGTTTCTGAATGTTGCAAGGTACGTGGAAGAAATACTGCATCGACTAGTGCCTTTCGCTAGGAATGTTGGAGAAGGATTTTTATTTGTGCAAAATAATGCAATAATAAAACACAAGGTGGGATCTGTGGAACAATATCTAGTAGGGTATTGAAAGGATTGACTGGCCAGCATCAAGCATATCTGGGGTCGGCTCAAAAGATGAATTTGAAATCAAATACCAGCTCCTACCAACCTTACTCGACTGGATCAAGATTGACTTGGACGAGTGGGAGAATATTCCTCAAGTAAACATTACAAACATTAAAAGAGAAGACGTTTACAAGCCATCGTCAAGGCCAGAGAAAGCAACAATAAAAACTGATGTTTTAATTTTTAATTGAAATTTCAAAATTTGATTTTCTACTTTTTCAGAATTTTTTAAAAATACAATTCATTTTTTTTTTTCATTTTTGGTTATTGACTTCTACTCTTTCTTAGTTTTAATGACCCCTGGCATTAATAAAATGGAATTTGTGGTGGAGTAATGAAGTGGTGCGATAATTTTGATCAGGAGTATACAGGGTGACTGGCGATGAGTGTCAAAAATTTCCGGAAGTGTTTCTACTCACCATATGCAATCAGAAACTTCTTATAAAGTCCTGTCCAAAACTGAATGGTAAAGAAGTAATTTCAGGTTTTGAATTTTTTTTTCTTTTTTTTTTCCAACTTAGGTCCACTAAATTGCTTATTAACTTCGGAAATTCCTGACTGTAGAAAAATCTGGTTTGTGCCATCTGAAAGAAAGTTAAATTTGCTGTAAAAAAATCTATTTAAATTGCAGAATTGGTGAAAAAATTCTGCAAGAAAAATTCAGAAAAAAAAGAAAATGTTTTTTTGAAAATGTTTGATTGGTAACTGTTAATAATTACAAACGCCTGGAACTTTGCAAATTCCCTGAAAATTAGATTCCAGCGGCATACCGATTTTTTTGGATTCTGCTTCTAGAAGACCCAATATTTTGCATTTAGTTGGAAAAGAAACTGGTGTCGATGTAGTGGGGCAAACTAGATTTATTCAGTAAATCTGTATGGCTCTTGAGTTTCATCAGCGAATTGATAGAGATGAAATTTGATTTTGATCTGATGCGGATTGTCTTTCCTCGTTCTTCGAGTGAAAGTGTCATTTCCCTCAGCCTCTGATGAAGTTGGAAGGTGCCATCTGCTGGAACGTCTCGATGTGGAAAACAAGCTTGGTATACTCTCCTTGCAGCATTACGGTTGCAGTAACTGTAAATGAAATGAATATCAGCAAGATGTCCATTAGGAAACAAAAGCACAATTTAAATTACTGCCCTGAGGACAATGTCATCTAATAAAATAAAACAAACTGGTTTAATTT
>CM077110.1:5890111-5902866 GCA_039619505.1 Cimex hemipterus | reverse complement strand
GATCATTTTAATAGAAAGAAACAAACCGTTTTTGAGAAATTTGCCTTTGCCTGTAAAGTTAATCAAAGTTATCAAAATAAGCGAGAAAACACAATCTTTTGCGTCTACCATTAAAAA
Organism: Cimex hemipterus; assembly: GCA_039619505.1. Taxonomy (NCBI): domain Eukaryota; kingdom Metazoa; phylum Arthropoda; class Insecta; order Hemiptera; family Cimicidae; genus Cimex; species Cimex hemipterus. The sequence continues at coordinate 5,902,749 of CM077110.1, read as the reverse complement.
TATCAGAAACTTGTTTCTCTTAAGTTTATAGAGTTTACAATTCTTAACCTTTTGACATAAAAATTATACTTGAGCGTTGCGGTCTTGGTGAGAAATTTTCTTAAAAATTCAACAAGAAGCTCCTTATCAAAATAAGTGAAATTTTTTTTAAAATCTGTCTTCAAGAATATCTTAAAATTTGTATAGATAAAGTGTTTTTATAATATACTTAATTGTGCTATAAACCGTTCTTGAGAAATTTTCTTTCAAAGTTAACAAAAAAGGCCCCTTATCAAAATATCGTAAAAATTGATTAAAAAATTTGTAGAGCTTGAAGTCCTCTTTCTTTTCATACAAAAAGTATAATTTTCCGATAAAGTATTTTTGAGAAATTCGCTTTCAAATTGAGAACCAGACTATCAAATATAATTAACCAAAGTATAATAAAAAAAAATAAAAAAATAAAAAAAAAACAGATTTCTGCGTTTTTCATTAAGAATGTATTAACAATGATTCAGGTAACCTTTATACAGCTCGAAACCCTTCTCCTAATATCAAAATATTACAAGCCGTTAATGAGAAATTTGCGTTCAAGTGCATGACACCATAGCGAAGTATTTGGGAAAACACCAATTTTTTATGTCTCCCATTAATAATAACTTAGAACTTGTTTACATAACGTTCGTCGAGATTGAGATGCTGGCTGTGTATATACAAAAATCATAATTGCTCTTTAAGCCGTTTTCGATTTTTCAGGAGTGTAAGCCTGACAATGACGCTATAGGTAGCCATCTGTTAAAAATAGCAGCTTTTTTTTTACAAATATTGTCAGTGCCACGAGCGGGATTCGAACCCACGACCTTCTACTTATAGCGGCGTATTTAGCCAAATGTCGTGGGGAATTAATTAATTGAAAAAAAAAGTTAATTGGTCAATCGGACCACGAACTGTAATGGATTTATTAAAAATTATACTTGAAGACCGTTATTGAAAAATTCACACAGAATATCAAGACATGGGTCCTATGAACGAATTGATATCAACACCATGTAAGCGAATTTCTCAATAAACAATAATCGGCGAATTATAATTTTTGTATCAAAAGAAACAGGATTTAAAGTTCTAAAACCTTTATTTATAGAATTTTAGGATATTCTTAAGGAAAAACGCATAAATAATGCTGGGTTTTGTCTCACATTCATGCTTGATCGCCAAGTCCTCACTTTGTAAGCGAATTTCTCAATAAAGGCATCTGAAAAATATAATTTTTGTATGAAAAGAAGATTTCAAGCTGTACAAACTTCATTCAATAGATTTTTAAGATATTTAGAGTTTAGATATTAGAAGATATTCCCAAAATTAGATGCAAAAAAATGTTTTTCTCGCTTATTTTGGTAAGGGGTTAACTTTTGAAGCCAAATTTCTCAAGAACGGTTTCTCCCACAATTACAGATTTTCTACCAAAATAAACAGGTTTTCAAGCTTCTTTTTTTTTTCAATCTCATATAAATATATTCCATTTTTTTTTTTTTTTTTTTTACAACAGGACTACGACGCCCTGATCGTCAGGTCTGACACGAAGGTGAAAGCCGAAGTCCTGGCGGCGGCCGCAAAGCTTCGAGTCGTCGGCAGAGCGGGCACAGGAGTCGACAACATCGACACAGAAGCGGCGACAAGGCGCGGAGTCATCGTGCTCAAGTGAGCCTCATATTACACAACATTTTCACGATTTTTAAGATAAAAGTTTTTTTTTCTTATTCTTATCAACGCTTTTTAATCAGTTTACGTAATTTTATTTAATCCACGAGGCCTTGACATTATCGTTGAATTAGGTGTTCATTGCGTCAGTTTGATTCGATTTGAATTTTTTCCCTGTACATATCCTTCCTATTATTTTAAATAATTCCATAAACAAGCATGCATATTGTCGTAATCATAAATCAAATACTCTTGCCTGCTATTTTGAAAATATACATAAAATGAATGCCAATTAACATACCAACCCAGGTTCTAACATTAACAAAAATGCTTTCATCCTGTATTGAAACACGAAAGGTCTAACGGCTCTCGTGAAGTTTCATCAGGGACTCTTATGGCAGTAGTAGAGGGTAGTCGTCCCGATCGAAAATCAAGTGCCACACCCACGCCCACTAAGTGACAGTTTTCAGTTTAAAAATTACAATTAAGATAAAAACTAAACAGTTTATTGCTTTTTATCCTGCTTTTTGAATTAAGGATTAATTATGTTCACCTCTAATTGATATTCCCAATTTAAAATGTAGGGGGAAAAACTCAAAAGGTGGGGTTCAGATGGGAATTTGGCGTCCGAGTGGATCGAAGAAAACACAGATAGAGCAGCGGCCTTTCAAACCGAAGATCGCGGGTTCGAATCCCGCTCGTGTGATTGGATTTTTTATCTCAACTAAACCCTTAATTAATTGTAATATATTAATTGGTCATGCGACCGCGAAATTAGTGAATTTAATTATTTAAAATGAAGTTTACTTCACTAAAGCTCTCCGTGGCCGTTTCATGTGTCGTCGAGTATCCAATCCGATTACAAATTTGAAAAATGGCAAAATGGAGGGAAAATTCAAAAGGTGGAGTTGAGATGGGAAGTCTGTGCCCGAATGGATCGAGGATAGCTCAAGCGTTTTAGAACAGCGGCGTATCTAGCCGAAAGTCGTGGGTTCGAATCCCGCTTGTGACTTTCTTTTTTATCTCAACTAAAAACCTTAATTAATAAAAACAACACAAACAAATATTTATTGGTAAAAACATTGAGACAAATTAAGAACTGAATATTCTTTTATCGAGAAATTTTTTTACAAAAATCAATCGAGCGTAATTTTTTGCCTTTTTTGTTAAGGAGTTATTTTGTACGACTTTTTATTCAATAATTTGTTCAGTTTGACCTTACATTATATTCCATTTATTTAAGGAAGTTTTTTTTTACATGATTGTTTGGCCCAACAGTCAGTTTTCATCAATTTTTTGTATCTGTCCACATCCTTATTACATTTTTATAGTCAATTGTAACCTGAATAGATTTTCCCCTTTCAATTAATTAGCCCTTTTTTACCTGTATTTATATTTGTTATAATCTATTCCAACAAGTCATTTTGACATCCTAACATTTCAAGAAGTCATTTTTTACTTGATTTTTTATTCAAATAGTAATTTTCGACCTGAAACATCTTTTTAAATATTTTATTTTTATTACAATTAATTAACGTTTTTAGTTGAGATAAAAAAAAAGTCAATGGCACAGGCAGGATTCGAACCCAAGATCTTCGACTTGATACGCCGCTACTCTACCACCTCGATCCGCTCAGGCACCAACTTATCTCAACCCCACCTTTTGAATTTTTCCTCCTTTTTGCCATTTTTCAACTTTTTTATGTTAACTAAAAAATATTAATTGATCAGGCAGACCACGAAATTAGTGAATTTATGTTAAGGCTTTTTTTCTTTCCTTTTCTTTTTCTAAATAGTTCTTTTTAAATTGTACAATTTATTAGTCGATAGTAAATAGGCCGGGGGCCTGAAACATTTATATTACACTTTGTACATATTTGTAAATTATTTTTTGTTTTTTAACTAAAAATTGTATTTTTTCAGCACTCCAGGAGGAAATTCTGTAAGCGCTTGCGAGCTCACCTGCGCCCTTATAACAAGCTTGGCCAGGTATTATTTTATTATTATTTTTTAATTCAATTTTTCAAGTCAAAATATTAAAATTGTCTCAAACCCGGACAGGAACGTCGCCCAGGGGAGCCAGTCGCTGAAAGAAGGCAGGTGGGACAGGAAGCTGTACACAGGCTCTGAGCTCCAGGGGAAGACGCTCGCAGTGCTCGGGCTCGGCCGGATCGGGCGCGAAGTTGCGTCAAGGATGCGCGGCTTCGGGATGAAAGTCGTCGGGTTCGACCCGCTCGTCGACGCTGAGCAGGCCCGTATGCTCGGAATCGAGAAGGCGGATCTGGAGCAAATCTGGCCTGTTGCCGACTACATCACAGTACACACTCCCCTCATCCCGCAGACTAGAAGTAAATTTAAATTTAATTTTTTTTAAATCAATTTAATTTAATTAAGCTTTCTAAATTGAACTTTACCTTGGATTTGGGTCGGTCAGGAGTACTGCATGATATTTCACATCAAGCATTCAAGACAAATATTTTCTTATTCACATCATTTTTTTTCATTCTTTTGTTTTAGATCTAATTAATGAAACAACATTGGCAAAATGTAAGAAAGGGGTAAAAGTTGTCAATGTCGCCAGGGGTGGGATCGTCGATGAAAAAGCCCTGCTTAACTCACTCAAGGTAATTTTATTTTATAGTACTATTATTAGTAAATAATTTTTATTATGTAACATGGATTTTTTTTTTTTGAGTAAATTTAGACATTTGAAAAATGGCACAAAGGAGGGAAAATTCAAAAGGCAGGGTTGAGATGGGAAGTTGGTGTCCAATTTGACCAAAGTCGCAATAGCTCAGGTGGTAGAGTAGCGGCGTATGTAGCCAAAGGTCTTGCGTTCGAATCCCACTCGTGACATTGACTTTTTTAATCTCAACCAATACCTTTCATAAAAATTAATTGAAAAAGTCATAAAAACATCAACAAAAAATTTTATCAATAAACATGTAACACACATCACAAAAAAATATTCCTGATATTCAAAATCTTATATCACTAGGACTCAAATTTTCAATACCATATAGCAAGCCAAGGGCATTAACATAATCAAAAATCACTTCAAACACCTAACAAAATTCTCAAACACATCTACTCAGCAAATTATGTGCTTCTCACATTGTAGTCCTCTTTTTTTTCTTTTAGGCTAATAAAATTAAAATATAGTTTAATAAAGACAAAGCAGAAAATGTTTTAAAAATGAAAGAACTTTTTTCAATTTCTTGCTTCTTAACTTTAAATTGTTGTTTTTTAAATTATATGATTTTTATATCCACCCAATTTTTTTTTTTTTTTAAATTTTTAATAGGCAAATCATTGTGGAGGAGCAGCACTGGACGTGTTTTCAGAAGAGCCTCCTAAATCTCCCTGGCTCTTGGAGCTCGTGCGTCACCCGAAAGTGCTCGCGACACCCCATCTCGGCGCGAGCACCGGTGAGGCTCAGGTGAGAGTGGCCGTCGAGATCGCCGAGCAGCTCGTCGCCCTGGCCCAGCCCGACTCCGGCTTCTCTGTGACCGGGGTCGTCAATGCCCCAATACTAGGCGACCTCCGCGACCCGTCCAACGCGCCTTGGGTCTCCCTCGGTCAGTCGATGGGTGCCATTGCGGCAAAGCTGGTTGGCCCCGAGACCAAATGGGCAGACGTTACCCTCGAGCTCCTTACCCAGGGCATGATGACAAAAAAGATGCGCTTCCTCACCACAGCTGTACTCTCCGGAATGCTCGGCTCAAGGTGCCAAAACGGGCTCAACCTCATCAACGCACCGTTGCTCGCACAAGAAGCAGGGCTCAAGCTATCGCTCAACCACATGGCCGACTCTGACGATCTACAAGAACAAGTCTCCCTTAAGGTCGTCACAAATGCCTCAACCCATACTCTCGCAGGTATTCACTTATTTTTTAATATTTTAATTAATAATTAATTAATTACATTTTTAATGTTTAAAATAAAGGGACAAGCAGAGGAGGCGAGAGTTGGTTGTTGTCGATCGACGACAGCGTCTTCAGCTCGGGCGTCCCGCTCAATGAGAACACCCTTCTCTTCAAAGGGTCCGACGCTCCAAAAGACTGTGCCAATTTGATCGGTAAAAACTTCACTTCAACTTCAAACCAATCTTTTTTATTTTTATTTTTAAAACATCTTCTACCCTCCGACAGGTGAAATGGTGAAGAACGGCGCTTCAGTCACGAACATGGCCGTTGCACTCGGACAGAACGTCTGGATCTCGGTGCAGACGCATTCGCCGCTCACGAGGCAGGTCAAAGTAGACAACCTCAAGTCATATGTATGAGAATGAAAGGCCTGCTTCTCACTTTGCTCCCTCGTCATCATCAACTATCAACATACTCTTCACTGAAGACTCATAATTTTTCCATGTCATTTTATTTTCAAATTACTAAAAAAATACAAATATTATATAAAAATTCAGTTCAATTTGTCCCAATAAACCCCTATTTGAAGTGTACGCATTATTTCCGAAGGTGGTATTCAGCCAAAAATGTTGGTCAAGAAAAGAAAAAAATATGTATTAGACAAATATATTATGTGTGGTATAACTTGTATTTTCTGTCTAACTTTTTGACTAAAAGCCATTATATAGCATAACCTACATTTCAAAATGATAACCATTGTATAAGCATAACTTAAAGTGGAAGACTTTCTTATAACCTTAATATCAGACTAGACCTAAATAAGCTGAACTTCAATCTAAAAAAAATAGTTAGGTGGGTTTTTCATGTAACTATACACAAAAAATTAGAAAAACCTGTTAATATATTTTTTTTGTTTTTAATCAAAATTTAAAGTTCACAGTATCAATTTACAGATTTTGTTTTCTTTGTCACTCTTCCCGCTCAGTGTGTATAAAAAAACAACAGAAAATAAAAAGAAAAGAGACGGTGAAAGAGAATAAAATTTACACAAATTTGAGTTGGTACGGGAGGTGGATTTCACCACCTCTGGCCTTTTCTCTTTTTTATCTGGTGTTTCCCTTGGAACTGGAGCTTCCTCTTGTTCTGAAAAAAAAAAGAAAAAAAAAAGTTTTTTATATATATATTTTATTTTTTATTTTATTTATTGTTTTGTGAGAGAATTTTTTTTTAATGTTGGGGATGCTCACTTGATTTTTGCTGTTGCTCGGCAAGGTGACGCGCATCGCCTGGCTGCCAGGCACACTGTGGAACTTGTTAAAGTTGACAACACTGTAGTCATACGGTTCAAAGTCTTTCGGTGTCTTGTTCTTCCTCTTAGCACGCTTTTTCTCCTTTGTAACTGCTATCTCACCACCGACAACACCGAATGACTGCAAGCCCACGTCCTCAACGTTGCGCTTCTCCTCCTCAGCCACCGTAACGCCCACCGGCTCATCATCAGTCAGCCGTGCCTTCTTTTCAGGCAGCTGTTTTCAAAACCAACTCAAAAATGTAACAACGACCAAATAAAAATAAATATGAAAACAAAATTTTATTAATTTTATAAAATACAAAACTATCAAGTTAACAATTTTTTTTTGCTTGAGAAAAATAATTTGTTATAATTAACAGTAATTAATAAAATAATTTGTTGTGTTGTTGTTTTGTGTGTGAGTATGTAGGTGTTTCTGCACATATGGATCCTTCATTTTTGATTCTTTTTTAAAGTAATTAATAGTTTTTTTGGTCTCCCTCTCTCTTCTTACACGGTAAATTTTATTTAAATATCGACCACACGTCAAAATATCCCCGAGGGCTTCAGAGCTTCCACAGGGCTTGGATGTAGCGGCACTGCGCAAAGAAAATGGACGTTAGAAGGTTTTAAAATATTTAAAAAAAATAAATAAATAAAAAACTCTATATGATGGAGCAAAAAAATCAATCAAATGAAGAATCCACAATTTAATATTTTTAAAAATCAAACAATTGATTTGGGGGAAATCAAAAAATGAAATTTACCTCGCTTGCAAATCTGTTGAGGAGGCGCGCTTCGTCCTGTGTCCTTTTAATGGCAGTCACATCCATGTTTTGCTGTTAAAGAAACCAAAAATGTACATGGATTAAAACAATAATAATATTAATTACAATTTTGCTCCGCCTTTCCGCCATCTCAGCCTCCTGCTTCATCTGTTTCTCAATTTCCTGCCTTTCCATCTGTATCGAATAAGGCAGAACTTTGATGTATCGCTCGTACGGCGATACGAAACTAATCTTCATCATTTCATCCACAACCTCTTCAATGTCCTGCACCAAAAAAACAAACACAAATGATGTATTTATTTATTTATTTATTTTTTAATTCATACGTCATTCTTTTCGGCGAGTACAGAGAGCACAGGTCGTACGTGAGGTGGGTCATCTGGCTCGCGTATTTTCCCATTGAGCTTGGTCGGGAGGTCGTCACGGTACTCGACGCCCGAGTTGTCGTGAGTGTAGTAGTTGAGACGGACTTCTAACTCAAGGTCGCGGCTTGCTGAAAATGAGCTCGACTTGTTCACAGTCTCTTCTGGAAACGTCTGAATGAAAATAAAACAACGAATTTAATATCACATTCATGTTATTTACTAAAAAAGCATCCTTCATCCTAAAAAGTGGGTTGTGTTTAGGTTACCTGCCTATAAAAGAGGACTTACTAATAGGTTATCAATTTGAAAAAATGGAAAGGTTGCACGTAGGTTACAATTGTTTCAAAATAGGTTTCACACAGGTTACTATTAGTTTAGAGGCACATTACACCTAGGCTACCATTCTTACAAAGTAGGATGAACATAGACTTAGAAAGGAGGTAGTACATAGGTTATCAGTTTAAAAAAGAAGGTTGCATGTAGTTACCAGACTACTAATAGATTATGGGTTTGAAAAATGAAGATTGCACATAGGTTATAATTTTTCCAACAGTGGTTGTACAAAGGATACCAAATGTCTTGAGAAACCTTTACACTTAGGTTACCATTCCTACAAAGTAGGATATACTTATGTTATCAGAACTTAAAAAGTAGATTACACAAAGGTTATCTATTAAAAAAGGAGGAGGTTTAATGCATGTTACAAGACAAAGGAGTTCCGAAGTAGGTTATCCATCTTAAAAAAAGTAGGGTGCATATAGGTTATCCTTTCTACAAAGTATATTGTACATAAGTAATCAGTTTAAAAAAATGCAGATAGGTAATCTGTCTTACAAAGTATATTGCACTTAGGTGGAATCTCTATAAATTAGAATATACTTATGCTACTGAACCTTAAAACAATTTTTTTTAAAGTAGGTTAAACATAGGTTATCAGTTTAAAAAGAAGATGGCACTGGTCGCCAGAACTTAAAAAGTAGTTTAAATAAAATCAACTAGTCAAAAACAGGCCCACAAAGATTACATTTCTAGGAACTAGGCTTCATGCAGGTTATCAGTCCATTAAACAAATGAGGAGGTTTAACGCAGGTTACAAGACGGAAAAAGTTTACAAAAGCTTATGTATCTTTAAAAAAGTAGGGTGTATAAATTCGTCTCAATAATTAGAATGTACTTATGTTACCAGACCTAAAAAGTAAAATTGACTAGTCAAAAAACAGGTTTCACAAAGATTACATTTTCTACAAACTAGGTTTCATGCAGGTTATATGTCTATTTAAAAAGGAAGGTTTAATGCAAGTTACAAGTCTGAAAAAGATTTCACATGTAGGTTATCTGTCTAAAGAAGGGGAGGTATAAGTTACCTTTTCTACAAAGTATATTGTTCATAAGTTATCTGTTTAAAAAAATGCAGGTTGCATGTAGGTAAGTAATCTGCTGCACTTAGGTTTAAGTGCATCTCGATAAATTAGAATGTATTGTGTTATCAGACCTAAAACGTAGGTTACACATAGGTTATCAGTTTTAAAAAAATGCAGTGGGTTATCCGTCCTACAAAGTAGATTGCACATAGGTTATCAGTCTTAAGTGGTACATACAGAAGATATTTTTATGCACTGAGCTTTCAGTTAGAAGATAATTAAAATTCATTTATTATACATATTAATAACAAAAAATGTAATATATAATTTTTTTTATGATATTTCCTAAATAAATGTTAAAACTTTTTTTTCTGTTAATTTATAAAAGTTCTGAGAAGAAGGATCCTCGGTCCTCGACGGCGGAGGACGGCAAGTTGACAGACTGCCTTCCCTTCTTATTTTTCTTCTTGTTGGCCTCGTAGCCTTCGAGATAGCCGATGTTCCAAAACTTGAGCTTGTTTTCCGCCGACGTCGAGGCGATCAGGTCACCGTCCCTCGACATCTCCAATCCCTCGACGGGCATGTCGTGCTGCCCAACGATCCCGACCTCCTCATTCGGGTACAAGTGGAACGCCCTGATCTTCTTGTCTTCCCAGCCGGTGATTATAAGATTCTCCGACACGGCCAACATGCAGTTGACCGGAGTCTTCGGTACGGGGTCGTACTTGCCGAGAGGTTCAGCCGTACCGCCCCACTTGTACATGATCATCTCGCCGGTCAACGAACCGCACACAATCTCGTCCTCGCGTTTTATCAAAACCGAACACGTCAGGTCGGATTTGTGATGCTCACTCTGAGAATAGATGGTTAATCTCTTGAGATCGTATATCGTAAGGATACCCTCGCCGCTTGTGCAGCTTACAAAATCCGAGCCTTCTTTGTAAACCACGCTCGATATGTAATCACTTATGTCTCTCGGTTTATTTGAAGCGACCGATTTTCTCTCCCTTAGGTCCCAAATTTTCAAATTCCCTCCGTCATCCCCGGTGCATATGAGATTATCGTCTAAGACGGTCAAAGCAGAGACGGGTTCGTCGTGGGCGTCTTGGTAGAAAGAAATCATGTCCCTCCTTTCCAGATCCGAGACGACGACGGTTTTGTCCTTCCCGCCTGAGAACAGACGTCCTCCGTCGGACGAGAATTCGACCACCCGGCAGTCGTCGGTGTGCGCTTCGATCCGACCGAGCCCGTTGCATGCGTTAAGCCCGTATGTGAACGGGAGGAGGTCGCCGGCGCTCGTCGCCAGTACAATGATGTCGTTCGTGGGTGAGAAACTCGAGTCGTTGATGGAGTCTTCGATGTTGATGTACGGCGGTTTCGACTTGTCGATTCTCTGCCTTTTTTTGATGGCAGCGACGACGATCTCATCTTCGGCGGCGCTCTCCGCCCCAGAAGAATCGCACTCGTCCTCCCCGGCCTCCCAGTCTTCGTCGGACGTGTCCGGCTCCTCTTCCTCCGTCTCCCCTTCGCTCTCACAGCTCACTTCCGAGTCTTCCTGTGACGATGGAAAATTCATTTTACACATTCACCCGACAGCTACGAAAAATAAACAATCGCTACGAAACAACTAAAAACTGACTTAAAATCCAGCCAAATCTTTCTTTCTTTTCACCCCGTGTATCTTAAGAATAGCCGTTTTATAATATTTAAACCGAAACCCATAAATGTCCAACCAAGTATCAAAAATAATTGTGGTTGTATATGATTTTAGTCCGAAATTTATACGACTGCAGATTAAAATGGCAGTTGTTTTACTATGAAACCATTGTATAATCGTTATTTGGAGATCGTGTGAAGCGATCTCGTGTGACGCAGTTTTAGAAAAACATTTTCTTTATCGTGCCAATGTTTCGATCTTTATTGAGATCATCTTCAGAACCTGGGATTTATAAACATTGTTTAAATTATACAAATGTATATAGGATACGGAAAAAGTGAATTTATACAATGCTAAAAATTTTAGCCTCAATCGAAATATTTGTACTCACTCAAAGTGCGTTTTCTGTTTAGATGTGTTATTATTATGGGTGCCCTTTAAACACTTCGGCCCTGAAGATGATCTCAATAAAGATAGAAACTTTGGCACGATAAAGCAAATGTTTTTCTAAATCTACGTCACACCAGATCGCATCACACGATCTCCAAATAATCATTAACGAACGGTCACTAAACACCACACCATTGTATAACCTTCATTTCGGGCAAAAACCACATAAACCATAATTTTTTAGACATGAGCTCACATATATCCTCTATTTAAAATTGAAACCAACATACAATCTATGTTTTATACCCAAACCAACAACCTCTAGTGTAAAATTGACAACCACGCATAAACATGAAAATATGTGGAGTTATCGACTAGTGGTATATAGTATAAGATATTTATCGATTGTACAGTAAAAAAAGAAGAAACTTGGCAAGCTTTCGACCTTCAGTCTGAGACCAACAAATAACCTCAAATTTACACTATGGCCTACAATAACCCCCATTTTTAGACTGAAACCAACGTATAACCATAAATTACAATTTTCACACAACATATAACCTCCATTTTTTTTAGACTGAAACCATACCTGAACACAAATTGCAATTTAGACACTGCATATAACTTACACTTGTTTAGACTGAATGCAACACTTAACCATAAATTACAACGTAGACACTACTTTTAACCTCCATTTTTTAGGCTGAAAAGAACATATAACCCCAAATTACAACTTAAGACACTACATTTTATACCACCATTTTTATATTCTGAAATCAACATATATAACCTCACTTTCCTATTTAAGCCCTACATAAAACATAGATCAAATCACCATTAAGTCCCTTCGTATAACTTTCATTTTTTAGACAGCCTCAATTTACGATTCAGACTGCTCATGTAACCTCAATTTTTAGACTAAAACCAATATATAAATTCAAATTACAATTAAGACCTTTCATATAACCTCCATCTTTAGACTGAAACCAATGTATAACCACAAATTTAGACACTACATATAACCTCCATTTTGTTAGACTGAAACCAATACATAAACACAAATTGCAATTTAGACATTGCATATAATTTACATTAGCAGCTGGGTTTTTTTTTTTTTTTTTAATGACGCTCAATTTTAACGTGCGAAATGTTGAAATTATACCACAAATAAATGTTATAATAATAAATACTTAATATGGACTTGGGCGGTGAACCGCGAGGAGGTAACACCTTGTATAGCCAC
>CM077110.1:5855928-5880111 GCA_039619505.1 Cimex hemipterus | reverse complement strand
TCTAGCTTAGTTTAATTGTAGGTCGGTGGAGGAATATCAAGTACTCCACCGACCAAACGGAATGAGTGTGCTGTGTGAATGTGGTTAATTGTATGAACGTATTTATTCGTATGAATGATGTGTGTGAACGTGCATAGAATATAGACCTAGTGTGGGGCTGAAATGGCCAAGATGTCGAAAGCCCCATTAAAAAAAAAAAAAAAAAAAAAAAAAAAAAAAAAAAAAAAAAAAGAAGTGTACCGGGTATCCCAATTTTTTCTGACGAAACTCAGGGAATCGATTCTACTCTTTGTTTGGAGCAAAAAATGCCCAACACAAGTTTCGGAAACTCTATTTTGAAGATATTTGTCAATTTAGATTTTTCAATTTTTCGCTACCTTATATTATATATACTATACAGGGTGGGCGACCAAGAACTGAGGGGTTAAAGGCCAGAGTATACTCATACCCTATCCCTAAAAGGTCCGGGACTTGGTCGGTTCATGTGTCCTGCATAAACCTCTTGGTCTTGGTCACAAACCACAAAATTTTGGACCACTTTATCTTGTGGAGTGATTTGGTAATGTCCTCTCCTTCCAAAGTTTCAAATCTATCCCTGGCATACCTATCAGTATCATACATTGATATATCCAGGTTTATAAATAACGTTCTAGTAGAGTTGTTGAGAGTTGAGAAATTGAATGTTCGAAAACGTGAGCTAAGGTTAATTTGAGGGGGGTAGAAATGAATCAATTAGAACTCGCTTTGTAAAATATAAATGACACATCTGTGCAAATACAATCAAGTTTCAGTACCACACCCTACCTGATACCTTCTGTGATGACTATGGTTTACACATCAATCCCATCAAGCATTTTTCATTCAATCAGTCAAACAAGTGTCATTTTTATTTTACAAAGCAAGTTCTGATTGATTTATTCCCCTTCAAATTTACATTAGCTCATGTTTTCGAACATTCAATTGTTATTTTTCAACTCTACTAGAACATTTATTTAGAAACCTGGATGTATCAGAGTAAAGCATAATAGGTATGTTTTTGTGAAATTTGACAAGTTGTAGGTATTTTTTCTGTAACCGCAATAGAACATGCAATCATGACCAACATTTTAAATTTTGTAATTTTAACATGTTCCAACTGATATTGGCTAACATTTTACGTCATTCAGATTATTGAAAATAAAAATATCTTACAGAAAATTTAGCGTTCTTTCAAATAGTTTAATTGGATTTGTTGAAGTCTCAACGTTTTGGAAGTTGTAAGCGTTTTTATGTGGTAAGGTGGTGAATAATTCAAAAACCTAAATTGGCGAATATCTTCAAAATAGAGAACTTTCCGAAAATTTTTTCCTGGGCATTTTTTGCTCCAAACGAAGAGTAGAATCGAATCGTTGAGTTTCGTCACAAGGAAATGGGACACCCGGTATAACTTACTTCACAGTAAATAAACACATAGTGCATTCTTATTAAATTTTTATTTGATATTTTTTCATATTTAAATGAAAATAGGCCGTACCTGAACGAATTCCTCGAAGTTGGCGCAGCCGGGGAGGATGTCGCCCTCCTTTACCAGGGCGTCGTCCATCTGGTCGCCGTCGACTTTTGTCCTTTCTGGCTCAATCTCGTACTCTTCTATCGGCCCTGGACATCCGCCTCCGTGCCAAAATAAAAAATAAACCTCAATAGATTTAAACGAATTTCCTCAAACGGAAATTAAAAAACAATGACGGCATTCGAAGGCGAGACAGGCCGGAGGGGCGGACTGGACCGAGCCGGGGAGGTTACTCAAGAAGTCTTCAGTCCCACGATCCCATCGGCACTGGCGTTCACCTACAACTTTGTAACACTAATAAACAACTAGTTTATTCCATAAAAAGATTATAAACAAATATTTAACTATAAAACAAAATTTTAACAATATTTAATGTTCAAAACTATTAAAATTTGAAAGGGGGTCAAATGATTGTCTTTCATTTTGGAAACAACCGCGAACTCCCGCCATTTTTAAATTTGCCACTTTTATTTTATTTAAAAGGAAATATTACATAATATTATATTAAAAAAATAATTATTATTACAAATATATTAACCAAATTAAATTTATTAGGTACGCAGAACAAAGTCAGCCTCTGCTGGGTCCTAGGACACATGGGTGTAGATGGCAATGAGAAAGCGGACACCCTTGCAAAGAAAGGGGCAGTTACACCGCTGACAGGACCCGAACTCTTCTGTGGCATAGGAATCCACACTATCAATGAACATCTCAGACAGAAGGACAAAAAGAAAATAAGGGAACATTGGAATTCGCTTATTGGACCCAGGCAATCCAAGAATCTTCTAACCAATTTTGGGAAGAAAGAAATTACAGAATGTGTCAAAGGAGGCAGGAATAAACTGCGAATCCTAACAGTATACTGTAGATTAAATCGGCATCTAAAGAAAATTGGAATAATCCAGGATGGCACATGCAGATTCTGCAAAGAAGCAGAAGAGACACCAACACATTTGCTAACAAACTGCGGAGCAACATTAGCCCGTAGGAGGAAGTGTTTTGGGATGTACAATGTGACCATAGAAGAACTTCAACCAATAAAACCGGGCCTATTAATCAAGTTCCTTGATGAAATAGGACTCACCAATGTGCTCTAGGCAGAGAACGGGGGATACAATAGCTCTTAAAGGGCGCAGTATACAACACCCTGAAATATCATCATTATCATCATCATCATCAATATATTAACCAGAAACATTTCAAACCCAGAAGGCTTGAAGTTGTTGCATTGTAGGGCGCCCTGAAATGTATTTTATTTTTACTGGCAAATATACTAAGCTACAATTCAATATAAGAGCTTCAACTGTAAACAAATAAATAGTGTATACAATAAATAATTAAATAAAATAATACGGGTCTTCCTTACTTGATTAAAGATATGTGAGTTCGTCACACTGACACTTACACACCCCAATAAAATTATGGGCCACACTTCATTTTCTTCTTATTCTTCTTCTTACTTTCTTATTTCTTCTTATTAGTTTCTACAAAATATTATAATTTAACCAAAATATATTTAAATAAACGTTAATTACAAAAGTACAGTTATAAATTCTTCTTTCATTTTATCTGGTTTTTGTTTATGAATATTTCGTATTGTATCAATAATTACATTCCACAAAATTATAGGCCATTTTCAGTCTTATCTAAATCTCTTGTGAAAATCATCTTCAATTTAGTGTTGTGTTTTATCCACATCTTGAATAATATATTTGCTATTTTTTTCTTTTGAATTTTTATTATGCCTAGGGGGTAACTATAACACAAAGTTTTTTCCCTTCCATCTTACTGGTACACCTAATAAGAGGTATGTAATTTATTGGCCACATTCTTTATATGACTATTACATGTGTTTTACAATCAATGGTATATTCAGATACACTTTAAATATAATTATTAGCATTGCATGTAGATGTCTTGAATTAACATTATACATCTTGAATATTTTAAATTAAGTCAAAGTTGAGTTTTTTAATAAATGCAAAAAAATTGTTTTAAATGTTGGTGGCCATTGTTCTCTTTATAATACTATTGCACAAATCAAATCAAATCTTTCCTTGTCAAATTTTGGGCTCCGCCCCATGCTCATCTGAAAATCATCTTTGACAATCTTGAACCTTTTAAGGTGTGCTTTATTTTTTCTGTGACCAGAGAAATTCTAAGTGTTTGATCTCTAGTCTTACTGCTGGATATTTTTTGGTATGACTTGCATTATCAATGTTCAGCCACATTTCATCCCATTTTAATTGAAATTTCTCTCTGGCTGTTTTTAGTATATGTGTTGAAAGTTTCTGTCCTCGCTTATCGCTGCTTTTTCCTTTGCTCCCCTGTATATCAAACCTTTAATCCACTTTATTGAGATTTTCCAACCTTTCTTTTCCAAATCAGTTTGTTACAGGAATAACGTTTTAGTCTTGATGTCTAGATGTCTTCATCTCTAGAAATATAATTTTATAAAAAATTAGGGTGGCCTATACATTTTGTGTATTTTAGACCAAAGCAGGATGCGTCCTGCATGTAGAGAAAGGTTGTCCAATACATCATGCGTAATTAAAAGGTGCAACTCCTTGGCTTTGTATAGAGAGCGTGTGTAGGTCTGCCCCCCAATTTATATTATCTGTATATATTCTGTATTATATGTATATTATAGTATCTGAATCCGCTGTTTCAATTATTGTATTTAGGTATACAATTATTTATTTATATGCGTAAATATATGCAGTAATAATTTCTATAAAAATTTAAACAATACATAACTAATAATGAATAACTGACACCTAAATAATAATATACATATAACAACAATTGAAAATATGAACATATTCTACATGACAAATGCAATTGAATCATTGTAAGTGTGTGGTTATTAGTGACCGTTAACCGATATTTATTTAGAAACCAAGAACACTTTGAGCCCTGAAGATGATGTCAATAAAGATCGAAATGTTGGCACAATAAAGAAAATGTTTTTCTGAAATCTACATCACATCAGACCACATCTCATGATTTCTAAATAAATAAATATAGTGTTGTGTAATAAATAATACACATTTGTATAAAAATATAAAAAAGAAATGAAAAGGATAGAAATTTAATTAAACAATAGAAATATATAATACAAAACAAGTGCAATTACCATTATCAATGTATGTAAAAAAAAGTTTAAATTGACTTAAGGAAAGTTAAAAAGTGCCACAATTGAAAGGAAATTTAATATGTGTTTCCAGTAGTCAATTAAATTTGTACTGTAATTAAATTTTTATTTTTTAAAATTGGCCAATTGTTTTGTTAATTTGTTGGATTCTTGAATGGTCAAGAACGAGTTAGTTTAGAAAACAACGTTTTGATTTTTTGCCATTATTTTTATTTTGGTCATCTTTGGGTGAAACTGTTGTGATTGTGTTGAGTTTTTGTATTTAGTTATCTTTATTAATGGTTACTATTTGTTTCATTTAATCTATTCAAAGTATGAATATACCTGGGTTATTTTTAAGGAATTTTTTATTTTTTGTAAATGTTTGTTGTGCTGTATTGGGATTATTTGTTGTTAGGTGTTTTAAGGGATTTATGGTTGTGTTGATGCACTTGATGCAAATTGTGCCTTTCTCATCACCGTGTTGGAAGTTCTGAAAAACAATTTAGCAGTTGGGAAATTGGGACTGTCATAAACATATAAAACATTTCAAATATTAGTAGGATACATAATATAATTATTTAAGAGACCGGTTGTTTAATAATTCCTTCATGAGGAGCTGTCAAGACCTTTTCATTTTAGTCCAACATTTCGGCCTTTATTGGGTCATCTTCAGGGGGTTAACAAGTTTTTTCTTTATTAAAAAAATAATATAAAAATACAAATAAAGAATAAAGAAGGGCCAACACTTTTAACCAACAAAGGAATAAATAATACAATAACGGTAATAAATAAATCCTCAATTTCAAGCTTGTTTTATGTTGTTTTAAAAGGGAGGAGAAAGGGTCCTAAATTATCATATTCCTTAGTACTCCTCGGATCCAACAAAATATTTTTCATTTGGAATTTGTAATATGGAAATCTGTTAAATCGATTAACTGTAGATAGTAATTATTTAAGAGTTTGTTAGTAAATATCAGGCCACTATTTTAATCATCTTGTGTTTAGCGGTTGCAATTCTTCCTTATTCTGTAAATTTTTTATAAATATTATACAGAAAACACACACTTTGAGTGGGCACAAATAGTTTGATTAAACCTAAATCTGTAATTGTGTTCATTGTCAAAATTCATTTTCACATCTTCTATGGTTTTGTATAATTTAAACGATGTTTATAAATCCCAGGCTCTAAAGATGTCTAAGTAAAGATTGAAATGTTGGCACGATAGAAAAAATGTTTTTCTAAACCTACATTGATACCACAATCTTTAAATAACTGTATAAAATTGAACATTGTTCGTATTATTAAAAACAGAATAAAAATCTTGGTGATTTTTGTTTCAATCTGTCCTAATGTACTTCGTTGATATGATCTTCAGAAATGACCAGTACTGAGAACGTTGATAAAACACTGACTGCAGAATGGAAATGGACAGAATTTTGTTGATTAACCGAAGTGTACTGCTGAGGGGTTCGTAGTACCAAGAAATTATAATTAACAAAATTCGACACTGTAAAATAAATACAAATGTATAGGATTATAAAAAACAATCTCATCTTAAATGTAATTTTAAAATTTGTACAAAAAAGGCGGGATCCAATATGATCGTATGTCGTGAGAAACGTCTGATGACAGCACTGTTGTTACAAATTAAACTCATAGAATAGGTTTATATTCAATAACACTTATATTAATGACCTGTACCTTTTTTTTAAACTTTGAGGAGTTCAAATGTGTCGATTGTAATGGGTTGTATTGAAAATATAAAAGGGGGAATAATGACAACAGGTGGTTTCTGTCAATGCTGACAGTTGTCAGATGGGATGTTCTGCTGATTATTGTCCAGACTTGACAGACATGGAGAAGCTCCTGGGCCTCCTGCTTCTTCTTCTGGGCGTTGTGTTCGTGTCCTCGTTCGCTGTACTAGTCGCCCTCTGTCGCTACAAGATCCTGCGTAGAGGTCTGCGCCTGCGTCCCAAGTAAAATTTTTATTTTTATGCCTGATTTTAATTGAGAACAAAAAGATTTATTTAAAATTATTAACAGATTGTTTTCTTTTTGGCTGAAGCATCACGTTTACGCTTGCTCCTTTCGAGCTTGCATTTCAAAGCGTAATTCTGTTGTACGAGCATCTCGAGTACAACCTCCTGTCTCGCCTCTTCAGACCGGAGTGTTTTAAGCCGTTCGTTTGCTTCATCGAGAACGTCAGATTTGGTCATGCCGTGTTGTACTGGGGTGGGGCCAGAGTAAAGGTACGACTGGAGCTTTCGGTATGCTTTGAGCACCCCGGCTCGCTTTCTTAAGCTTACACTTGTCCCTGTACCAAGAGGGTCGGGCTCACTATTGCTTTCACCCAAATCGGTGAGATAGCCATCTTCGCTGTCGTCAGAGAGAAACAGCGCTTCCATCGATACACTCTTCTCCGAAAGATTGTCCTCTTCATTCAAAACGGATCCATTTCCAACTTTTTCCATCTTTTTTTTACTGTTTTTTATTATTACCAGTCAAAATACACTATTTATAAGAATACAAACACAAAAACAATCAAGGCCCAGACTTAAGCCTTTTTTCAATTCTGCCTGTTTGATTTTCTCAATTATTTAATATTGCCAATTGAAATATAATTATAATATAATAAATACCTTGAAAAACCATGTCTGATAATCTTATTGACATTATTATTATTATTACTTTACATTTAAAATTATGAAGTAGATTACATAAATCAATTACTTCATAATTAACTAAACTACTCAAGACTCCATTAATGAAAAATGCCACTGCCTCTTTAATAATTCAAAACAGTTATAGATATTATTTCCATAATAATTATAATTATTATTTGTATTGTTTGGATATTAAAATAAAATTTAAATAAAGAAAATTAAAAAAACTTAGGATTTAGTGTGGACTGTATAAAAAAATGCCATAGCAAGATTGAGGACCCGTTGCAATGCCACAAACGACCTATAGTTCAGGAAGTGAAGAATAGGATGGGGAATTTGGGAAATATTCAAGGAAAATTGAAGCAGAATATTAGAGGTTTTTTTAATGAAGTGTAGAGAGGTGAGCCGAGAAGAGGTTTTTCATTCATAATAGATTTACATTAACAGAGAATCAGGACTGCTGGAAAAAAGACAAAGGGAGAGGAACCAAAACCTTATTAATTTTTAAGGGCATTTTAACAGCAAGGTGGTTTCACACATTGACATTTGAACTTCAACCTTAAGTTAATATAACTTCTGAATTTGATAGACTACAAACACATTCACTCATAAACTAATCAATCCTATTGCCATTCAAAGTTTTAATTTATTTTTTAAATATATTTAATTTGTAAGCACAACCACCACCAGCTCGGTTGGTTTGACTTTACCCCCTCACTATTGGATTTTCACATTTTTTGGTACCGTTTTTTTATGCTGGATTCTTCCTGTAACTTTTAAGCCTCGTTCGGCTTAAATCCAAGCAATATTGTAAAAGTTAAACTAATTTGAAAAAATCCCATTTTTAACCAGGATTTTTTCTCAAATACAATATTTCCAAACCAGATTTCTTTCTTTAACAACTCAAATTAATTTTTTCTTATATATAAGAAAATGAAACCATAGACGTTTGTTAATTTTTTGTTACCAAATATGCCAAGATTTCTTTTAAATTAAAATTTGCGGTAAAAAGCGAAAGTCCTTAAAATTGTGTTTGTTATTAAAAAATATGGTATGGCCATCACACATCGTTTTTTTGTAAATCTCACATTGTCACGAGAAAATAATTAATTAAATAGCTTAAATAAAATTAGGTAGTTAACTAGTAAACCATTATTTTCAGTGAATTTGAAGAAAAAATTAACCGAATCTAGTTAACGTCAGCTACTAACAAGAACAAAAGTGTTTAATTATTTTTTTATGTTTTTTATGTTTATGGTGTGATATTATGTATAAAATAAATAATAATATACACCAATAGTTTTCAAACCATTCCATAAATTTTAAAGTAGCAAATTTTTAGGCCTTCTGATTTGATTATGCAAAAGAAAGACATCTACCTTTCACTCCTTACTGCTGTGAGCGTTTAAAAAAAATTTTTTTTTCCATTTTTTCCTTTGGGAGGAGATAGTATCGCATCAGGGTGAAAAACAATGTTTAGAGAAGGTTGGCATTTTTATGATCTACCTGGATTCGCCCTTGCAAGAATCCCGTTTTAAATTAAAATTTATTCATTAGTTAGAATTATGAATTTTTGTCCCATAATATAAACATTTTTCGTAGGCTTGTGTGGTCAATAATAACAATAATGGAGTATAGAGCAACAGGATCATTATCCTTTTCTTCTTTTATTCAAATACAGTAACCCCTTAGCATTTGCAGGTGTTTGGTTCCAGTAAATTGCCATGAATGTAATGTTGATTATTGTAATAATTCAAATAAACATAATTGAAGACAACAGTGTTTATACATGTTTTCATTGTTTGTATCTTTTGATGTGCAAGGAAAGAAATGACTAATAATAATAATTAATTTCTTTAAGAATTACCACTTAAAGATTTGAAATGTCCTCAACATCCCTTTTAAACTTAAAACTTTGATTAAAAATGGGTCGAAATCCATTGCTCTTTTAATAAGCTGGTCCCTCGAGATTAAAATTTTCCTGAGCTGTTTTGAAGAAAAGCTTTGGCCTGCACAGAAAATGTAAAAATTAACATGTCCAAAATTATTATTCTTAGGCATTTTGTGACACAAACTCCACAAAAGAATCAAATAAAATGAGAAGAAAGAAGGAACATGGAAAGCAGGCAGAAGTTTTGTGAGTCCATGAGAGTCTCCAATCCACTTCTTTAAAGAATTATTTTCAACACAAAAATTGTTTACACAAATTTTTTTTGTGGATAAAGAAATCAGACTTCTGCAAATGTCAAAACTTTCCGAACTTTTTCATACGTGTGTCACAGTCTGCTCTTGATTCAACAAGACGTGCCCAACTGTGAATCATTTTTATTAGAAACAGAGCCCCAGAGGTATTGATTGAACCTGAATACAACCAATCAGGTGCCTTTTTATAATAAAATTTAATTCAAGTTTGAAAACAATTTATTAGTCACACAAGAAAATAACAATTAAAATCAATAAATTTCCTTTTTAAATTTTAAACAAACAAAACTTTTAACTGTTTGGAACAAGGGTGGATGGGGGTACTCACTGTTTACAGTCTAACCACTTGTACCAAAGCACTCTATTTTAGGGAATCCAACACTTTTTGAATTCTTTTCAGGATTGCCCACTTCTTTTGTCTATCATCTACATGGAATGTACTTGTTCACTTCTAGACTCGACTATCTCTACCCTCATTGCCCAGATCCTCTTTTATTTTTACTCTAGGCCTAATCATGAAATCTAAATCACATTGTCACTGAAATAAATTGAAATGTGACATGTGAATAGTGAAAACCGTGAGAGTTAAGGGATTACAGTACTATAACTACATTAATGCAACTTAGCAGTAATAATAAAACAAATACACAATAACATTTTTTTTGTAAATACAATTTTGGGCATTTTAATTTATTGCCTCGCAATTTGTATTTTCTTTATATTCATTTCATTTTATTATACACAACAGCAACTCCAAAATCTCTGAAAAAAGAAAGACAATCTTGCATGCAGAACTCTCATTCAAACATAGCAAACGTTCAAATTTGTGAAAAGATCTCATAAATTCCAATAAATTTAAGAAAGCAGAAAAGTGTTTTTTGAAACTAACTCTGACGACCTAGTAACTCCTTTACATCACTTGAAAAGTTGAACCTTTCCCTTAAGGGTTGCAAAGTGTGATACTCGACCAAAATATGTTTTACAGCCATTCTGAATGCATTGAGGACAAGTTGGAAGGTTGTTGCCTATTATGGTTCAGCATGATGTGACCTGTTCTAATCTAGAGAAAATTAAAAGTTCTTTTTTATTGATTATTTAGAAATTTTTGAGGTATAGATTCTGGTGTGATCTACGTTTAGAAAATATTTTCTTCATCGTCCCAACATTTTTGTCTTTGTTGAGATCATTTTCAGTGCCTGGGATTTATAAACATTGTTTAATTTATATAAATACTTGTCAGAAGTGAATATGAATTTGTTTATTGATGTATACAATATGGAAATTTTAGTTTTGTTAAAGTGTTAGTACTCACTCAAAGTGGATGTTTTCTGTGCAGATATGTCACATTTGTGAGTGTTAGTAAGGTATAATTTTTTATATATGTTTGATTTTGATGGAATGAGGAAGGAAGTAGAGATGGAAATTCATTTTTCTCTGAGATGAAAAAGACTGACAACGGGGTAAAAAGTAATGATTTGTCGTTCAGGCTTAGATAGCCTTTCAGGATTATTAGGGAAAGGAGATATAAATTGTCAGAAATTTAGACTATGCAGAATCGTATGATGTGTGGAGAGTAATGATTGTTTTATAACATGTTATATTTGTATTATTTATATTCAGAGTGTTTACATGTGTCGTCCTGTAACTGATGCTGTCTTTATCTCTGTTAATGTATACCATTTCTAAAAAGTTATGTTTGTGTTGTTTTTTGGGTTGTTGAAATTGTAATTGTGTTGGTGTAGTGGCAGGTAGACAGTGCTGTAGTCCCCCCCCCATCGTAGATGTTTTTTTCTATTTAGATATTGGGATGTTATTCCAATGTAAGTTACTGGACAATTTATATAATTGAGTTTGTAAATTACACCAAACTTACTTGTGACAGGTGTGGGATGTTTAATTTTTAAAAAAGTTTTACAGTCAGTTTTTGAATGAATGTAATATATGTTGATTTGTCATTGATATTATTGAAGTAGTGTTATTAGTGAAGTGGATGGTGTTAGTGTTGAATTGTTATGTATTATATGTTTCTTTGTATATTTTTATGTTCTTGTGGTAAAAAGATTCATGACTCAGGGTAATAATTTTGTGAACTTTTGGCTGTTTATTGTATGAAGGGGATGATGTGATGTAAAGTTGAGGTAGTGATCTGTGTTTCTAGGTTTTGGACACTTATCTGTGATTAATGTCCCATCTGGTTGTTTTAAGTGTACATGTGTACATAAAAAGTTTTTTTTTCCGTGTGTAAACTGTAGACATGGGTGGAAGCTGTTAAATGTATCTACTGTAGTTTGAATTGATCTTACACGTTATTAACACATTTATAATAATGGTTCGGCACTGCTATATAAACACATTCTAAACTTTTCTTCTCTCTAATGTATTTTGATTTATATTGCACATACAACAGTTTTCATTCATTCTTAAGGAAACCATTTTAGTTTTCTGTTAAGTGAGTTCTGTGAGTGAAGGGATTTTATTGTTGGAGCTGTTTGTAAAACTTGTCCCACATACTCTTTTCCTGATAAAGATAGTTTTTTTAAAGGATACCAGGAACTGGAGTTCCCCCTGAGCAGCTGTTTCCTACAGCTTATTGCGCTTTACTCCTGGCTCCATTTTTGGGGGCTTGAAACACGAATGAAGGTTGGAACCAAATTCCAGGTCGATGAGATCCAATTCTGCCCCTAGGGGAGGGCCTTCTGTTGATGAGTGCTGTGTCAGTTTATTTCAATTCATTGCTTTTCTTACAAGACTTCAGTTTTTAGTATAGCAAGATAAGTCAGGAAAGAGCGTCCCTTTCCATATCCAAATTGCAATGTATTCTTCTCTGGACCGTACCAACCGCCTGTTTACCATTCACTTTGCTCAGGCAGTTGAGTGAAATTGGTCTATTATTTTGGACTAAAAACTTCTTTCCAGTTTTTAGGATCGGTATAACCACTACTTCTCTCCAATAAGAGGGAAAAGAACACCCACGAAGTCCAATAATCCAAGATTCCAACCTACTCTCACTTATAATTTATTATTTTATTTAAAAATCATTTTTATATGTAAATTTTATTTTTATTTCAACTTACTTTTTTTTAACAGTCATACTCGTATAAGGCTCGTTGAAAGACAGCCAGCCAAGACGGATCGCCTGGACGAACGGTGCAAGGAGTTAGTCGGACTTTGTGGATCACTGTACCTACCTGCTTGGAGGATATCAGAGGGCGACTTGCACGACCTACGCCGTATAGTCGACCTGGCGCGTAGCATTACAGAATCTGATCTGGGCACGCCGATCTGCGATGACACGGCCAGACTTCTCATCCAGGCATCCAAAACAATGGCCAGGGTGGAAGAAAGGCTAAAAGTAATTTTTTCCTCTCTTACTCAACAGTTTCTTTGCTGTTTACGCTTTCAAAATCTCACTGATGGACTGTGTTAGTCCGATGTATGCAAGTGTTGATGAAAAATCAAATCATGAAATTTTTTTGAGATTTTGAATTCGTTTATACACAAGGTGGCACAGTATCAACTAGCTGATAGGAATCTCACCTATTTAAATACATCTTTTTTTAACCCACTGACAAATTTAAATGAAGAAAAACGTACCTTAAGACTTTCCTTGATTAAATATCTCTCTTGTACATAGTTAAATGTCATATTTATTAAACTTAATGTGCACTTTCCTTCTTGATATAATTTTACACATATTGACCACAGAATCAACAACTTATAACATTATCTTTGATTCAGGTTCCAAGTGATCCATTGGTTGTGGGTTTTTTCAAATATTTTTTTACATTTTCCTGTTGCAGGATGTTGAAGAGATTTCAACACCGGACAACACTGTTGACATGATACAGATTTGACTAGCACCAGTACAGCCAGACCTGCTGAATCACCGTTTATAAAAAAAATGTTAATCATAATCAACAATATATGTTAATAAGAATATTTTTTTACCTTTTTTGTTTGACATTTGTTCCCTAAAGATGAATGTGAAATTTGATCCTTACCTGACAGGTGAGGATAGATAAAAATCAAATCGTCAGGAGGGAGGGAATAGAAAAACGGGGAAATCTACCCAATATCTTATAGTAAAAAAAGTTTTATTTACAAAATACAAACTACAAAAAAAAAAAAAAAAAAATCAAATTTTCAATATATAAAAAATTTCATCTTTTGGCCGGGGGGGCGCAACGGCCTTTGTATAAAAATCTGCCTCTTGAATGTGGGAGGGAATGGGTTGGTGGAGGGAGAGGGTCGAACACCGGTCGAATAGAACCGTACGGACCCATAGTATTACAAGCGAGCCTTGCAATATTGTATGCCTAAGGGAGCAGCACAGGGTAGAAAACATAAAATCAAAAATTGTGATTTTCTTCTTTTTCAATTAAGATTTAACGGAAAAAAAAATCACAAGCTCAGATTTGTCCAATTCAAAAAGGTCTACACAAAAAATTATCGTAGGTTCAGACTCAATAATTCATTATTAATTACATTTAATTTAATCCTAAGAGGAAAACATTTTCATTTCATTTAATATATAAATGTTTGTTTTAAAAAAAATTAATATTGACCTGTCTTAACAAATAAGTCAGTCTCAAAAACATACGAAAAAATTTATATTTTACAAAAAAAAAAAAAAAAATTCCCCTTTTTTGTAAAATAGAAATTTTTTCGATAATTTTTTCTTGTTTAAAAAAAATTATAAAATAATTAATACTTTTCTTTGTCAAATTGATAAATTTAAAAAGTCAAGAAATTTTAAATGGATACGACTAATTTAAGGGTGATAAGAGAAGGTGGGGTGGCAAACTGGGATTTTAACTTCTTTTTTTCTCTCTTTCTTTTATCGAAACCCAAATTCCATGCCTGTCTTTCCTTTACATTTTTCCCCTTTAAATATAAAAATTTTAACAATAAAAAAAAAGAAAGAAAAACAAGGACATTGAAGATAAAATTCGACTCAGCATAGTTGATTTATGTTTGTACAGCGGAAGTGAGGAGATGCTTATTAAAATTTGTTTGCTTTTTTTTTATGAAGAGGAAGTATTTGTGTTCTCTTACACATGTAACTTGTCGTCGTCATCATATTCCCAGTCAGGCTTTTTTTAAATTATTTTTTTAATATTTTTCTTTTTTTTTTTATACCACCTGGTAAAATGTGCCTGGAACAGAGAAGAAAAAGAGTACAAGTTAATCACAGTATGTAAACATCTAATATATATATATATATATTTTTTTTTATTTTTTTTATTTTTTTTATTTTTTTTTACTTGTCACATTATGTTTATTTAAAGGAAAGAAATAATGGATTTACTGGGGGCTTGCCTCTGTCTGCATGTGGAAAAAAAAGAAATATCTGAGTATTTATTTAAGCATGTGAAAATTTAAACTTTGGTGTGAAAGCTGCAAGAGTCAGGAGCGTGGACTACCCGCGGATTTCATCCCAGAAAACACAGCCCTCTTCCCTCGATCGAGTCGACAGGGAGGATTTTCCAGAGGATTTCGGGTCAACAACGATGGAGCTTTTCACCGATCAAAGCTGCTGTCCGAAGGTTACTCTGCTTGGGTCACCGAACTGTTTGTTCCTTTTGTATATGCACATAGCTGTTCAAAAGTATAAATTTCAAGTTTACATGTTAATTTAAATTATGGTATTTTAATTTATATATGTAGGATTTAAGCTTTATGCTTTTTTAGATAAGTTGAAGGCCGGCGAAGGATTAGGTTTATTTACTTTGTTCATATTTTCTCCTCTTTTTTTAAAATATTTTTTTTTACATAATTATACTGAATAATTTTAAGTTTTATATGGATTTGTCTTGTTTATTTATTTATTTATTTATTTTGTTTTACAACCAGTCATTTATGCCGATTTTTTAAGTTTTTTTTTTTTTTTCCGATCAGCCATTTGTTAATAGTTCCCCTCACAACATCCATTATGAGTGGCACAGGTGAGGCACTGGTATTATTCTTTTTCTTTTTGAATTAGACCAGAGATTGAATTTGGCCAAGATTTCAATGGTGTTTCCGGGCGCTTGTTTGGTGCCTGTGACCTAGTGGTAACTATCACTCCCTTGGGGTCTCGAAATTTGTGGGCTCAACTCCAAACTCCAGTATTATTTACTTTTCTCTTTTTATTTTTATTCTTCTCTCCTTTACTTTCTTTAACCTTATTCCTTCCCCCCAATTTCGGTATTTATCCCTTACCAAAAATAACATGGCGCTCAACAATTTCCTACCCTTCCCCACATAACAACTTAACCAACTGTATGTGATGAAAGTAGTTGTAAAGGTTTAACTAGAATACAAAGATTTGAAAAAGGATGAGAAAGATTAACTGAAAAATACTCACTTAAGGGTAAAAAAAATTTGTATCACACAGGTTTCACAGACTGTCTCTGAAGTGTCGGCGATATCGTGACCGTGTGCAGCCTTTGCCTCTTGGCCGACCGGTAGATGTCCTCTTCTTTCATCACTTCCTGAAGGAGGTCCAGTTCTTTATACATGTCCTCAGGGATCTGATGTTTAATTTGACAGAATAAAATTTATTATATTATATAAATGCAATTTCTTCCTGTAATTCCTTACGTCGATTCCGAGGTCCATGTCGGCTAGCCTTGAGTCGAAGGGTTTGAGGGATGGTGGGACTTCCCCTTCATCTTCGGAGTCGGTGTCTCCAACCTGCACTACCGTCCTGTCATTTTCTTCGTCTTCTTCTTCAGATTCCTCTGCGTCTTCATCTCCATTGTCATCGTCGTCGTCATCATCATCATCATCATCATCATCATCCTCTTCTTCTTCATCTTCATCATTGACTTCCTCAATCTCTTCGATGTAGTCCTCGTCGCAACCATCGATGAGCTCGATGTAATCCTTCCGGTTCCCGACAGGCTTTAGCTTCAGATCTCCGCGCTCCAACTTCTCAAGATAGTCTGGGTAACGCATTGCCCTTCTTATTCCTTTCGGGTCTTTCCTCGACCACTTCGCCACCTCGTCATCCATCTTCGAGATCTTGGCCGGGTTCATCGCCCAAAGGCAGCCCTTCCGGCATCCGCCTCCACCTGGATTGCCTTTTTCAATCTTTTCAAAACACTTGTTGAGCGAAAGGTTGTGCCTTACGGAATTTTTCCAGCCGGACGGCGCCGATATGAAGTAAGGGAAGTGTTCACACATAAAATTGTAGATTTCTGACACCGGGAGGCTGCCCGTCCTCGAATTCTTAAGTGCCATGGCTATCAGGCACGAGTATGAGTACGCTGGCTTTGGGTAGTCTTCAAGGTAACGCGTTGATTTTGCCATCTGGGCCATCTTTTTTGCCTTCTGGTTCTGACTGTGCTGTTTGATAAGAGACTCCACCTGGTTCACTTTAATATATGTTGGTTGCATCTTCAACTGTGGCCTTTTTGGTTTAATCATCTACAAGAAAAAAATCATTATTAAAATAAATAAATAAAAAACTTTAAACAATCAACAAACCATTGAAATCGGCTTTCCACCTGACACTTTTATGCCATTCTCGATCAGCTTTGGCCTAATCGAGAAAGGTGAATGTTTTGTTTCTTCCACTTGTTCTTGCCGTCCCGATGAGTCTTTTCCTTCTCTAGTCTTTAAAATCTAAAAAATAAAAAGTACAAATAAAAAACAAATAAATATTTTGGAGATTAAATTTCATACGCTGTTCCAATTGCTGTGTTGAGGTTGTGTGATGTTTGACATTTTTGGCTCGACTTCCATATCTTCCTCTTCCTCTTCGTCATCATTTTCTTCCTCCTCCTCATCATCATCTTCCTCTTCCTCATCTTCCTCTTCTTCGCCTTCTTCCTCATCGTCTTCAACCTCTTCATCCTCCTCCTCTTCCTCTTCGGCCATTTTCTTTTCTGTTCGAGTCTCAGTGCCGTTCAACATTTTCTTGGCCTTTAGGCTGTCGTTGACTTCGACGTTGTAGTGAGAGTATGGCTTGACTGGTATGACAAGCTTCGGATTGACCATGAGGCCCGGCCCAGCATCAACAGCAAGCAGGTCGAGCGAAAGGTTCTGTGTCGACTGTTCGGTCCAGTCGTGCCAGTCATCATTGAACCCGCCGCCAATGCCGCCATTGATGCAGCTGAGGCCATGCTCTTTCATCAGGTCGACCTCGAATTCAAGCGAGTACTTCATATCTCCCTCCAGCATCTCATTCAGCGACAGCATGTCACTATTAGTCTCAAAATACATATCCATTTTAAACCTGGGAAAAACAACAAATTAATTAGAATGAAATAAAGTAAATAAGTTGAACTAATAGTTAATGAAGCAATAATGTCATTGTTTTTAGGATAGGCTGTAAATCTGTTCGCCTGACAACTAAATATGAATCGAAGAACGTTTCAAAATACTTAGGGAAAATACTAATGTCGAAATCGCCCCACAGAAAAGACAAAACGTTATTTACTTAAAAGTGTACTTAGTATTGTACAACATGGAATCATCAAACAAGAGTCATCATTAATTTGGGACCACTGGGGAGTCCAGGAGGGGGCTGCGTAACGGAAGCCTCTCAGGAATTGATGGGTATTGCATGAATAGACAAACAGTCTGAAGAACATCGCAAGAAAGGACTTGACTGTTCCACACCCTATAACAATCAGGTGAGAAATTTTTTACAAGAACAATATTTACAAGAAGTAAAACGAAGCAGGATGGCAAAACAAAATAGCACTACATTTTATTATTAAAAATCGTATGAACTTTTTTTAAAGGTGCATACACACTGTGTTCAATCAAAGACAATGAATATATTGAGACGAATATTGGTTCCCAACATATCAGCCTTTTATATTTGGAATAATGGAATAAATTCAGATTACAGAAAGTGCAATAATATATATATACATATGTACAAAAATTGTTTAATTAACAAAATGTTAACCAATTTTAAAAAAAGAAGAGATTTTTGAAGAAACAAAAAAATATTACAATGCAATATGTATAATATTTTGTCTATGGAACAATAATTTTTTGTTAACATCCTCTTTACTTCGAATTTCTCAGTAGTCAAAACCAATTGCTGCAATGGTTATATTTATTTATAATTAATAAATAAAAAGTGAACAATAAAAATTATTCCATTGACGAAATGTTAAACCTATTTATAATCCATATAACTGTAAATTTTTCTTCAACTAGTATTTAAAAAGTAATAATAATAATAATAATAATAATATTTTCTTGTAATTTTTTTTTTTTTTTTAGGAATGTACATATTTTTCAACAATCTCTGTAATCCGGATTTTTTGTTATCCAAACTAACTGCTATGGGGGGGGGAGTTATTCAGATTACTGAAAAATTCGGACTACAGAGGGGGGTTAAAAATATAAGTTATAAATTACTATCTTTAATTTATATATACACAATCTTTAATTTATACAAAAAAAATCGTCCATTCCAACATCCAGAACATTAGAGAGCATTATATGCAATTTTATTTCTAAAGTTAAATTCAGTTTAACATTTGTCATTTCAATATAATTTTCCTTTCTAAAAAAAAAAAAAAATAATAATAATAATAAAAATGAAAAGGGGTGAATATGTGAATATTTTTAAAAGTGGAGAAGACGTTACCAAGGTCAGGCTAACGGAACCCCCCAAAAAAGGGGGGTGGGATTCCCACTAAAAAAAAATAATAATAAAATAAAATAAAAACATGAGGGAAGAAGTGATATCTCGTTAAGTCAAATAAAAATTTAAACAAAAAACTCAATTTAAAAGAAAAAAAGATTAATTCCCCTGGTGGAAAATTATAATTAATTCCCTTTGTGGGAGGGAAGGAGTTAAGGGAGAGACGAGGGGGAGAGCGTGGTGCTGCCCAGCGCCGTGAGCCCAAACCAAGAGCCCTCCAAAAAAATCAATAACAGAAAAGCCTATTTACGTTTTCCCACAAACGGAATACCTTTTAA
Organism: Cimex hemipterus; assembly: GCA_039619505.1. Lineage (NCBI taxonomy): Eukaryota > Metazoa > Arthropoda > Insecta > Hemiptera > Cimicidae > Cimex > Cimex hemipterus. Next base: position 5,860,630 of record CM077110.1, on the reverse strand, counting down.
TAAAAGCAAAAACTTGAAAATTCCAAGTACAATTTGAAAAATTACGTTACGTGATGGAATTTTTTTTTAACAATAATATTTTTTAATGCGTGTCAGAAAGGGTGGTTTTTTCTTCTGTCAATGAGAGTTTTTTTATACGTAGAAATTTTTCAGTGGATATAACGAACGAATTTTTTTTTAAATAATGGAGGGAATTGTTTTGACTTATTAACAAAAGGGGGAGGGGTCGGTAAAGTTTATTGGGTTGCCTTAGCAACGCTGACCTTGAAGTGTCTTCCCGCCTAGGCTAAACCAAAACAATATAACCTTAGCGTTCATAATCATTGAAAAATAGTGTTTTTTATTTTAATAATTGAACATTTTATTTTAAAGATTTAAAACATGTAATCAAAAGGGGAAATGAATTTGTGGGGAAAGAAAGGTCCGGATTTGAAAGTCGCGGCTTGCCGGCTCTGTACGGAACCGACGGCGGGAAAGAGTGCGTAATGCGACTTAGTTTGTAAATATAAAGACGACTCACCCGGATTCCGCGTTGGTCCTCGATCGCAGGCCTTGTTCCCGGTGTCTGGCGGCTTTTTACACCCGGGGAGCCGATTGTCGTCCGGAGGATGAGGTTTAAAAACGGTGTCGGACTGAGAGCCGGGCTTTCTCGTCTCTGAACGGCTCAGCGAAGATGGCGGCGGTGTCGAGGGCGACGACCCGACGGAGGGCGCCGGCATCGCTTATCTAAAAGGTGACCAAACTACGAGGAGCATCGCCTATTCAAGGACGAACGTAAACATTAAAAAAACCGCCAATTTTCAAAATAAACAAAGATTTGACAGCCTATTCTTGCTCTTTTTCCCCTATTCAATTTTAAAACTGGCCTAATAAGAAAATAATTTTATACAATGATATATATATTTAATCTCCAATATAATACACCAAATTATTTTATTTTATCACCATTTATTAACATGCTTAGCTCCGATTTTTATTTATGCTCTCCATTTACGCTATAAATACATTTCATAAATTTTGAGATTCTAATAAAAAAACCGCATTAAATTATTTGAAATGATGGTTTAATTAATTGCCCTTGTCAAGGCACAAATTCTGTTACGTCTTTGTATATATTTGTTTTGTCGGGGACTGGTTTTAAAAATTTTGTTGGAATTGTGACGAGCAGTCAAGAAAATAAAACTTTACGTTATAATACTAGTTGTGTATTTCTCACTTATCTTCCAATCCAAATTTATTTTCAATGATTATTTTTAAATAGGGAATTATACTTAACAACTCTTCATTTGACATTGTCATAAACATTACACGATATTCAAAATCCCTCTCTATTTGCATTACAAGTACATTGGAAAAGTTTTATCATTACCGCATTTTAGATTACCAGAGGTAATTAAAAAGAACAAACTGTGGTGCAAAGAGTTCGGAGCTTTTGATTATTTAAATAAAAATAGTCAAAGACAAAAAGCGCAAAAATCCCTTTTCCATAGTTTGTACAAGGATTTTGAATTCGGAAGTAGGGTAGAAGCATTATATTTCTGAAACAATTGTTTTAATTTTATGAGTGAAATTTTGGAACTTAGGGAACTATTTTGGGTTTGAATTCTAATGTCAACCGTTCATAGACATTTATGTTCTATATGTTTAAAGGAACTGGAGGACTCGTACCATTATTTGACAGTGTGAGCACAGTGTATCTTATGAAAGTTCAGAATCAGATGGTTTAGCAAAAATATTTTAGTTAGGGAAAAAATAAATTGGTTGAACTCTTAAATGGTTCTGATTGGCATTGTCTATACAGCTATCAAGTTCAAGCTGACAGGTATAGTGATTTTTTAGTTCAGAATAAGAGTTTATTATTCTCATGTATGTGTGTGAACTAAAACAACTTATACGAATGGATTCTGTCCATGTATTAGTGTACCTACATAGAAATTTAAAACTTTGTATATATTTAAATAAACACTTTGTTTTTATTATTATCATTATAGATTATTTAGAGTTTGTGAGATGTGTTCTGCTGTGATGTGAGTTTAGAAAAACATTTTTTTTTTTTTTCATGCCAACATTTAGATTTTTGTTGATATCATCTTTAGGGCTACTAAAGGGTCACTACATACCAAAAATTGACCTGTTGTTTCATAATTTGATTAAGTCTTGAGGAGTGGTCGAGAATGAGGTAATTTAGAAAAAACACATTTTAATTTTTTTCCGCAGACTTTTCAACATTTTTTCAGGTCATCTTTAGGACTTAAGAGTTGTACTTGCTTACATTGCACCTCTATTTCAATTACATATCAAAAATAATAAAACTCCCAGATTATCACTTGCCAAAAAATAGTTGCCCTTGAAATCATTAATTGCGGTGTACACTGGTTTAGGCTATGGAACAACTCTATTCAGCCGTCTTGTGGACTGTTCTAACACACAAAAAATTGACCTGCTATTTTTAAAGAAATACTTGTTAATTTAAAATTAAAATTTGTTTCTGCACTCCAGGAAAGTCTCGTTTCTTATTTTACAGGTAGCAGCTCAGGTAATTACCTTAATTACAGATAATCCGTAAGGCTTGTTTTGAGTGAGCTTCGCTGGTTTTTCAAAATCATACGTGATTTTTCATACTAAATAGTGCCCCTTTTCGGGCTCTGGGAAATGAATGGTGACCCTTTATGCAATTCAGGTGTTAGGGAGGGCATTGTTAATTTTTTGGCCTAAAGCACCATTTTCTGTAATAGCAATGTTTAGCTTTTTAATTATAAGTTTAGGAATTTAATTAAATATGTTTGGCAGGCATTAGTGGTGGAATTTAATTTCTACTGAATCTTTGTTTTTCTTTTATCTTCATTGTTTTCTTTGTTTTCCTTATTAAATAGTTCTTACTTTTTCCTTTAATTGTAAAAAAATAGAGCACTACCACCTTTTTTACATTATCCAGCGACTCCATTAAATGGATTTTCTTTTTCCATGCTTTATAAAAATTAATTGTGTTTAACTGTTATGTACTATCCAATTGATATAATATTATTATTATACTATTCAGGGCCTGGGTAAATGACAAAAAATATGTCAATTGAAAAAAATACAAATTAAAAATTCTGAACCAAGTGTTTCATGTTTTGTAGATTTATAGACCAACTTATGCAAATAATGTTCTCTCGGTTGTTATCAGGGATGTGGTCGAATAAAATATTTTTAATTTTAAATCTTCGCCTACTTTCAGAACTTTATTGTACTTTCTTCAGGGCTGTACAACTGGATATATTATTCATTTTAAATTTGGCCTATTTAACACCTAATATATATATAAGAAAATGACATATTTCTCAACGCAAAAAGTCACTAAGTAGAAAAATGTGTCATGTTCTTATATTTGATTATTCAGATATCATGAGATGCGGTCTGGTGTGATGTAGGTATCAGAAAAACATTTTCTTTATCGTGCCGACGTTTTGATCTTTTATTGAGCCCTGAAGATGATCTCAATAAAAGATCGAAACATCGGCACAATAAAGAAAATGTTTTTCTGATACCTACATCACACCAGACCACATCTCACGATATCTGAATAATTATCTATTAACGGTCACTAAACTCTACACATTTGATGTTAAATCAGCTAAAATTAAAATGTATAATGTACGTCCTTTTGTAGCGCTCTGAAGAAGGTGCACTAAGGTTCTGAGAGCTAGGCAAAGATTTAAAATAATAAAAAAAAATATATATATATATTTACGAATGGCTGTACGTTTCCGCATTAGCCACCGGACTATTTTATTTGACCATATCTCTAATAATGACAAGTATTTCAAACTCACTTAAATTGTGGTGATATTTCTTGCTTCTTGTCACATTGGTTTTGTGTCGTTTCACGTTTTCACACCAAACCCTATGTTACCACGAGAATAGCACCACACTTTATGTGAGTATGAAATGCTTGGTTCAAAATTTATATTTAAATCTTAAGTTGTTCTTTTTACAATAGCTGATCACTGTTACCGAAACGAGTGGAGATGCAGTTTTTCATTGGGTCAAATGTCGGAATAAGTGATGATACAAACCCCACAAAATAAAGTGCTGCAAACGTCCATTCCGTTTTGATGGAGGGAACAAATTTCAGTTACACCTGGTGTACTACAGGGATCACACATTTCGGTCTTATTATTTTTAACCTTTATAAGTGACCTGACCTAAACACACCATTTTTATTATAAGCTGATTTCCTACCTATAAAATCAACCCAAGACTCTCTCCACTTGCAGCAATCTATCGAGAAACATAACGTCAAATTAACTACTATTTAAATGTAACTAAATGCTTAGTTATTTCCCTTAAAGTTCTTCCAACACCATTTTTCTCTTGACAAGACCACAATAAACAGAGTATCCTGTGTCTGTGACTTGTTTAATACCAAATTGGAATTTAAGGTGCATTTTATCAATGTCAATTGAAAAAAAAAAAATTAAAATTCTGGGTTTTAATATCAGCAACACTTGTAATTTTATTAATCCCAATTCATTGAAAGAGGTTTTTTAATTCTCATTCGTCCTATACTTGAATTTTCTACTGTTGCATAGAATCCATATTTTTCTTTTCATTCTGAATATTTAGATAAAGATCAAAATAAATGTGTGAGCATCCTTCACTTTCATTTTCTCTCCATATATATATATATATATATATATATATATATATATATATATAT
>CM077110.1:5797070-5855528 GCA_039619505.1 Cimex hemipterus | reverse complement strand
AATAATAATTATATATATATATATATATATATATATATATATATATATATATAATTTTATTTATTTATTTTTTTATGAGGGTTCACAACAGCAGAGTTCATGTAAGCCCACAGGGTGCTGGTGTTTTTGAAAAAAAGCCCATTTGTAAGTATGTTAAGTTCGAATGCAGGAACGCTGGATTCGAACCCGGGACTTTTACCTTACAGTGATGAGCGTCATACCAAAGACTAAACCTTGCGGCCACAAACGCCCCTTATATGAATTATTATTCCTGACTTTGTCAAAAAATCAAATAAAGTCAAGTAAAATTTAGGATGAAACTATCCACTCTGACAATTATGCACTCTACTTTTTACCGCATAAATTCTTTCAAAAGGTCTAATTTATTTATTTTAAAGATACAAATGTGGTTTTGTGGGGGAATTTACCCCATCATCAACAATCTATATTATTTATAAAAAATACAGAAGCATAACGTTAATACTCATATTTTACATCAATTGCATCTGCACAAATTAATCTGATATTAACCAATAATTTTACATAAGATGGATAAATTGTAATAATTCAATTTTAAAATAAAACAACCTGAAAAAAAGTTATGTATAAAAGGTACTGAGTATGTTGGAAAGGACAAAAATGTTGTCATAATAGACACATAGTATAAATGTAAAAAAATAAACCAAGACTCTCTCTGGTTTATTAATCTTTATCTTCAGTAATCAAGTTCTGTATATTTCTTCTTCTAGACTTTCTCGATACTTTTTCCTCCGTTATAATGATCCAATTTAATGTCTTATGGACCGCATTTTTGGTAGTTTGGTAAGCCATAAAATAGTTCAGCGCCAATAAGTGCCATCAATGAACTTTCCTTGGCCCTATTTAACAGCCTTTCCATTTCACCTCTGCCATAGCAACCAGCCAAGGGTAATTTTGTTATTTTCCGCAATGTCTGACTGTCTCGGTGTCTAGTCCCAAATGATTCTAGGTTTCATCTATCTGATTGTCCAAGATGGCTGTTATTTTATTGATGATCCCCAGCCTTTTTATCTCCTAGGCACAGATTTCAATAGACACAGTTTCTGCTTGAAAGACGGTGACATATTGTACAAGTCTTAAATGAATTCAAGTCTGTGGTAAATGTCAGCTTCTGACCCACATTCTGAGCTACCTATAATTTCCTTTTACAATCTGTGATATACAAGAAAGATCAGTGATACTGTATGTTCTGTTTCATGCTAATCATGTGATATTGTCATCGCACTCATTTACACTCTTGACAGGTTCACATTTTACCAAGCCTTCTCGACACTCTCACTCATACCTTGAACGCTCTGTCTCTTAACCCTCTCACACCAACTCATACTTTCTCTCTATTTGCTCACCTATTCGTGATCTTACAATTTTCAGACTTTCTTCCGACCTCTTTCGCTGTTTGTCAGTGAAGACATTGAAAAAGAAATCGTAAGTCAAAATCGGAAAATATGGGGCTGTGAATAGCTTAAATTGCTTTAGTAATGAATTATTTTAAAAAAATTTAAATTTAAAAAAAATTGGTAGGTTAATTTGTTTGTTTTAAAATAAATAAAATTGAGAAATTATTTTGTTTAATACTTCTTGTTTGTCTTAATTAAGTAATATAATAAATGGTCAAGGATTTTTCATATTTTATTTTTGTTTTCATACTCGGTTTGTCGTGCAGGCCGGCCTCGAGGGCCGAGGACGATGTTGACCCGTCCTGGTCCGTTTGTTCTCGCTCTTTTCCTCCCGTTCCGAACCCCATCCTGCGGCACCCTGGAAGCGAACGGGCCGAACTCGGCACCTCCTCCCGGCTTGGTAAGCGGCTAGGCTGGCCGTGGGAGGCAACATGTCCGCCGCGGCCGCCTGCCCAGTCCGAAATCCCCGACTCATCCAGGGCTCGGGGGCGGTTCCGGCGTCTAGGAGAGGTAGATTTTCTCAGGGAGGGCGACCCGCCGGGCGAAAACGTCCATCGGCAGCGTTAGAGGCACGGGCTAGCACGTTTCCGCCCGTTTTGGGATTTTTTAAATGGAAATAATGCACTTTACCGACTTGGCATACCTCTTCTAAAGAGCAGCCAAACGTCACAGTAAAAACCTCAAAACAACTATAAAAAACTTAAAAACTCAATCAACTCAACTTTAATAGTTAAAAAGAAAAACAAGTCTAAATTAATTAATTAACACTGCCTATATGATTAGCTTAAAGCGATAACCTTCAATGACGGTTGTACAATAGTTTACAAACCTGTTTCCTCACGTTTTAAGTTTTGTTTACTACCAGGCACAATGGTAATTTTTAAATATTTTTATAAATAAAATTACTTTTAGATTTGTATGTAAATAACAAAAATTAAATTTTAAAGTGAAAAAGCGCTATTGCTTTTTATCGTTTGGACAATAAGTACCATCAGCCCTACCAAAGAGAACATTAATAATCATGTCTGAATTATATATTAATTTAAATAATAACACCTTTAAATTGTCAATATTATTAGCGTTATAATTAAAAGTAATATTACGTAAAATGTGATGACCGTTAATTAATGATTATTTGGAGATCATGAGATGCTCCTTGTGTGATATAGAGTTTGGAAAAACAATTTCTTAATTGTTCCAACGTTTCAATCCTTATTTAGATCATCCTCAGGGCTGGAAGATACAAATCCATATAACATGTGAAAGTGATATGTATACAATATAAAAGTTGAAGGTTTATTCAAAGTAGGTGTTCTCAGTCAAAGTGTGTGATATAATAATATAATTTGTATAACCCAAACAATGTTTGTAAATGCCAGGCCCTAAAGGTGGTTTAAATAAAGACTGAAATGTTGGCACAAGAAAGTAAACGTTTTTCTAAAATCTACATCGTACAAAACCGCATCTCACAATCTCCAAATAATTTCATAAGATAGATGTATACGTGACTTATGATTTTTAAAATGTATTTGTTCATTGAAATATTGACCTTTTTTCCTTCCTCAGGCCAGGAATGCAGAAAAAGCCATGTAAGTTTATTTTATTTATTTATTTATTTTTTAAAATAATTTTTATGGTTGCTTTTACAGGACAACGCTGGCACGATGGCGTGCTGCACAACTTGGTGAAGGTGATGCTTCAAAGATACGCAGGCCGTTCCTCGCCACTGATTGCAATGACCTTCCTCAGTGTGAAAAATGGAGGATGCAGATTATAAGAGAAATAGCAAAGAAAGTTTCACAGATTCAGAATGGTATTATTATTATTATGTAATTCGTTTATGTTTAGGTCAATTGACCAGTAGTAGTACCAGTACTACCAATATAGTAGTAATACCAAATTACTTATTTCAGTTAATTGTACTTTTTGTCTAAGGTCTTGGTTGTGAAGAAAAAGTTAGTGTCACGAGGGGATTCAAACCTACGACCTTCAACTCAATTCACTGCTGCTCTAATAATTCACTTGTCATGATAGCACAAGTAGTGAGAACAGTGGCGTACGACACTGACTTTTCATCTTATTCAAGGCCTTTTATGAAAAGAACAATTAATTGAAATATCTTTAAATTGAATTGTTAAATCAATCTGTTTAATAGCTGGGCTGGGCGAATTTCGAATCAGGGATTTGAACGATGAGATCAACAAGTTGTTGAGAGAGAAGGGCCACTGGGAAGCACAGATACGAGACTTGGGCGGCCCGGACCATTCAAGGACTGGGCCGCGCATGCTGGACCATGAGGGCAAAGAAGTCCCTGGCAACCGCGGCTACAAATACTTTGGCGCGGCAAGGCAGCTGCCCGGTGTGCGAGAGCTGTTCGAACAGGCTCCGCCGCCTCCTCCACACAAGACAAGGGGCGAACTGATGCGTGACATCGATGCCTCATATTATGGCTATATGGACGATGATGATGGCATACTCATACCATTAGAAGAATCCGAAGAAAAGAAAGGTTACATTATAATAATTTTTAACGCGTAACATCACTACATCACTTTTCAATTAATCTTTTAGCTATTAAAAAGACTGTTGATAAATGGACAAAGGAAAAAGAGAAGAAATTATGTGAGGATAATGAAGAAAACGAAGAAGAAGAAGACATATATAAAATCGACAAGAATGAAGTATGTTTCATACATTTGCACATTAACTAATATATTTACTTACTTGTATGCGTATTTTGTAGAGTTCAAGCGATTCTGATTCGGAAATAACAGCCAAAACGTTGGAATCATTTAAGGCCCATGTTCCTGTACCGACACAGAAGGACATCCAGGATGCCATACTGAGAAAGAAAAAACAAGAACTGCTCGACAGGTACGCACCAGATGAGGAAGATGAGGAAGAGAGCTGAAATGTAAATACAAAAGATTAATAGAATTGACCAACATTGTATATATATTTTTGTATATATTTAATTTAATATTGTGCAAAATATAAAAATGAAATTTATGATTTTTAATAAATTAATCAAGCCCTTAATATTTATTTTATGATTTAATTTAATGTTTCGTTTAAAATTGTGTTGATGCTGTGAACTAGCTACTTACTATATAAAAAACACCATAAAAGGTCAAATCTGTGTTCAGACAGCCTTGGGGAAAAAAAAGAACATAAGTTTTTTATTGTTGAGTATAGTAAAATGGTTCATGGTAAATATCAAAGTAAGGTGATCAGGGATGAAGCCATGTAGGTGAAAAAAAACAACATGTTTTTCTGCTGTCAATCTTTCAGCTACATTGGACACCTTCCTCAGGAGTTTGAAAACTATTTAAAAAACTTTACATTCAGTTCAGAGGTATGGTAAAAGTTTTTTACACACAAAAAACCTCTACTGAATTGAATTTTTTCCCCTTTGTTTTGGAACATTCAGCAAGAGTACGGAGTATATAAAAAGCGTAAAGCAATAAATAAATAACAAGTAATGAGAGCGATAAAGATTGCTTGACACTATAAGTACTAAGAATAGAAACATTTGGTGCGAGGACAACAACATGAATAAATAAAGGTGCAGACCTACTGAATAACAAATTACATTTTGGCAAAACTAACAATTTGTAGACAAACACTAATAAATAAATAAGTAACAAATGCAATAATTAACTATCAACTAACTACAATAAATACACATCTAAATACAGATCTAACACTCAGTAAGCCAATAGCCATCCTTTGCGGAGGGGATCTGTGCCAGCCACAGCTCACCAGCCCTGGGGAGGCTCTCATCCACAATTTTACATACTTTAAAAGAATACTGTTCTTCGTAAAAAGGGTGTTTCAGGAGGATGTGGATAAAACCATTTACAAAATATGACGCGTTGTCCTATGGAAAATTCCAAATCCTGGGGACTAAATGCCCAGTGCGTTTAGAGAGCTCGACCGGAAGACATGAATTGAATTTGAATTAAATATTGAAGTAACTAACACCCATTGGAATCTCCAAGAAAGTTCTGAGATAAAGGATTCTCCAATGAGCTTGAAGGAAGTGTCCATTGTGACTGGATATGGACCCCTCCTTAATAAAACTCTGCGTGCAATATTAATATTAAAAGCATCAGTTCTGAGAGGTCCATGGAATAACATTCTTTCAACTGTCGCTAAGTTTGCGGGGCTTCGCTCCAATTAGGCTGGGCTGCATATTGACTTTTACAGACTCAAGGCTTAACGACCAATATGTCGCAGCCTTTCAGGTTTCAAGCTTACAGTTCATCAAGTTGAAAGAATTGACATCTCTGGAGATAAATTGTGAAAGTGGATTAACGATAAAATAAAATAAATTAATTTGTACAATTAAAGTTATTTAAGTGCATATTAAAATATGGAGGTAAATCAAAATCCATCATATTTTTAATGCACTATCTCCATGTTCAATTTTACATCTTTTAAGTTCAAATTTTTAAAACCCAATCTACTTCTCTACAATTGTTGAAAAAATGTAACACTGTTCTATTTTATTTGTTATTACTATTTTATTATTGTATTATAATATTTCGAAATAATAGCTCACCGTGCACAAGCCGAGTCTCGACCGCCATTCACAACCTGAATTGTCGTTGGGAATGGCGGGAAATGGCCAGTGATTCAAGGACCATTCCTTTAAATAAAAAATATTACATTACTCAATATCTTTTTTCAAAATAATAGCTCAAAAAATTAATGAATATTTAAAAATTAATTATTTATTTTTAAAATGAAATAATTACTCAAATTCTAAACGGAGAATCGTCGGTCTATCAGATCACTGCCAGCTTAATCAAGTATCTCCAGGAAGTACTCAATTTCTAAAAGAATCGGGTGTAATTTAAAAAACTCGTACTTAAAATATCCGGTTTATATTGTTTTTAAACATTTTCCAATATTTAAATTAATTTGTGAGAGAAGTGTGTGATTAATTTTCTGTTGGTGGGGGGACGTGAAAGTGATATTCCCGCCATTCGCCCTCTTTCTTTTCTGGCGGCCATCGATTCAACGTCGAGTGTTCTCTCTCTCTTAAATGGTATTTTTAATTTTTGACATTTATTAAGTTTACACAATCCTGTTCTGTATTTTTCAAATAATTACATTGAAAATTGTCAATTGATCAATTTTCAGTTGTTATATAATTCGGATATTGATTTATTTTGGGTTATGGATCGGAAGTTTTTCGGCTGCTGGCTCTTCGAGTCGGCTCATCGATTAAGATGCTAAAATTTCATTTAAAACTTCAATACATTCCTTTTCTATTTATTTATAAAAAGTAATTTGTTCGAAATTATTGTTGTCATTATTATTTAATAAGTAGGCTGACATTGTAGTCGCATCTAACGAACAAATAATCCGACTTCATTTAAGATAACTAGAAGATCAAGTGTCAGCTTTTAGTCATCATTTATTCGGAATTGAATTATGCGAACTACACATCTAAAAGTTGATAAATCAATTAAATTTGTCCAACATGTTGATGATGATCCGTTTGTAAGTTTTGAATCAAGATTGAAAATTGTATATTAGTTAGGTTTGACAGTTTTATAATCGTCCATCCTGGTTCGCAAATTTTCAAGGTCGGCTTAGGGAATGCGAAAAAAACCAGCATGACGGATGATTGGCAGGTAAAGACAAAAAAAAACTTCACAGCCAATGTCTGGCCGGCAAAAAAAATAAGCCTATCCCCCTTAAATAAAAAAATCATTAAAAAACCCGTTAGAAAATGTTTGAAAATAATATAAACCGGATACTGTAAGTCTATTCTTTTTTGTTTTTTTAATTGATCTGTTGCAAAAATAATGCTGGTTTTGAAAAGACAGTCAAAACTATTTTTAAGTTTTATAAAAAAAGAAATTTTATTTCAAATAAATAAGAATATTTGTAATGCATTCATTTTAATTAAATTAACAGATTTATTATTATTAGTTGGTTAAAACAAAATTGAAAATACAAACAGAATGTTGTTACAAATGTTAATAGTCATTTTAAATACGAATGTACTTAATAATAGTAAATGCTTGAAGCAAGGTTCTTCTAAAAAATGAGAGGCTGAGAAAATATGTATTTCCAAATTTGGCCATTTTTTCGTGCAAAAGCCTTGGTAGCGTAATTTAACAGAGCTGGGCATGACAAAGGTTCTAGATGGTCTTAGATTTGTTCCACAAGTGTCTACAGACAAAACCGGCGATTCGTCTACACACAGTACTAGCCTTTAAGTTTCCGCCGGGTCAGCATTGAGACATATGACGTGCGATGTACTGAAGAAGAAGCGGTCCCTTAGGATTTACCAAGACGTTGCAGTTTCTACTTTCTAATCTATCTATCCCAACCATCCCAAACCTGATCCGCAATATTCCTCTGCTATGATAGAGAACACGGACAAAAGAGGCGGCTACAAGGCATTTACATTCAGTATATCTATTGTGCTCCCCTGTTTTTTTATAACTCATTGGCCAGCTTTAGGTCGTTAATCAACATCTATAGCCTTTCCAGCGGCTCGTTAGTGTGGGACTTGCTTGCGCCTGTCCTAGTTTCAAGAACCTGCTGCACTTGCATAGTCCTTCACAGAAACATTATATTCGTTGTGCTGTCTCCTGCAATAATTTTACAGATCGCCCTTCTGTGAATCTCCTCGCGTGCCTCGTACCTCTGGACAGTTCATGTTGGCTCCCTCTTTGGTCAACATAACAACCTGATCAAATAATGTTAAAGGCGGCTATAATTTTAATTCGTATAAATAAATTTAACAAAAATCTAGTTTGGACATGATTAATTTCTCAGGTCCTCAATCTTATAAATTTAACATAACAGAGCAGCCGAAGATCTATCCCTTTCGTGAAAAATTAATTGAAAGAAGTAACTTGGTCAATTGACCGCTAAAACGTAAATGGATAAATTTTTTTTTTTTTTTTTGTATAAAATATAACGATTAAAAGTTTATTAATATATTAATATAACTATTTATTGTAGTCCGTAATTTAAATTGGAGGATTGACCTTCGATTACATGACACGCTCCTACCAAAATAAATCAAATTTTCAAAACCTGCAATAGATTTAGAATGTCATAGGAAATAGATTTTTTTACGATTTTATGTTTTTACCTTGGAAATAAAGAGTTTTACGCTTTAACTTGTTTTCTTCAAAACGTCATAGCAGGTCGTTTCAGTTCTAAAAAGACAATAAAAAAAATACGTTTTCCTCTTTTTTTCGATTTTATTTCCAAAAAGATGGGTTTCGGAGTTTAATTCTTCGTCCAATTAATCCTGCCGTCGGTTTACACCGAAAAAGAAATTACTTTTTCCCCTTTTTTTCTAAGATCGTTCCAGTTGTTATTAATTTTTAAGGGTGTTTTAACGGCTAAGGTCATTTCATTTTAGGCCCTAACATCCAAATAAGAAGTTTACGTTTTTTTCCAAAATGAAGGCTTTACGAGCTTAATTATTTTCCAATCAAACCCTTTAGTCGTTTTACATCCAAAAAGAAAATGAAATTTTTTCCCTATTTTTCTAGGTCGTTCGATTAATTTATTTTTATATTTATTAATTTTTTTAACAACATTACGAGCTTATTTCTTCTACCAATGATGGAGGTGATTTTGTTCCTTTAAAAAAGTGTTTGTGTTTATTTCCAAAATGAGGGTTTTACAAGCTTAATTCTTTTCCAAACAAACCATTTAGTCGTTTTACATGGAAAAAAGGTTTTTTTTTTCGATTTTACGTGTTAAAAAAACAACTGAAATTTGTTCTTTTTTGTTCTAGGTTGTTCACATTTATTTTCAGCTTTCCTAGCTTAATATTCCTTCTTACACTGCATGTCGTTTTAGTTGTAAAAAATTTTACTTTCATTCTGTAATTTTGTTTATTTTCAAAATTAAATCTTATGAGCATAATTATTGGGTTGTCCGGAAAATAATGCAGGATTTTGGTATTAAAAAAAAAAAAAAAAAAGAAACTAGTTACTTTAAAGCAATGTTCTTTAATCAAAATAATTTCCCATACTCTCAATACATTTCTCCCAACGTGTTGGTAACTTATTAATTCCGTCTGAGTAGAATTCAGAATTTTTAGAATTGATAAAGTCAATAAATGCATTTTCCAGTTCCGTTTGATTTTTGAATATTATGTGTTGTAAGTAGTGGTCCAGGTGTCTAAAAAAATGGTAGTCAGTAGGCGAGAGGTCCGGAGAGTAGGGTGGGTGAGGCAAAGTTTCATAGCCAAGCTCCAATAATTTTTGTGACGTTACACGTGACACATGTGGTCGAGCGTTGTCATGCAACAAAATGGGCCCTTTCCGATTGACCAAAGAGGGCTTCATTACTGCCAATTTCTGATGCATGGTATTAATTTGGTTACAGTATGATTCAGCATTGATGGTTTCGCCAGGATTTAAGAAGCTGTAGTGTATTAAACCAAATGAAGCCCACCATACCGTAACCATTACCTTTTTTTGATGAGTTGGGGGCTTTGGAAAATGTATTGGAGCTTCTCCTTTGTCGAGCCACTGTCCAGAACGTCTAGTGTTATCGTAGAGAATCCACTTTTCGTCACATGTAACAATTCTGGCCAGAAATGGGTCATTTTTGTTTCGACAAAGAAGTGATGCACAAACATCAAAGCGCCTTGAGGTGGTCAGCGACGGTCGTTTTACTGACTTTGAGTTGCTCTGCAAGTTCTCGAACAGTTGTTTTGGGGTTTTCTTCCACCACTGATCGCAGAACATCATCATTAAGAGAGGAAGGCCTTCCACGACCTTCTTCATCTTCAAGGCTGAAATCTCCCTCCCGAAATTTTTTAAACCACCTTTGCACAGTGCTCTCATTAACACAACCCTCGCCCCAGACTTGGTTAATGTTTCTAGCCGTTTGGGCTCCGCTTCGGCCGAGTTTAAACTCGTAAAAGAAAATCATACGAAATTCTCGCTTTGACATTATAAGGATGACTGAATTATTTCCAAGTAGCGGAATGCTACAGAGGTAAACAAACAATATCATTTGGAAGAGGATTAATAAGTGTTGACATTCATACAGATGAGTAATCCTGTAAACATAAACAGAATATTTTATATAGATTTTTTTTAATGAAAACTTAAAATCCTGCATTATTTTCCGGACAACCCAATATAATACCTGTTAAGATAAACCTAAGATCTATTACATTGAAGACGAGAATGAAAAAATTGCCTTGTATTTCTAAGTTGATTGCACAAAACTATACTGCATATTTCAAGTCTATGCTATTATGTCAATGCGATTAAAAATTACATTTTATTGACTAACAAAAAAAGCAATGTTGAATAAGTGTAAAACAAAAATTGCAAGGCATTTTTTTGAATGTCTTAGGCAGAGATTCTATTGAGTATTTGTACGGAACATACAACCACAGTTCAATACTAAATAAAAGAACATTTGTCTATACAAACTGCATTTTATTTACTGTAGGATTTATATATTTCTATCGATATACATAATTTTTTCTCAATAGGTGGTGTTGAGCAGTTTCTATATCTTCATTTATATAAAAACATATTTAAACAGTGCGTTAAGTAGTTCTGCGAGTGTTGAATAGTGTGTTGGTTGCTGTTTCACCGAAGCTGATTTAAGGCGAGGATTGTTGCCTTCAGAGGGTAAATTTTTTTTAAACAAATTCTTGTTTGGATAAACACCTTGCGTTCTATTCTCTGATTTTAATTTCATTTTTCCAGGGGAGCATTTACAAATGGTAAATCAACTCTCTCTGCTGGTGGTCAGGTAAGTGAGCATGTTAGTATTAATATTTTATTATGTATTACCAATTTAGCTACTACATGTATCATCTTATTAATAACTTTTGTGGGACAACTGTGTTTAAAAATTTTGTCTACATTTGTACAAATTGCTTTCAAAACAGTGCATTAAGGCGTTCTGGGAGTGATAAGCATGTGTAGGGTCAGTATCGTTTATTTTCATTACAGTTCCGGTTTTAATATTGATATACAAAAAGTGAAATTTAAACAGTGCGTTAAGTAGTTTCGTGAGTGTTGAATAGTGTGTTGGTTGCTGTTTCATCGAAGCGGATTTAAGGCGAGGATTGGTGCCTTCAGAGGGTAAATTTTTTTTAAACAAATTCTTGTTTGGATAAACACCTTGCGTTCTATTCTCTGATTTTAATTTCATTTTTCCAGGGGAGCATTTACAAATGGTAAATCAACTCTCTCTGCTGGTGGTCAGGTAAGTGAGCATGTTAGTATTAATATTTTATTATGTATTACCAATTTAGCTAATACATGTATCATCTTATTAATAACTTTTGTGGGACAACTGCGTTTAAAAATTTTGCCTACATTTGTACAAATTGCTTTCAAAACAGTGCATTAAGGTGTTCTGTGAGTTATAAGCATGTGTAGGGTAAGTATCGTTTATTTTTATTACAGTTCCGGTTTTTATATTGATATACAAAAAGTGAAATTTAAACAGTGCGTTAAGTAGTTTTGTGAGTGTTGAATAGTATGTTGGTTGCTGTTTCATCGAGGCGAGGATTGGTGCCTTCAGAGGGTAAATTTTTTTTATACAAATTTTTGTTTGGATAAACACCTTGTGTTCTATTCTCTGATTTTAATTTCATTTTTCCAGGGGAGCATTTACAAATGGTAAATCAACTCTTCCTGCTTGGTGTAGGTGGTCATGTAAGTGGGCATGTTAGTATTAAATAAGTCGATTTCTAAATATGTTTAAAGGTCTGTAATGCTGCTCTACCAGTTTAGAGCTTAATTTGTCCAATCAGTGTATTTACCTGAAAGTCATAGGTCCGTACCCGGCTTGTAACACCATTTTCATTTCAACAAAAACTTTTGACAAAAAGTTTAATTTGTATTATTATGTAGTTTACCTAAACGAAATCTTAATTAATTGAAAAGTTTTTATTATGTCAGGCGGACTACAAAACCTAAAAAAAGTAATAAGCGATATGAAATATACTTTACTAAAGCTCTCTGTGGTCATGTCATTGGTTTCCAATATAAAATAGAATTCACAATATTTGAAAAATGTTAAAAAGGAGGGAAAATTCAATAGGTTGTGTTTTGATGGGATAGTGCTGTCCGAGTGGATCGGGGTGGTAGAGCAGCGGCATATTTAGCCAAAGGTGTTGTGTTCGAATCTCGCTTGTGACACTGACTTTTTTACTTCAACCAAAACCTTAATTAGTTGAAAGGAATTCATTTGGTCAAGCGGGTCAACCTAACCTAACCTTAGTTTGATTCGAATAGTCCGCCGGAATCCGGATGCGTGCGCCTCAGACTATGCGAATTGCGAAGGACATTGGAAGTGGTGGGGTTAAGGGGGGCCCAGCTGAGCATTCAGATTTCAGCATTCAGTATTCAGTAGTTCAGTACAGTAGATCTAAAGTTTACTGTCAATTTCATCTATTGTTCTTCGTAGTTCGTGCTTGTGTCGACTTCCGACCCCTTCATGGCTGTGTCCTTTTCTGCATATTCCGCCTTCCAAGGCGTTGGACGATCCACTTCGGAGATGAATTTCTGAAAATCAGGATCCGTAGAACAGCTCCTTAGATTTTCTGTTTTCCCGACTGAGAAAAAATGATGGGCACCTTCGAGGCTAGCTACCAGCAGTTCGGGACGGATGACTCCGAGGACACCCCACAGGGGATGATCCACATTGTGCCCGAATGCGGAAAAGGTAATTTACAAATAAATCTCAATACTGAATAATTTCGATCGAAATTATGAAACAAAAAATACGCTCCCTCTACTTATTTTTTCTTCCAACGCAAAAAATTCCTTTGTTTTTGTTTTTGAGCTGTGAGTGTTTCTTTTTGTTCGATGAGTCACAAGTTGGCCCTCGTTGATCTCCTCCTCTCCGCCTATATCTTTTTTCGGACAGTTCCTTTGTTAATCAACTGGCAATTAAAAAAAAAAATAAATAAATAAAAAAAACCTTTAAACGTATCCGACGAAATATTGTTTTCCCCTCTATTTTTGTTGATTAAAAGTTAAAAATATACACCTTTACCCCATCCCCCCTCAAACCAACCAACTAAATCAGTGACAGGTATGTAAAATATACTTTGTCATCCTTCGAAGCAGGAAACTCCGTTTTTAATTTGCAAAGATTTTCCTCGATAACGAAACAGCTCAAAAAAGATATAAGTCAGATTTTGTAGTATTTACCTTCCCTTTTGTTTTTATTATAAATTGTATTAAACAATTAATAGCGTGTATCCTTTGTTTGAAACGAGGCCAACTAATCTGTTCCTTGATAAAATAGGTGTAGTATAGGCACAGGGGGATACAATAGCTCTTAAGGGCACAGTATACTGCACCCTGACTAATGCATCTATATCTTGTTCTCTGGTAGTTATAAGTTTTAAAGTTAAAACCTCTGCAATTGTTAGGCATACTGTTAATTAAGTTGTCCCTAATTTCATTAGGAATTTCACTCGATGGACGATGGGAAATTCCATGGTTTTTTAATATCGACGAAAAATTGTTACTTTTTTGTGGGACCACAAGTTCTGGTGTTGTTATCCAGAAATTGAAAATCCATGCCAATGAGATCCCTGGCTTGGGATATATTCCATGATAATTTCTTGGACTTAATGGACTGCAGTGAGGTCTTCAACAATATGGAGTCCAAGTCGTCTCAAAGGGGTGTACGATGTGAGGCCAACTCCCCACAACAATTTGCTGATAAGGACTTTCATTTTACCTTACTGACTGTCGGGCACTATGGAAATGGTTCTCTCTTGCATGATAATATTTCTGTCCTCCCTTAGCGTTTTAATGCACTGAGATCCACTACCAGGCCTCCTATTGGCATTTCCAGTCTCGCTATTTTGGGACAAAGCCTGTGAGACGAGCTCTGAGATATGCCTCTGCAATATCCACTTGCTGGTGACCTTGATGACTCTTTCTTACAATAATATTGTGAACTACTGGTTCAAGATGTCTTCCTACACGATTAAAGTGGAGAAAAGACAGGGCTGCTCTTTTGCATGCTTACTCTTCTTAAGTAAATCCATTATTAAAAGTAAGGATTAACATTTGTTTTTATTTTATATTTTGTTTTATCCAACTAACGAGAAATATCGGTTAATTTAATTAAAATCAATAGAATAAGTATAAAAAATAACAAATATTCATTTTTGCAGTTTATGTTGCGAAGTAAAGTAGGTTTGGATTTTTTCTGTGTACGCTTTGTCTGCATATGTTTTCAGAAGAGTGTGTGGAATGGCCATCTCAATTTTTAAACTACTTTTATAAGTTGTCAATTCAGTCAGTTTGTATGGTCTAAGGGTACAATATAACTTAAAAAATATGCCAGACTTTCCAGACATTCATTACAACTATAAAAAATCTTTACACACGTCTATGTGGACTTCTGGTTGGGATGTGAGGCACTTTGCTTTGCACATGCAAAATATTGTGCCCTTAAGAGCGGTTATATCCCCAGTTCTATATCACACTGGTGAAACCTATTTCATCAATGAATTTGGTTAGTAGGCCTGGTTGGTGGCAGTTGAATTTCTTCTACAGTCATATTTTACATCCCAAACCTCTTGCAGGCAAGTGTAGCATCGTAATTTGTGTAGGTGTGTTGGTGTCTACTGTACTTTGCAGAATTTACAGTGTTGGGTTATGTCAATTTTCTTTAAACGTCCATTTAGTTTGCCCTCGTTCTATTAAGAATTTTGTTAGGATTCACTGTTTTTCCCCAGATATCTATTACTTCTTTCCTTATGAAATTTGTTCGGAGGTTCTTGGATTATTTGTGTCCAATGAGTGAGTTTGATTGTTACCACTTTCTCTTTTTATCCATCCAAAGTACTCATTGGTTGTGTGGGTACCTATATCTCAGAAGGGTCTGGGTTTTATCAGCGATATAGCACCTCCTTTTCTTGCAAAGATATGTATCTGCTTTCTCATTGCCTTCTAACATGCCCGGGACCCAGTAGAAACTTTGTTCTACATATGCTTTATGTTTAGTTTTGTTTTTCAGGTCAACACCATCTTTGAAATAATGATGCTGAGGATAAAATTTGGTCCTTTGAATCCATTAGATCTTTGTAGTTGATTTTATAATGGCTTACTTTTAGATATTTTATTTTAGACAGAGTAGTTTGCCCGCATCTTCCTTTGTAAGTCCAATTATGTGAACAGAAGTTTAATGCTTTTATTGAGCCAATAAGCTATTTTTTGGAATTGATTTGTGTTGTTTTACTACAAAATCTTTGGCCTAGATTTGTGTTGTCTATATTGATACTCCATTTTCCTCTGGGGGGTAGAGATTTTTTTCAAGAAGGTGCTCTTATATTAAGTTAATCTTGGTGAATGGTATTAGTGTGGTTTTGTTTGGGTTAAACCGAACTTTCTACTAATTTGAGGGCAATTTATATTTGAAATTTGAAAGTGGGCTTTTCCAAAAAACAGTAATGCTAGTGATCTTAAGTTATTATGTTCCTTAACTTTCTTGAGTCTATATTAATATGCATACATTTACATGTGACATGTTTTTATGCATTCATACTTGAATTGATTTTTTTTTTTTAAGTTGTAAAATTGTGGAAAACTGCTTTTAATGTTTACAAAATATATACTTGCATTGATTCAGCTTATAAAAAATTAGTATAGTAGTGATCTTATGTTACAACAGTTCCTTAACTTTATTGAACCTATGTCAAATAACCTGCATGCGATTTGTTTTTATGCATTCATCCATTTAAATTTAAAAAAAAATTACAATTGTGTCTTTAAAAACTGCTTTTAATAACTACAAAACGTATATTTGTAATGTTAGAGTCATGGTAATTGGAAGTCATTTCAGCATGATAATGACCTTACGCTATAGCAGGTCTTATAACCTTATAGGACTTGGATTGTGTCAAATAATTTCCATATAATTACATGTCGCAAGTTTTTATACATTCATACTTTCATTTAAATTGTGTAAAAAAATAGATTTCAATTGTAAAAAAAAACTACTTCTACTATTTGCCTTCATTTGGGTTTTCCAAAAATTGTAATAGCAAGTGATCTTACTTTGTAAAAGTTCATGTAACCTAGATCATGTCAAATAATATGCATTATTTAAATGTCGAAGGTTTTATTTTATTTTTGTCCATATTTTCAATCAAAAAATTTTTAAATAATGTTAATTCTCAGTGGACTGTGGATTTTTAAAGTGAACACTCATTTGTTTTGGTTTGTTTTTAAAATTTTATTAATCTAAATATACCTATGATGTTTTGCTCTTGGATGCAACACTACACCCTGCTCAACTACACTGCCCTACATGCACTTCACCTAGTTCCTTGAACTTATGTCTAAGAATCGAGGCATTCTGTTTATTTTCTTCCACCGATGTGCACCCAGTACAATCCAGAGATGATTCATCCTGACTCCTAGAGTGTGTTATGGGCCCTAAAAGTTCTCAGTGGGTCCTCTCATCCTACTGTTAAAAAACATGATGAGTTGGAGCACCTTGCAAAAACAGTATTAGTTTGGATCCATTAGGTGCCCTAAACGAATCATAAAGAATATTGTAAAGAAAAGGTAGCCCTGGCATCATAACTTGATTTTTGGTTGACACAATTTTGTACATTTTCAAAATATTAATTTCCATTAAGTTTTTTTTTTTTTTTTTTTGATTGAATTAATTTTTCAATTGTAAATTACAGCTGCAAAATGGAACCACATAGAAGATTTGGACAGTTTTTTCACGAGGGTGTATAAGTACCATCAGAAGAACGGTTTCATGTGCATGATGCTCCAGGAGGTGCTCGAACTTTTCCAGTTCATATTCGTTGTCTTTTTCTCAATATTCCTCTTTAACTGTGTCGACTACGCAATACTTTTCAAGTAGGTGAGATCCGAATGTTGAAACGATTCTGCTAAATTTGTTTTTTATTGTATTTTTTATTTAATTAATTTTTTTCTATATAATAAAGGGACAAACCGTTGCCAAATGTGACTGCGACAACCAAGGTGGCCCTATCAGATGCCATATACACAAAGGACATATGCATTGAGCATATGGGTGTCTTTTGGTGGACAGTCATCATCCTGGCAGTTGTATTCTGGCTCATAAGGCTAGTGCGAGTCCTCCTGCATGTCTTCCATTTCTGGGATGTCAAGGCTTTTTTTAACACAGCACTTAAAATAAGCGATGTAAGTTTTGTCAGGAAAGCAATAAATTAGAAAAAAAAGAATTATTTATTATTATATTCATTTATTATTTTATTTATTTAATTATATTATTTTTTAAACAGTCTGAACTTGAAAACACAACATGGCACGAGGTTCAGAAGAGGATACGTGAGGTACAACTTGAACAGCAAATGTGTATACACAAAAGGGAACTCTCTGAGCTTGACATTTACCACCGAATCTTACGGTAATGTTGAAAATAAAATAAGTCATAATAAATTTATCAATAAATAAAAAATAAACTTATAGGTTTAAAAATTACATGGTTGCCATGGTGAACAAGTCGCTCCTCCCGCCGAGGTTCAAATTACCTTTCTTCGGCTCAGAAATAGTCTACCTGAGCCACGGGCTCAAGACAAACATCGAGTTCTTGCTTTTCTGGGGGCCATGGTCACCTTTCGTGAACAGCTGGCACCTCAAGGAGGACTACAAGAAAGTGTCAAAGCGTCAGGAGCTCGCTTCACTCCTCTCAAAACATATACTGTACGTTGCACTGGCCAATCTTCTACTCTGCCCTCTCATCCTACTTTGGCAGATACTCTATTCTTTCTTTAACTATGGCGAGGTCAGTTTTTTAAATAATTTTTTTCTTATAATTATTTTTGTTCTTATAACATTGTATTAGTATTGCCTATTTAAAAAAAAAAAAATAAAAAAAAAAAACCACCTGGTTTTTGCACAAAAAATAACCAACTTAGGAAAGCATATTTCTCAGTCGTTTACCTCACAGACCTGTGCTAGGACTCATTTAAAAAAAAACACTATTCAAGTTAGTTTTGTAAAATGTTTTTCTATCTTCAGTTATCCATCGTTAAATTCAAAAATTCTGAAACATGTTGTGTTTGCACTTTATTATTTTTTTAATTGAGCCATGGAGACGGGAAATCGTTCTTGAGCATTGATAGGCAATTTAATGAGCTTTCAATTGGTCACCTTCTGCTTTGCTTTTCAAGTTGTTCACAATTTATTTTATACAAACCATAGCATAAGCTACTTTTTGTTAATTAAAATACATGATTAACATACATTATTATATTGTTATATTCCTTTACAAGATGTGAAACTTATAAAAAACTTTTTTAAGTTTAGGAGTGTGATTAAAAATTGTAAACATCCTTTCCTCTACCGTGACCTAAATAGATTTAAGTGGGGAATACACTTACCCGATGTGACCCAGTCTCCCAACATAATCTAATGTTCCATTTTCTATGAGATTATATTTCCTCCAAGCACATCTCCCCAATGCCATGCAACACTGCTCTAACTTACTCTTCACTACGCAGCTACTATTGTCCCAATTTTCGTTGAGTACAGTCAAAGACAAAAGAACCAAACATATTTTTATTTCACTAAATTCAATGTTTTTTAATAATTTTTGCTTTGTTTTTACCATTTGAAATAGAAATAACAATGTAATAGCTGACATAATATAATTTTAAAAAAATAATGACAGATTTTTTAAATAGATTTTAAAGCGCCAGCCAGGCGCCCTGGGTGTAAGGAAATGGTCACTTTACGGTAAACTCTACTTGAGACACTTCAATGAGCTAGACCACGAGTTGAACATCAGGCTAAACCGTGCCTACCGGCCGGCTACTAAGTACATGAACATTTTCACTTCTCCTATGATGGCTGTGATCGCTAAGTAAAAACACTTATATAGTTTTAATTAAAAAAAAAAACAACAAAAACTTTATGTTTGTTTGTTTTGAAAGGAACATTGTGTTTATATCGGGATCGATTTTAGCAGTCCTGCTTGCTCTCACTGTATATGACGAGGATGTCCTATCAGTAGAGCATATGCTGAGCACGATAACGATACTCGGAGCTGTAGTTGCCAGTTTCAGGTAACCCTTGATTGAATATTTTTCATTTGTTTATTAAATAAAACAAACTATTCTCATTTTTTCTTTTTTCTAGGGCAATGATTCCAGATGAACACCTAGTCTGGTGGCCAGAACACTTGATGAATACAGTCCTGGCGCATGTACACTACCTGCCTGCTTCTTGGCGGGGGCAGGCGCACACACAGACAGTCAGGAGTCAGTTTAGCCAGCTTTTCCAGTATACAGCAGTAAGATTTTGTTTAACTTTGACATCGTAATCCATGAAAACACAAGAACGTAATTTTCCTCCTAATCTAAAAACAGTCCTGCAGGAAAGCATTAATGTAAAGTTTTTGTTAAAATTGTAAATAATGTAAAGGGTACAATGTTGGCTACCCTGCTTGTACATGTTTTCCACCCTTAATTATGCATATTTACAATTAAAACTAGTGTTATTTGTAATCTAAAAACATTACGTTTTTAATACAAAATAATTTGGCAATTATAAATATTATTTGTTTTAAATATTGTTAAAAATATTTAATATATCAGTATTATTAATTATTTTAATTTTATTTATTAATTACTATATTAAAATATTATTTAATACATATTAAATATTGTTAATAAAAGTAACAATCATATGAAATCGTCATGACGGATGAGTCTTTCTCTTCTGCCTCATAGATTAATGATAAAATAATTATATTGTACACCTGCCAATGAAATGGTTGTTTTAACATACGGTCTTTTGACAGACATATCTGATTGTGGAGTTGATTTCACCAATAGCAACACCTCTCGTCTTGATTTTTCACCTCCGAAAGAAGGCGTTGGACCTTGTCGACTTTTACCGGTGTTTCACGGTCCAGGTTGCCGGGGTTGGCGATGTCTGCTCGTTCGCCCAGATGGATGTTCGTACACACGGCAACCCGGACTGGAACCAGATGGCGTCGACCACAACCGAAGACCAGGACAATTTTGTTTCGACACCGCCACTTAACTTACACAACCAAGCCGAGGAGGGTAAAACAGAGCTTTCACTCGTTCACTTCACGCTTACCAACCCAAACTGGTCACCGCCAGTCGAATGCAGCACGTTTGTAAATGGCGTGAAGGAGCAGGCGAGAAAGAGAATTTTCCATGAGCTCAACCCAAACGCAACTATGTTCTCCGATGAGAATTCCCTTGGAACCGTCGCAGCAGGGGTATGAGCTAATGCATTTTGTTTTGATCAGATTTTATTGAAATTATGTTTCTAGATAAGTACTTTGCTCAATATGATGACGACTACAGAGCCAAATCCACAGCACAGGGGAGCAGTGAGTCCTGTCTTGAATGTGAGCAGGAACGAAGGGCCAATCGGTGATGCGCATCTGTTTCCTGGTGGTGTTATCAGGGGCGGATTAGCATCACCATCTTTTGGTGCATCAGTCTTTCCTCTGAGGGAGGGTGTCCAAGAACAGTATGAAGCAACGGCCTTGGACATGAGCATGCATGCCCTCTACCTGCATGAGATGCATCACAGGTAAGATATTATTATATTTTTAAAAAATTTTCCTAATCTGTCAACTGTCAGGACTGTGCAAAGACGGGGTGTGCCGACATTGGGCAGTTGCAGTCTTCAAATCCCACCAGGTCAGCAGGGTGCAGTGCAGTCCCTCTACCAACAAGAGAGGCTTCCACTTTTAAGATCGCCAACACATTTATCATGACACAGGTAAGAGAGGAAATACAACGTAACCTTTGTAAATATTTTACATTTTTCCCCGTCTTTTATCCAGCCCGCTCCTCCACCTCTGAGCATAGGAAAGAGACGCATCACCATTCTTGGAAAGACAGTCGATCTCAACAACGTTCTGCCCCCCTCCTCCATCGCATATCCTGTGTTGCGATGCGTCGTTCAACATAAACTTTCAGCCCTGATGCTCATGCTCTACAGTGTCATCCGTAAAGTAGTAGATAAATTAGGTCTTATTTTAATTTCTGTTAATTGTACAAAAAAGTTTACTTTATGTTGGTTTAAAAAAACAATCATCAACCTAAGTCATACCCCACGCTTAAAAAAAGAAGAAAGCTTATTTTTTATTATAATACAAAAAACTTAACATCGCCAAATTATCGATAATTGTAATTAGTTATTTTTTAAACAAATTTTGTCAACGTTTGTGTATATATTTTTGTACATTGTATTTTTTCTTCTTTTCTTGTATTTTGTTGCAAACGGTTTTTACAGTGACGGATCTGTAAATAATAGTTGTCATGTTTGTTTCTCACTAATTCTTCAAATGTTTTTCTGCTTTTTAAATCCTCATCCTCATAATCTTCGTTTTACGATTAAAAGTCGATTTTACACGGCCTAACACAAAATCGATTTTTGACAATCGATGTTTTTGTATCGAACTTACAAATACATTGTCTTAGCGATAAAATTATTTATGTGACACTTTTTGTTAGCAAAACTCGATATTCGCCGCTATTATTGACCATTATATCATAGCAGATCAAGAAAATTAAAAAAGATCGAAAACGAGGTATCATGTAACAGTCAGTAATTTCTATTGAACGGAGGGATAATTGTCCCTATCGAATAGTAAAACTATGACCAATACTTGATCAAAACAAGTATTACAAATTAGATATCAAAGTAATTGATGAGATGTTCCATATCGAACATGCAACTATTGTAATATCGAAAAGTATATATTTAAACATTTAGTGTTCTGTAAGATTTAATCGATAACACGGCACATTGATAATTCTAATGATGGACAAATACATCTATATTTATCATATTCGAAATCTACAAATAAAGATGGTTTGGTTTTAATACCGATGTTACATGATGAGAATTATCAATTTCTGATGTCCGATATCTTGTATCCATTGCTTTTTTAATTTTGAAGATGCAATAATCGATAATGTGAACATCGAGCTTTGATTATCGATTGCTTCAAATCCGATCTAAATATCCATACTGTTTCAGGAAGAGAAATATCGATTTTCTTTCATGCATCGATAGTTATAACGTTGCCTATCGACATATAAAGGTATCTGGGAGAAATAACAATGACAATTGATTGGAATATTATAATTTAAATTTAACCGAATATATTTAAAGAAAAAAGGTTTTGTTTTTGCATTTTATTTTATTATCTAAATGAAATTACAAATCACAAAAACAAAATCATTACTATTACAATAACTGACATCACTAATACTGCCTAAAAATGCTTCATTTGAAATTAATAATGATAATAAATTAATATTTGAGCAGTTGGATGAAAAATTATATAATTAATAATTCATGACAATAAAAAAGAGAAATTTTGATCCCTCGTCTTCTATACTTGTATTTTCATTTTGTTTGTTTCAATAATAAAATTTCAAATTCTTAAGTCTTAGGTCTTTTATTATGAATATTTTTTCTTTAAAAAATGTACATAACAAATAAAGACAATTTATCAAACTAATTATTTATAATTTAACCAAGAAACACTAAATTCAATATTGAGACAGGAAAAATGTGTGTTTGTATTTTTAACGCCTAACCATTTCTACAATTTTTAAAATTTATTTTTGTAAAATGCCATAATAAATTACTTACTAAGCCCCGTTGTTAAATATGGCGCGGTGGGTTTGAGGGGCCCAATAACGACTGATCAAATCTAGCCTGGGTGGTGAAGGGGGGTCCGTCCCTCATCTGGGATCGTTGTTCTACTGACTGAATGTACAACCACTTATATACACTGCGAGACAAAGGAAAATAGAAGTTCAAACGCCATCAGATTTTAACGTATTTTTCGAGAAAAAGAAATGAAATAACATATGGGGCAGGGACTCAGTCCTTTACATTTTTTTTCATATTCACAAAGCACACAGTCTATATACACAGAAGTAAATATTTACATCCATAAGGGTACAGAGGGCAATTTTGAGTCAAATGGCGAAAAAAGACACTGTCATTTTTTGCTTATAAGTTCACTTTTGAAAAAAAATAAAAAAGTACAAGGTATGATTTCTGCTCCGGGTTGAAAACAACTTACCATCCCGTTCATGTATACATTGCTCTAAGATTATCACAAATAACATAGAAGAACAACAAAATACATTGAACTGTTTATTTAAAATATTGATAATTAAAGTAAAAAAACGCTTTCAAGATTTAAAAAAATATGACGTACCTCGATAGATAGTGGCAAGGCTTACTCTTCGGTAAGAACATTATGATTCCATGAGCACACAAGAAAAGAAAAATTTTCAGGAATAAGGAAAAAATAAATTTGAAAAGGAGACAAAAGAAACATGCAACGGTAACGGACGGTTCAGGCTTTGCGTATCTGCCCCCGTCTTGTCTGTATGATGTATCGTTGAGCCGGAGTAGGTCGACGCTCGGATCAGCTATTCGTGTTGTGCTGACGCGACGATTGGGAGTGGTGTTGGCCGTCGGATGAAGCCGATTCGCCGCTACGCCTTATCATCTGAAAGTGCATAAAAATCAGATCCGCCTTTTGTGAATAAATGCAACAGATTTGTTCACCTGTGACTGCGACTGGTGTTGAGTCACGGACGTTGAATTGTACACACCACTCGCTGGTGACTGTGAAGACCTGACCACAAAAAAAAAAAAAAAAAAAAAAATTATTTATTAAAAAAATATATTGTTTTATTTTTGTTAAACCACCTTCGTGTAACGTCTGTCGAATTCGTCCTCACTAATACACTATTCTGCGCAGTACACTGGTATGTAATGGAATTCTGCCCATTTCCTTGAGTACGCCTAGACAAAATGTAACAAAATATATAAAAATTTAATTAATTAAAAAAGAATGAACGATACAACTTACGTTATAGACCTGAATTCTTGAGTGTGCGGTGAACTGATTGAAATCCCGTTTTCGACTGGTTGTGCATTTGGTAAATTGACCTGTGAGTTTGTTGTATTCGTCATCGTGTTTGTCGTTGGTATAAGCACTGTAAAACAAAAACAAAAAAATTTTGTCATTTATATTGGATTAAAAATATAGGTATAAAACTTACGGCCAGTTGTAAATGGAATGGCAAGCCTGGCATTGACGGCAAGTAGCTGATCCCGTCGTGCGACAAGGGTGGCGACATGCTCCTCAAGCTGGGCGTTTTCAGCACGCAGCTGGTGAAGGCATGAGAGCAAAGAAGCAATGTCAAAGTGTTGAGCCTGCTCCATAAGGAACTGAGATCCCTGTTCCCACTGTCGTTCGAGCAGCTGCTCCAGAGTCTGTGGTATCGAGTTGTTCGACCAGAATGAATTATTTGAACCTGCCGATGAGGGGTTTGTGTTCACATTTGAAACAGATCTCTGTGGCCCGACAAGGTGTAAGTTCCCACAGTGGTCGGATGTTGAGAATATAGAATGAGCCACGACCTCTTGAGAAAGCGTGTCGCACATCTTCTGCGCCATTGACGACGCTGGGTTGAGTGTGTTGCCAAGCATGTGAGGCGCATTTGATGCGAGGATCTTTATGTCTTTCTCTTCTTTGATCGCGCTCACAGGTGGGACATGGTTTGATGTCGTCGAAATATTCAGTCCACTTGTAATCTTCTTTTTTTCGTTTCGTGGTTCATGCGTCAAGATTGAGGACGAGTGATGGTTCGAACTTGAATGGTGCATACTGTGCGAATTGTGTGAACTGCTATGGTGTGAGTGGCTTTCATTCTTCAGGGACATGTGGTTTGATATCTTCCCGCTGTTGCCAATAACGATCGCCGAGTTAGAACTTGACGAACCGCTACTTCTCTTTGAAGATCTCCTTGACAACGACTTATCCGATTTCTCAGAAGATTGAGATCTATATATCAAACAATAATTACAACATTAAAATAATAAAAATTTGTGATTGGACAAATAAATACCTGACACGTTTTACAGGTGGATGTGGTTGGGACTGCACTGACGTCACTTCCATCAGAGTTGAATTGGAACCGGCAGGAGAAATTGGTTCTGCCACTAAAACGGGACTCGCAGTCGGCACTGGCGGTACAGTCGGTGCTGCGTTGGGCAGGGCGACCTCTAAAGGCACATTAACGACAATTGAATTCGGTCTAGTCTCTTTTAAAACACCTAAACAAAAAAAATTTAAAACTAATTATTGTACAATAAAACAATAATAATTATATATACAAAGGTTATTTCAGAATTGCAATGGATCAGTAAAACATGAAATGTCATGAAATTTAAAGTTAAAAAAATTAATAATCTGGATGTAATAAAATTAAACAATAACAAACTAATCATTGAATAATATAATTGGTTGGCATAACTGTTGGTCTATTCTTGGAGGTTTTAGAGAAGATATGTTTTTGAAAGGAAAAGTTCAAGTTGAATTTAACTTTAATTAATAAATTATACCAAAAAACAAAAAAAAATTATATGTTTAAGAGCTGTGCTACGACTTGGGAACAGAAGGCATATATATAAAAACATACTTTGAGAAGGTCTTTTTGCCTCAACGACACTTGAAGGGCCCAAAGAACCGCCTGATGGTGTTGAAGCGACGAGTGCCGCCGCCGAGACCTGACCCGGCAGGGTCGATGTAACGGTTGTTGTGCTTACGCTGCCCGATATGCTAGGGATGCTGATCCCTGTCAACGCGACCACCGGATTCATCGACGATAACTGAGACACGGCCGTTGGGTTCTGCGGCGTGATCGGCCTCGGAGATGCATCCGGGCTGAGTGCAGGCCCCGTTGTTGGTGGCGTTCTACTCCCTCCTTTAAAAAAAAAAAAAAATAAATAAATAAATAAAAAATAAATTAAAAAAAAACCAACATACATTTATAATTTGTGTGTGGTGTTTTGCGACCATTAGTTAATGATTATTTGGAGATGGCAAGATTAAAAAAAATATTTTTTCTAAAACCACACACCGAGAACTGCACCTCACGACCTCCAAATAATCATTTATAATTTGTTTTATTTAAATTTTGTTCATTACAGTTTCCTTAATGATATCTCTTTTTGTTTTGTTTTTGTCATGTCCAGGTTGATTTTGTTGTTTTTTTACCTTTTTTCCTCTTTAAGTTTGATGTTTTCTCTTGTGTGACATTATGGGGAAGTGGGGTGGGGGGCTCCTTCAAGTTGTCCTCCTGGTTCGTCTGGTCATCTTGGTTTGTCGCATTTGTCTTGTTGCCCTTCGTCGATCCAGTACCTGCTCGGACGGATGTCAAACAGATTCGTCAGTGAAATCAATTTAGGGATTTGGGGGGGGGGAGGGGGGAATGAGGGAAGTATTTCAACACCAACTCTTCCCGGTGACCTTCTTAACATGCACTAGTCGAGTTACAAAATTTTTTTATATATATAAAATTTATATACTCAAGGAAAACTAAACTTACTCAGTTTACGCTTTGAAGTTGTCTTTGTTGGTTCTGGATCCTTGTTTGGAGGTGTAGTTTCCGGCGAGTCGTTCCCAATCGGCCTGTATGGTGGGACCGATTTGACATTTCCACCTTTTTTCTGTTTACCCAACATAGACTGTCTTACACTTTAATATCATTGAGGTTTAAAAATAAAACACAAAGGTAATAAATAAAAAAAGAAATTAAAAACAAAAAATTTAAGGAAAAAAAATTTAATTAATTAATTAAATATTTCCTTACCAGTTTAGTGTAGTGGTGGTGGCAGTAGCCACAGTATTTGACGTTGTCCATATAATTACCAGCCTCTTCACATAAGAGGCCATCTCTCTGAGCGCAAGTGACATGGAACTGCTGTTTGCAACCGGCCTTGTTGCACTGCATGCAAGCACCGACCGTCGACCTACTACTGCCACGGTTCGCCTCTTCACATATGTAGCATGTCTTGTTGTAACGCTCCTGTGGTATCTGGGCCAATATGATGGGCTCCATCGTTGTGACATTGCCAAAACGAACTTCTGGTATGTAAAGGGCGCACACGACATGTGCCCAAGCATCGTTGTCCGTTGGCTTCAATGCTCCCTCCCTGTTTGGGCAAAGCTCGCAGAACTAAAATAAAAAATAAATTTTTTGAAATTAAAACAAAAATCAGAAGAAAACAATTAACTTACAACTTCAACGGTGTTATCTTCAGTTTCACATTTTCTGCAGTACCAATTGCCCAGCGGAACTGTCACAATTCCATAACAAGCTGGAACAAACAAATCCAACATTATATATATACATATATATATATATATATATATATATATATATATAATTTTACAACTCTGACGTTTATTTATTAAAAGTCCCTATTATGTTAAGGAGATAATTTATTTTCATTTTAATCAGTTCGTATAAGTAAAAATAAAGACAATAATAATATTTTTTTTACTAATAACTAAAATCACCAAGGGTAATCTCTGCTCCAAAATTTTTCCAAGAGCACATGACCCAAACCAGATGGAGGCTTGACAACCTGAGAAACCAAGCATCCACATCTTCAAAGTTACTCTAATAGACATTGAAAATAAAGAAACCTAGGGCCACAACATGATTGAAAACGTAATAATTTCTACCGTTTTTGTAGGGCGACTGGCGATAGGTGTTGATAATTTCAGGTGTTTCTACTCACCATTGCAACAAAAAAAAAAACTTCCTATAAACCCCTATCCGAATCTCAATGGTAAAGGAGTAATTTCAGTTTTGGGGATTTTTTTTCTACCCGACTTACATCTACTAAATTACTTATCGACTTCACAAATTCCAACTAGAAAAATCTGGTTTTTACCACCTGAATAATGTTAAAATGACTGTAAGGAAATCTATTTACATTGCAGGATTTATGGAAAAATTCAGACAAAACAAAAATGGACAGAGTTCTGCCTTGCAACAACAATATTTCTGTTCTCCCTTAGAGTTGTAATGCACTGAGATCCACTACTGGACCTCCTATCAGCCCTTCCAGTCTCTCAGAATTGAGAAACACTGACCACCTACATCCACTTGCTCGATGACTCATTCGATTAATTATGAATATTCATTTTTGAGCAGTTTACATCATGAAGTAAAGAACGTTTGGACTTTTTTCCATGTACGCAGGTGTTTCAGCACAGTGTTAATGGTCTATGTAACGGGTCCTTCCCTTCAGAACCCAATTTTTAAATTGCTTTTATAATTGTATTCATATTAGGCCAGTCTGATCGAACTAAGAGTATACAACAAGCAAAGCTTGCTAGACTTTCCTGACAACAATAAAAAATTTACACACTCCTTATGTGGACTTCTGGTTGGGATGTTGAGGAACTTTTGCTTATGCAATTATCCATTATTTCTTGGCAGATCTCAGGTTGGAAAATCGAGCCTGAGGGCTTGGATGTAGATATATTAGTCGGGGTGTGTAATGTACTGTGCCCTTTAAGAGCTGTTGTATCCCCTGTTATAGTCTATATAGCATGAGTCCTAATTCATCAAGGAATGTGATTAGTAGGCCTGGTTTCAATGGTTGAATTTTCTCTATAGTCATATTGTGTACATCCTTAAGCTCATCAAGAGTAGTACTACAGTTTGTTGATAACACTAATTGGAATGCTGTTTACATTCACTGATGAGACCCCGTTTCTGTCTGTGAATGCCAGTTTTTTCTGTTATCAGAGATACTAATCATCAGTGATCATATTCCAATTGGTGTACTCTTCTAGGCACTCACTGCACCATATTCTTCTTGATGCAGGCCGCCTCAAAAGGCTCAAATGTAAGGCCGACTTGATAAAGGCCTTTCCAATTATCTCATGCTTCATTTAGGAATCCTCCTTGCACAACAATATTTCTGACCTTTCTTGGAGTCGTAACACGCTGGGATACACTACAGAGCATCCTATTAGCACCTCCAGTGTAGCGAAATTGAAGAACACCTGGTACCTCAGCCCTTCATTCTCACAATAATATTGCCAACTTCTGGTTCAAGATGGATGTATTTTCATGGTTAAAGAGAACAAAACTGAATTAAAATGGAGAAAAGATGAGAGAAGGTGTTTGTGTACAAAACGAGTTCATTTTTTCTGTATTGGTTATTTTAATTCAAATTAATAGAATAAGAATAAATTATAAATATCCCTAAACATTTTTGAGCTGTTTCAGCACCTGACCTTTCACGTTTTTCTTTCTTTTATTTTTCAAAAATAAAAAATAGATACATTAATTTTCTTTTTGCAATCTTTTTTCTAACTACTTTCTATTTTCAGGTTCATGAGTGTCTGCGTTCATGAGGAGCAGATTCAAGCATTGACAGAAATAAGCGGAAAGCTCTTTGAAATTTTTATGTATGTATGTATATATATCCCCCCTATTTCTATCTAAGCTAGACAGATTGTGACATACAGTACTAAAGAATATTCGATACCAAAGTCCAATACCATATCAAAGAAGTATTCGATCCTATTCAAATACTAAAAGAAAATATTTGATACTGGGATCAAATTAAAAGCTTAGCAATTAGCATTTTAACATTTACATGTCAACTGGCTGCAGTTGTTAAACCTGCCATGTACCCCACATACACTCATTGTGGACTAGAGATGGGAGAATGGGCAGATAAGAAAGTCCTAGGTTTTTTAAACATCAATGAAAAACTGCTTCTATGAGGTCGGGCATTGCCACCCAGAAATCAAAACCCCCCATGCCAATGAGATTCCTTGTTTGAGGGATGTATCGCTAGATAATTTCTTGGACCTAACGGACTGCGGTGAGGTTGCCATCAACAATATGGAGCCGGGTTCATCCTCCCAGCCCAGACCATTACACCACCTCCTCCAAACAGCACTGAAGGAAGCACGAAACAGCACATCTGTTCTCGGTGGACACTTAGTATAGTACCACCTGCTATATTCCCTGACCTCTAGGTGCTTGCCTGCACCATATTCTCCTGGGTCTCTGATAGAGGGCTGTTGCAAGGAGTCTGCAAGGGACAGACAGTCATTTCAAAGGGGCAAAAAATGTGAGGCCAAGTTCCCACAATGATTCATCAATAAATACCTTGCAAAAACATCTTAAACTTCATTAAGGATCTGTCTTGCACAATATTTCAGTCCTTCCTTAGAATCGTAACACGCTGAGATCCACTACCGAGCTTCCTATTGGACTTCCTGTCTCTCACAATTGAGAAACACCAACCGCCTCTGCAATATCCACTTGCCAATGGCTCATTCTCACAATAATATTGCCAAGTTCTGGTTCAAAATGTCTTTCCATGGTTAAAGAGAATGCAACTGAATTAAATTTGAGAAAAGATGAGACAAGGTGTTTACTTTCAAAATGAGATCTTCATTTTTACTATTTGTAAGTTAATCCGTTAATAAAAATGTGGATTAACATTTTGTTGTTTCTAGTTGTATTTTCTATTTTAACCAACTAACATCGCAGATGAAGATGAGCCTGCGAGAGGATGGAAGTCGCAATAGCTCAAGTGGTTAGAGCAGCGCTGTATTGAGCTGAAGGTCACGAGTTCGAATCCCCTTATGACACTGACTTTTCATCTCAACCAAAAACTTTAGATGAAAAGAATAATTATAAAGATTAAAGGTTTTGTTTGTTTACAAAATGAGTAAACTTCATTTTTATTATTCTTAAGTAAATCCGTTATTAAAAATATGTATTAACATTTTTTTTATTATCTGTATCGGTTATTTTGATTAAATTAATGGAATAAGATTAAATTATATCCCAATTCATTTTTGAGCAGTTTATATTCTTTTGTCAGTCTTGGGGGGGTCTGTTTTGTTGAGGTTTAAAAGGAAAACTGTAAGATAAGGTTTTTTGATAGCTTTTTTTTTTAGTTTACAATAAAGAAAACTGTTTGAAAAATTAGTATTTTTTTTATTTATTTATTGTTTTAACTGGCGTTTCCCGGCGTATGATGGGAAGGAGCGTGGGTCGAGGTTAAGCTCAAAATGGCGGGTAACCGCCCGAGGTAAACAAAGAGGGCGGCCGGGGGCCCGGGACACCCGATTCCCCGTCCATCTTACCTTGGTGTACGGCGACCGTGCACCCCGGTCCGTCGCAGTACACGAGCGGGTTCTCGGCCCATCCTCGGTCGTCTGAGCAAACACAACACCCGCCGACCATCTCCTTCATGGCATTTCACTCTCGCTGGCTCCCTCGGCCGAAGACCTGTCCCATTTCGGGTCCGCCTCTCCTCGCTCTTTCGCCCCTCTCTTTCTCTCGCCCTGCCGTACACCGGGAACTGCAATCCTTGAGGTGGACGACGGTCCGACAGGGTAGACGTCTCCGGTACGGACTACGCGTTTACAGCGCTACGGACTCGTACTAACCGGGTACAATCTATACCGCCAAATATCGAACTTTTTCAAACAGACCTAGCTACTTCAAATTACCCAAATACTTCAAATCAAATATCAAAATACTTCATTTTATCATTCACACACAATACACACGTTTTTAATCCATTAACAACTGAATCATCCTTTTTTATTTTTTTTTCTTGGTGGGGGGTTACCGTATTTCTCTGGTTACTAGAGGGTAAAACGCGCCAATAAACAGCAATTCAAATTTCTTTGAATTCAAAACAATTCAGAATCCATATTGACCATCATTTTCAATCGTTTCATCATTACAATTTTTTTTTTTTTAATTAAAAAAAACTTATTTTCCAATATTGTCAGGTATAGGGAGGCTCTGGTTACCAGACAAAAAAAAATTATATATATGTACACACACACACACACACGCGCACACAATGGCGGGTAAAGGAAAAAAAGCAATATGCACTGGTCAAAAAAAAAAAAAAAAAAGTCAGAAACATCTAAGTCTTACCACTATGCTTTTCTTGTCTAAAACAGATTATTTTACGTAATGAAACTACTTTCATTTTATACAACAAACATTTAAATTTTATAATTTTTTACAGTATTTAGTGATCATTATTTATTATGATGCAGTCTGGTGTGACTTACATTTAGAAAAACTTCTTCTTTTTTTTTTTTTTTTTTTACTTTGTACAATGTATTTACAGCTTAGAAATTTTAGATTTAAGCAAAGTATTTATACTCAAAGTGTGTTTTCTGTGTAGATGTGTTCTGTGTCGAGTTGAGTGTTTGTGATTTTAATGTTTTCTGCTTATATATTTGATTTTGAAGGAGTAAGTAAGTTATGGTAGGAAATAAATTGTCCGGCAACTTACATCGGAATTACATCCCATATCTGGATACGAGGGTAGAACAACTTATCTAAGATTGAAAAAAAAATCCTACATCATTAGCTAATCCAAAATTATTAACCCAGACCAAAACAAATATAAATGTACACTGAAAAAAAAAAAAAAAAAAAAAAAATGGTTTACATCAACCCGACATAAACATATCATCAATTATAGAATACAGAAACAAACCAAGAACTAGAATTCATATAAGCCTTACCATAATGTGCCAATGTCTTTCAAGCGGAAATTGTGGCTATTGAACACTGTGTAATGGATAAAAAAATGTCTGGTGATCGGCAATAGAAGAGTAGCCATCCATCCACTCCACTCCATCAACCAGGCAGCACTGAAGACAATTACTGCATTCGTGGGAAAGTCTAATTTCGAACTGCATTAGTCAGACTCTGGGGAAAATAACAAAATTACCTTTGTTGAATGCCAGAGCAAAGGGACAACGAAGAGGCTGACAAATTGGCCAAGGAAAGTTCAACGAGGATACTTTATTGACCCTAAACTCTTGTGGCTTACTAAACTGCCAAAAATTAGACAGTGGAATTAATAATAAGTCCTCCACTCAACAGGAATGTATCACGGCTCGTCAGATGAGGACTGACTATATGATCTTGGAATCTCTTTACTACATCCAATAAAATCTCAACCAACTATAAAGGGGAGGAAGAGCTCAGGAGAACATCAGGTACAATGACATGGTATATAGATGGCTATATCAGCATCGGGTGTATTTTGTACAAGACCATAGAACAATGAAACTCATTAGGGAAGTACACTTCAGTCTTTCAAGCAGAAATGTATGTCATCAATGCCTGTTCCCTGGAAAAAGCACTCTTAACATGACACACAAGAACCCACAGAAAACAAACACTTGAGCACTGAAGATGATCTCAATAAAGATTATTTTGATGTCTTTATCTTTTGTTGGCATGATAAACAAAAAATTTTCTAAGACCGCATCTCACTTTCTCTGAATAGTATATATTAAGGTCAATTTTTTAAAATTGCATGTAATGCTTTTGAAATAATTTGTAATTTATAAGTGGGGTCGGGTTGTAATTCTTAATTTGTAATTAATGGCACATTGCCTAAGCATGTTTAAGTTCAACCAACACATGAGAAAAGGTTGACGTGATAAGTAAACCATGTTTCTACCCCTGAAATTGGCCAACGTGGCTTTGATTTAATGGAGTAATGGGCAATCCTAAATGAACAAAAAGCAAATTGTTAATTGTTATATAAAAATAAATAATTTATTTTATAAAATATATATAAAAGTTTGCAAACATTTAGATAATTGTAATAATTATAGTATTAGAGGTTCTTTTGAGGGAATTTTATCTTTTTTGACATCGTTCCAAAATATGTTTTTTCATTGTCGGCTCTGTCATGCATGTGTAATCACAATGGGCGCATCGCAACGGCTCTCGCTCCATGTGTTTTGCCATGTGCTTCTTGAGATAGGATGGATAAAAAAACCTCAGCTCACAGAAATCACACGACAACGGCTTCTCGCCTGTGTGCGTACGCATGTGCTGGCTGAGACGCGATTGTCTCGAGCACTTGTAACCGCACACGTCGCATGTGAATGGTTTCTCCCCGGTGTGAGTGAGGATGTGCAGCTTTAGGTCATACTGCTGCGAGAAGCCGTGACCACAGAAAGTGCATGAAAACGGTTTCTCCTCCGACTGCATCCTTATGTGCCTTTTCAGGTTCGAGAGCTGCGAGCATTTGTAACCACAGTCTGCGCACGTAAATGGTTTCTCCCCCGTGTGCAATGACATGTGCCGTTTCAAATGGTATGACCTTGAACATCTGTAATTGCAGAAACTGCACGAAAATGGTTTTTCGCCCGTGTGCACCTGCATATGCCTCTTTAAATCCTTTTGTTGTGAACACTTGTAATCGCAGAGGTTGCAAGAATATGGCTTTTCTTTCGAATGGGTCAAAAGGTGTTGTTTCAAATGGTGCCCCCTGGCGAACCTGCAGTCACAGAGGCTACACTCAAACGGCTTTTCACCAGTGTGAATGCGCATATGTTTTTTGAGATCGAACATATCACAGCATCTGTAATCGCACGTGGAGCATGAGTACGGCTTCTCACCCGTGTGCAAGAGCATATGCCGCTTTAGGTGGTGTTTGAGGGAACATCTGTAATTGCAGAGATTGCACGAGAACCTTTTCTTGTCCTTGTGTTTCTCGTCGTGAATGTCGAGGTCCGATCGTTTCGAGCATCTGTAATCGCAAAGACTACACGACAGCAAGAAGTTATCCTCACTGCCGAGACGGTTCACGGCTTCGTTCGAACAATGCAGTCTAACATGGGCCTTGAGCGACGAGCTGGAATCGAATTTGAAGTCACACTCGACGCATAGATACACGTTGCTGTCCTGCGTTACGCCCTTAGTTGACGTGCTGCAGGACACCTGCTGATCCATGCCTTTGTATATCTGAAAATTAGACTTTTTAAATTTTTTTCCAGCTTTCTTTTACCAACTCTTTAAAAATAATAATAATAATACCAGACTGACCTTACATGGAAAAACAATTGTCTTACATAAAACAAAAATATATTAAAAAATGTGATGGTTATCACATGGTTCACAGACAGTCTGGCTAGACAAATTATGTCGTTTGTATAATAATCAAACTTACATGTACTAAAAAAATGTATACACAATTTTAGTTATTAATTTTTATGTGCATTATAATGCCTAAGTTTTTTATTTTAGTTTACTGAAAATGATGTAAAAAGTTTATCAGAGATTTCTCATTTTTAGACTTTAGAAGGCTTGATCAGTTTTTTCCGTTCGTTCCCTAACACTTATTTTATAGTCAAGGAAATTTTGGGTTGGGGTCCACTCAGACAAAAGGGAGGGGGCGCAATGTATGTAATGTGTAATACATATTATACCTAATTGATCATTACAAAGGCATATCGGTGGTGTAGATTTTTCCATGAGTTGTCTGTGGATCATTTTTGTCTGGCCTATAACGTACTCGACATAGTATGAACACATGACGCCTGGAAATTTGGAAGGGTGTTTCCCAAAGAGTAGTCACTTTTATTAATTCATTTTATGTTTAGTAGTGTGACTATATTAATTATTTCAATTATTCGGTATCTGAGAGGTTTGAAGCCACGATAGCTCAATTGGTTAGAGCAGGAAAGTATTGAGCCGTGGATCGTGGGTTCGAATCCTTGAAACTCACTTTTTCACTTTATTTTACAATTTTGCGCACATCATGAAACATACTTATAAAAGTTTATACAACATGGAATTAAATCCGTCTGTCGTCGGAGACCGTTGCAAACTGTCACGCATAACTGGAAATTGAAAATTAAACATAAAACTCTGGATATACGTGCATTAATTGTAGAACAAAAAGAATAGAAATAAATTCGTAGAAAAGTAATGAGTTTTTGTCCAGATCATTAACTTTTTTGTTATTGTGATATTTAATGATGGAAAAGTGTATACGAAAATAACAATTAAATTCCTGGACTAAATGGTAATTATATTTCCAGGCGTGGCGAGCAACATATGAGACACTGAGAATCTGAACAATTCAACAGCTCAATGAGAGTGAATGACCCGAGGTGTAGTAAAATAAAGTGGGTCATTTATTAATTTATTAAATTAATTCATCAATTTATCATAATTTTTCATTTCTATTATGCTGTAAAGACGTATTTTTTGAAAATAGGCGGGCAGTTGGTTGGAGTCCGGTGCCGCTGGGTGTCGGGACAGTCCGCCCTCGCCAGTCGCCAGCTCCCACCCCGTCCGGGACCCCGTCAACATGGACGGCCAGTCCTCATCCGCCGTGTGAACCGTGAACAGGTCCGCGAGTATTGTGCCCGAACGGTTCTTTTTTGACGTCTCCCCGCCTTGGCAGTAACAGATCTTCTCAATCCTGGAACGGAAGGACAGCGGTGGAAAAAGTGTCCGGACCACATGGTGACCTAGGTGAAAAAAAACCTAAAAGAAAAACAAACAAACCCGACTAACTAAAACCACCGCTGTAATGTCGGATGAGGAGCGGCGGGACTCGCGGGTGACCGGGTCGAGCTGCCTCGCCCTCAAGTCCGCCGTCGCCACCCTCAACAGGCTCGACGATTTTTTCTGCGAGAAGATCGGTACGGGTTTCTTCTCAGAAGTATTCAAGGTAAGAAAAGTTTAATTTTAATTAAACATAAAAACACCTATGCCACTCAAGCTTTCCTGTGGCTTTTCCGCCCTGGACCACCTCCACCCACCAATACTATCAAAATCTTAATTCTTAAAATTTATAAATAAAAAAAACCTAAAAATTAACTTTTTTTCACACCCCAAATTTACTATACTTTATTATCGTTTGCCGCCTTGCCTTTTCAACCCGCTGGATTTGTTTGTTTTTTTCAACCCTTTTCAGCGAGTTTTCAAGGTCGGTGGCCAAAAATAATGGTCCGATTTAGAGACGCGACCCCTCCCTCGTCACCGCCGCTACAACGTACTGTAGAAAACAAAAACAACGTTGTTTCCCCTCGAAACCAGGGAGGAATTTAATGTAATTAGAAAATTTACTTTTATTAAACAACAGTTCTCGACGGAAAAAAGAAACTTGACAGCGGTTAAAAATTTGGACAATTTTTGACATCTGTAACCCGTAAGGAATCTGTAACCTCCCCGTTATAAACAGAAGTAATGAAGGAATGTGAAGGATGATCAAAAGTCGGTTTAATCGACAATTTCAAACAGAAGCGTTAAAAAATCTTTATTCTTGTAATGCAATAAACGTTTAATAGGCAATGTAATTGTTTTAAATGTAAAGAAAAACGTGTAGAGATTAGTGACCGTTAACGGATAATTAGTAAAGAAAAACAAGGTTTTTTGCAAGTCCTATAGAAGACAAAATTTTAATAACTTTTTACGACTGCAACCCGTAAGGAATCTGTAACCGATCAAAGAGAATTAGAACCGAATTACACGAATAATTTACAATTCTAATCAGAGATATTAACAAATAAATAAAAACGTTTTTTATGTGTACAATCGTCGGTTTGCAAAATTTGTTACATTAATAATGTATTTCTGTTTGAAATATGCAAAACAGAAGTAATATACAATGTATGTACGTTTTTGAACGTCAATCAAAACGAAATGATTGTAAACACTTGTAAATTACGTAAATGGCCAGAAAAACGGCCTGGGGGTGATAATTTAGGCAGGATTTTTTGGGACAAACTTGGACCGAGTCTGTAACCTTCCTGTTTCAGAACTATGTAAACAAAAATAGTTATAACATAGAATCTATACATATATTAATGTTTTAAAACGTCAGACCGTTTGAAATTATTATAAAGACTCGTGAATTACTTAAAAAGCAATAAAAAAAGACGAGAAGAACGATGTGGGGGTGATAATGTAGACAGGATTAAAACGTAACCTGAACCGTGTCTGGTAACCTTCCCGTTTCAAACGTATGTAAACAAAAATAATTTTAACATAAAATCTATACGTATGTTATTGTTTTAAAACGCCTCCCCTTTCAATGATCGTGAAGAAAGAGTGGAAAGAGCCGATTCATGAACAAATAAGTGTACATAAATAGATATAAATATATATAAATTAATAATCACACTAAATTTTATTACACTGTTAATAAAATTGAACCGTAAATGTATGATATGGATTATGTTAGGGATACTATAGTTTCGATGCTCGTACGTCTCTTTAATTTTTT
This sequence comes from Cimex hemipterus, assembly GCA_039619505.1. Classification (NCBI taxonomy): domain Eukaryota; kingdom Metazoa; phylum Arthropoda; class Insecta; order Hemiptera; family Cimicidae; genus Cimex; species Cimex hemipterus. Next base: position 5,817,160 of record CM077110.1, on the reverse strand, counting down.
CATGTTATAATGGCCTATTGATCTGCATAGGGAGTTGTGTGTGAGTGTTTTTTTCACTGTCTCGACTATCCATGAGATTTCAGCTTGGTTATGCAGCTGTTCTAGCCGGGTCTTTATGGGAGATGAGGTCACCAGCACTCTGTTCGGATTGTTGGTATTTTACACAAATTCTTTTCATTATCAATTCAATTATTCACCGTTAGATAGTTAAACTATGTTAAACTCGTTCTCATTCTTTCCTGTTTCCCTGGATGAACGAAACTGACCATTTTGCCTATACCATCTCTCTTCCTACGCTTCCTTAATAGTTCCTACTGGTCCCATATACAGTTCTTCTTTTAATTATATTTATTCCCTGCTGATATCCTTGAGGCAATGGCCAAATCACATTCCAAAGCCGTTGAAACTGAAATAATCCCAAACAGATGCCTCAATCTTGGCCTCCCTGTTATTCTCCCTGTCCTGGATCATATTTACAACTACGCTTTAAGCCCCTGTCCATCGTATCAACAAAACCTCCAATCCTTCGTCCCCTAAAGACTACTGTCCCGTATCCTTCTTGTCTATACTCCCCTCGAGAGTTTAGTCCAAGCTCAAGTCTCCAAGTACCTAGAACATTAGCACCTTCTCAGGTATACCTTAGATAGGTAACTACCGTATAGGTAACTACCTATATGGTAGTTGATTAACAACCTGAAGCTGGCCAGTGATTTATAACTCCAGGGGTGGGGTACGGGCCTACCCAGGCTTTTAACCCCTCGGGTCCTGGTCGCACGCCCTGCGTAATATATATATATATATATATATATATATATATATATATATAACTCCAGGGGAGCACAGTAGATCTCGTCAGGTCGAGGTGCAGAAGGCAACATTTATACCTATCTATATTCATCCCATTTTGCTTAAGGCTTTTACTATTAAATTAATCTCAATTTTCTGAGCAGAAAATATTTGCAGGAAAGATTTTTCTCTCCTACACGCAACCTCTTTCCCGCCTGGGTTGCGTAACGCCGCGGGACGAAAACTGCTCTGCTCTATGTGGGAACCGTGAAATAAAGGGAAAAAACCGCGGCAGTTTCCCTTTTCACGGAATAATAAACAATGTATATTACGTTTATTATTATTTGTTTAATTATTGGTGGGGGATGATCCGGTTTGCACCGTTGAGACCGTTCAACCTCGGGTGCGAAGGATTGTCCTCTTTTTTCCCAGCACTCATCGATCCGCCTTTTTTCCCCTCATAATTATCTTTTTCCACAACTTAACATAAACGATTGAAAACTTGCTACTTCGGGATTGATACTGTGTGACTTAATTGGGGGGTTGATGCAGAATAGAATTATTTTCCACTAGGCTAAACAGCCCTGTCATTGAACTCTTATAGATTATAGCCATTACTTTGAAAAATGCGCCATCCATACATAGAATTTCTCAGGCCGAGTTCAACTTAAAAATTTTAGATACGACCCTATTGATCCTGACATTTTAAAGGATTTTTTCGCCGAAAACAATGGTGCAACCGGACATTAAATCGGTCAAAAATGAGAAAGTTGTGGCAAAAAGAAACCTGTAGAGTAATTTCTACGAGGAGCTGAATATTTTAATATACATTCCCGAACAAAGTCAAATATGTAGAGGTACCGCAGGGAGTATTCTTGGCCCTATTCTTTTATTATTTATACTGCTGACCTACCAATTCATCCTGGCAATATTATCACTACCTACACGGGCGACACCGACCCCGACCTCCTGTCCTCTAATTCGATCCTTTCCAACCTCCGACATGACCTGTGGAAATGACGTCCCTGACATGGGTCCCTGGGTACTCGGGACATAGGACAATAAAAAGGTGACATGCTGGCCAAAGAGGGACATCGATTCTCTGGGTCCTGAACCCTACTGTGGCTTAGCATCCTGCTCCCCAGAGGTGCATCTTAAAAACGGAGTCCAAAACCTGGTGGATCCAATAACACAGGTATGAGGCACGCGAAGAGATTCATAGAAGGGGCACGCGCAAAATTACGGGAGTCTATCAAAATTTACCAGGATTCTGGTCAAATTCCTGACAGGGCACTGTTCTTACGAAAGCCCATGATAAGGGTACAGACAGAAGAAACCGTTTTCAGGAAGTGGAGGAGGCAACAGTACAAACTTTATATTACTGGTCAGGCCTATGTAGGTGCTTGCAAACCAACCTAAAATTTTCGGAATACCGATTTTCTAATAAGGGAGATAGAGAGAGCGTTGTAATTATTATGTGCGTAAAAGAAGAAAAATTCAAAATTTTAAATAAAAATATTCTTAAGAAATAATTCATTAGTTAAGTTGGTTAATTAGAGTTGTTGTTTTTTTTTTAATTTTTTTATTGGGCAAACATTCTACCTGCACATTTCCAATATGGTTGAAAACAATGTTGGTCCTACAGAAAAATTCTCTTAGTCAAATTTATTCAGTCTAGCCATTTAAATAAATAAGATTTCAAATCCAAATCCATCCGATTGTATAGGATATAAAATTAATTTAAAAAAGGACATAAAAATTTAATTATGCCTGCCGGCGTTTTCCCTCGAAATGGCATTTTCTTTTCCCCGATGGTGTTGCTGCGTGGAGAGGGGGTTATTAAATAAGAAAGTTGCCTTTCACACGCAACTTATGAAATCATGGAATGAGAAGGAAAGTGGGGGGGGGGACAATACAATAATATAAAACAGTATTACATCGCACCTGTTTATATTTCTTTTTACAGATTGACTTTTTTTTTAATGTAGATTTAGATGGCCCTATAAATAAGAAAGCAAGTGTTGCCAACTTTATTAAAACCCAACGTTCTTTTTCAACAATGAGCCAATAAATCAAAATATAACTTGACAGTTATGTTTTTATACCATGAGTTTACTTATTTATATAAAGCTCATTCATGCTCAAACGTGTAAAGAATCACCAACTTCGGTTATGGCCACTAAGTGGTCATACTCTCGAAGGCCCCAAGAGATGTCAAGCTTTATCATTTCAATTTTTTCCCAGTTTTTAAATGTACAACCATCGTTCAAGTAGGGTTGTGAAATACTAGATTATTCCCCCTTACCCTCTACACACATATTCACTAATCAAATTTTGGGTACACATGGCGCGACCCGCACTAATAAATACAATCACAGTCTTCGGCAAAGTTTGGGTCTGAGTCGGTCTTCGAAATGATTGGAAATCATGTGTGGAAAACTTGATTTTGTCAAATTTCTAAACGTATTAAGATGGTTGTCAATGCTGACCTTAAAAAGAAGCCGAAAGTGTGGCAGTAACAACTACTAACCATACCGTCGTTCACAGTAAATGGATAAATACATTCACTCTCGATATACACAAAAAAAAGGAAGCGCGATACTAAGTGTTAAATAAAATAAAACCCCCCGATTTATTTGAAAAATCTGAATAGGGGATTGGAAGGTACCTATTCCATTAACATTACAATATAACCAAGATGAAATAAACATTTTAACATTTATTATCCTAATTTTTGTAAAAAGGTGTGTGTGTTATAAAAATCAGTATTACCAACTGCCCGAGACTTTTTTTATGATGTGAGGAAAATATAAATTAAAATTTATGTAATTAAAACTATTAAAGACAAAATTAATAGGTGATAAAACTTTATTTAATTTTTTTTTAAATTGTAAGTAACAAAAATGCATTTCTTGAGTAGATTTCCATTGAAAATACGGTTCCTTTTCAACTAGGTTTGACGTAGTATGAAATTCAGTGTTACCAACCTCCCGAATTCCGTAAATTAAATAATCATCCATCTTATTATAAATTAATTATTATGCAATTAACACTATATAGAAACAAATTTCATTAATAATAGAAAGGAACAGAATTTATCCTTAGATGTCCTAGTGATATTTTCCAGCCCTTACAATAGCACGTTTTTAATAAATTTAAAAAAAAAATATATAATACAGTTTTTATACCTCTCGTTTCTTTAATTAAATTTATTTATAATTGTGTTTTTATTGGGGTCATCCAGTGTGAACGTTCATCATTATACCTTTTCTATTGTAATTTCTTAATTTATTTATATAAATTACTAAAAATTAATATACTGAAATTTCGATATTTTTACTCGATGATCATCTGAGGCAATTTACAACTTAAAAAGGCGAAATTCCAAGAGGGTGGAAAAAACGCATAGTGTTTTTATAGTTTTTCGAGTTTGATTCCAAATTAACAAGAAACACTGAAATGAACCCGTCCGGGTTCAATTGTTCGGCCAGATAAGTCAAATTTGGCATGTTTATTCGGATAAAACCTAGCAAGTCGTTTCCAAGCAATTTTTTTCGTAAATATTCCGATATAAATGATGATTTAGATCGTTGAGGCTAGTTTCGAACGATTTGTGACTAATGTGTCAAAATCAGTCAAAGTTCCCATTCGGACTTATCTTTTTTTAATTTATAAACACAGATACATACACAGACGGGAAGTATTACACATAAACTGTTATCTTACAAAGAGCGTTACATCCTTGGTGCTTTAGTGCACCAGTCGAACTTAAATTTAAACAATTAAATTAATTGTATTAAAGTTTGCCTTTTTCTCGAAAACAACGTGGTTTACGAGCTTAATTCGTATTCAGATCGACCTTCCTCGAAAATGGCTATAAATGTTTTTTCGATTTTTTGCTCTTTTTTTCTGGAAACCTACGTGGTTCACGTAAGGACGTGCGATACTAAAGAATATTCGGTACAAGTACTCGATACCGGTATCAAAAGACGTAGTCGATCCTATTGAAGTATCGAAGGAAAATATTCGATACTGGTGAATATCAAATTAAAAAGTTTGCAATTAGTATTTGAACAATTGGAGTATATTATAAGCTGTAATATATTTTTTTAAAATAGGAAACTCTCCCCCCCTCGTTACTACCTTAATACAACCCTCCTTGTCTATAAAGAAGAAGGCCAGGGAAAATAGTTTTTATGTCTTCCTTCTTTTAGCGGACAATTTTTTATAGAAGCTGTGGTCTGTTCATGTTAAGGACTATCCTACGAACTTGACCAATTTTTTTCGCTTGTATCTATGTACATTTAATTCCCTTTTGCTTGTGGGACTGACTGAAGTCGATCGTCAGATCGTCAGCAACGATGCTATGTTCTGCGTCTCTTCCGCTTTTACCACATTCCTCACGATACTTGTAGCATTTGTCCAAGCTGCTGGTTTGGTAAAACGAATATTCTTGAACCTCAGGTTCAAAATGGTTGAAATTGTTGTTGTTTTACTCCAAATTTGAAAATCTTACCTATGTATACGTTAGAAGCACTTGTTTTATTTTCATACAGTACTGTCGAGTCAATTGTCAATGTTGACCATAATTAATGTTGAGAGCGAGCATTCTCTCCAGAAGCCTGTTTTGGGACAGGTTAATGATGTAAGCTAACTTTTTTTTTCAATTGTTTTGCCTTTTTCTCGATAACTACATTGTTTACGAGCTTAATTCTTATTCCAATCGACCCATCAGATCGTTTTACATTGAAAAAGGCAATACATTTTTTCGATTTTTTCTCGAAAACTGGTTGGTTTACGAGTTTTCATTCTAATTCCAATCGACCCATCAGATAGGTTTACATCTAAAAAGGCAATAATTTTTTCTTCATTTTTTCCTTTTTCACGAAAACTACGTGATTTACGAGCTTAATTCTTATTGAAATGGGCCCAACAGATCGTTTTACATCGAAAAAGGCAGTACATTTTTTTGGAAACTTATTTGGTTTACGAGCTTAATTCGGATTCAGATTGACCAATGGAGTGGTAATACATCGAAAACTAAACTTAGCAAAGGCTAACAACGGACCTTATTTGTTTCGATACTGTTCGTAGCTCAACCGTTTTGAGTCTTTCATCAAGTAAAGTATAAAAAGTAAAGTGTTAAGTATAAAAATATGGAACAAAATCCTTTAATTTTTTTTTTATACTGGCCGTGGTAAATAGATGTCGGCATCGAAAAAACGGCTTTAAATCAAAGGGAGCTTTTCCCCACCTTTGAAACCTTTACTTATCGCCAATATTAAATCGGATCCTTTGGAATCGGGTAGAAAATTGTTTTTTTTTTCTCCCCGACAAGTGTCGACTGTCGGATTTTGTTCCGTACAAACGAGTACCGTCCGATTGATCCCCGGCGTTTCGTTGGGGCGTCAATTTTCGATTTCTCGCTCAATTTCGTGCCGAACACAACAGCGAAACGGGGCGGACCGCGGGTTGATTAATATTCCGTCCTGGACCATTTCCCCACCACACACGTCGGTTTGTACGGTGAAATGGGAAGGCAAATCTGTAAAAAAAAGGATTGCCCAGGAAGGCTGAGTTACGCAATACCTCGGGAAAATATTCGAGTTATCAGACTTTCTCCTTCTTTTCTCTCTCTCTCTCTCTCTCTTTCCTCGCCGGTGTTTCTTATCGGTTTTGTCTATTTTCTTGGCCAAAGATCGTCTTAAAGAGTTAGGAAAAGGGGGAAAACCCGCGAAACGGCCGGAGGCAACTTTTCCCGGAGTCGCTTATGTGGAAAAGAAAGCGATTCGGTCGTTCAAAGCGTAGGGGATTCGCCGGTGGAGAGAAAATGTAAAAAGGAAAAACCGTGGAGGGAGAACGATATCGTAATGGAAAAAGCGAGGAAAAACGGACCCCGTGAGATCGGATCTTCGAACTACTCGAATGGGCTGGACTCATTTCAATCTGTGATCATTTGAAAAAATAACGTTCTTTTCATGTGGTGGCTTAGAATGGAAATAAAACGAAGCGAGAACTGATGGACCGGATCCAGTTAGGTTCTATTTGATCATAAAGCATCAGATCTTTGATTCAGATGTTCTTGTGGAATTGAAAAAAAAAACCGAGACAATTTAGGAAAATTTAAAAACAAAACAAAACATATTGGCGTTGGTTTTGTTTTTAAATTTTATTAAATTGTCTCGGTTTTTTTAAAATTAAGTTAAAAATGTCATATTTGGAACACCTTTTTAGGTTGTAAATATAATTGTGGAACAAGAGAGAACTGGATTCGTTTGTTATTTTTTTAAATCTTTACATCGCGAATCATATCTTCGATGGAACTACATAACTGTGGGATGTATTTTTTGTATTAAATTTTGGGGTCCGTCTTGTATAGCTGTTTTTACCTAAACATGACACGGAAGCCTTTTAACCCATGTAGAACGCGTACGAAAAGGAGCGAGGATCCTTTCGGATCCTAACATCGTGCTCTTTGAACATGTGTTTTATTGCCCATTTTTTTTAACGCCCTATATCGTTGTTTTAACTTGGTTTTTGGATGGGAATGAAAATGAGGGCCGACGAACTACACGGAAACAAAAAAAAGCCAATCTCACATTCGTATTCAGTCTCTTCTTTGTAGATTGTTTTTTCTGTAAGGCTTATTTCTACATTGGCTGTTTTTTCACTGTACTATTTTTAAATTTCAAATTGGACGTATGATAAGTGATACAGACTGGGTTTGGATCGTAGCATTGGTGGAAGCGTATGTGGCCAGGGTGCTTGACATAACCAGAACCAACGTTCGGTACACCGTGACACTTGAGGTGACATGCCGTCATCGTGTCACATCTTATCTGATCGATTTGTTGTCTCGAACCTACTACCTAATCGACCGCTGTTGAGACCGACCAACTTGAACAAGTTAGAAATGTCCGGTGCGCGCGAAGAAATCGCATCAGTTGCTTTGAAATCTTGTCTTCATCTTGTTGATTCGTGGTTTCGGGGCCTTCTGAAGGACGAATGGTTTGGAGAAGACGGCATTTTTGAATGATTTTACTCGCAAAGGGAAGACCTTTGTCAAGGATTTGGTCCAAACTTTTTTTTGTGGTTCTACACTCGAAAATATCAGACACGTATCCGCCAGTTCTTGTGTTTCGCCAATTTTTTTTTACGTTGAAATTTATTGTTTTTTTCTCACTGTACCAATTGCTCAAAGCAAATAATAATAGTGATACTAATAAAGACGCTTTTGTTAAGGATACTTACCAATTTACGTATTAAAAAAATAATAATAAATTATACGAGTTCAGCAACTTGTGTTATAAACTTTTCCCGTAGATTTTACACTCAAAATGGAACCAAAAAGTCTTAACGAACTATGGTCCGAATGTCAACAGTTTCGGAGTTATTTCACTTTGTCTGATTTTTTAACATTTCACGACCTTGTTTTAAATAAGAAATAACTCAAAACTAAAAGGTTTGGGAGAAATCCGTTGATACCATTGAAAACTTCGTTCAGTTTCCAATAGGATGTGATCAAAACTTGTAAAAGTTTGTGAAATAAGTGTTTTAGTAGCGAGAACTTTGAAACATATTTTTGTTTTCAATGTTGAAATACTTACGATAGTGATTCTAAACTACTATTTCCAAACCTAGAGACCAGCAAATTTCAGAAAGCAAGCATCATTTAATATCCTTTTGAGTGGTGTAATTTTTTAAAAATTTCTTTTGTTTTCAAAGATGAAGAAATCGATAGAGGAAAGGAAAACACCGTGGTTGACGGATTGGTACGGTGGAAAATCCAAACAAAAACTGAAGGAAATTTCGAATGAAATTATTAAACTTTTTGTTTTTATTTTGGTTTCGAAACCGAAATAGTGCAAGTATTTATATGTTTACCAACACGACTGCAATGTTGTTTAAAAAATTATTATATTATTATTTAGAATTCGTGAGATGCGGTCTGTTGCGATGAAGGTTTCAGAAAACATTTGCTTTATCGTGCCAACGTTTCGATCTTTACTGAGATCATCTTCAGGGCCTGGGATTTACAAACATTGTTTACATTTAACAAACACATTTTGGATGTGGAAAAGTGAATTATACAATGCAAAATATACTTCTTATGTATTAAATCAAAGATTATTTAGAAATCGTGAGATGCGGTCTGGTGGGATGAAGGTTTCAGAATTTTTTTTTATCGTGCCGACGTTTCTATCTTTATTGAGATCATCTTCAGTGCTCAAAGTGTTTATCTTCCGTGTAATCCTGCCATTCTTACGTGTCGTGTTGTGAGTGCCAGTGGGATTTTGCTGTTTTATGTATATATGTTGTATTTTGAAGGAATGGGGAAGGAAGTCTGTATAAAAAAGACATTTTTGTATAAGTCGTCGGCTTCTTTGAGACGAAAAGAGCCCGACGAAGGGAAAAAATGTGTTGGTAATGGTTCCGGCAGATTATCCTTCAGGATTATATAGAAAGGGATAAATAGGAAAAGGAAAGTTAAATTGTTGGACAATTAGACTATGTGAAAAATATATGATGTGTAGAATGTTATATGATGATATATGTATATTATCTGTATTGAATTTGATTAATGATATTGGCGTAGCTGCGACTGAGTTTACATGTATCTGTTATATTATGTTATTATTAATTTTTGCTGTGCTATGTTGATATAAACTATTTCTAATCACGTTTATATTTGTTTTGTTCTGTGTGTAATATTTTTGGATTTTTGAAGTCGAAATTGTGTTGGTGCTCAAAATGGTGGGTAGTGAGTGCTGTAGGATTTTGCTTGTTTTTTTTTTTTTTTTTTCAATCATAGATATGTTACTTTACTCTCTTGCGGAGATATCGGGATGTAAGACCGATGTAAGTTGCCGGACAGTTTAAACAGTCTATCTTATAGATTACGTCAAATTTTGTGTTATTGGTGTGGGATCTTTAATTTTGGAAAAAAGTGTTTGAATTGTTTTATAATTTTTGAAAGCTCTTTTGAAGTTATGGGATGAGATAAATGTGTTCAAATTGTGTGATAGGCCTTGAATAAATGGCATAAAATGCTGGTTGTATTCGATAGACTTAATGTAGTATTATAGTAATTAAATTAACTTTTTCATGGTCTGCTTGACTAATTAATATATTACAGTTAATTAAGGTTTATTAGATGAGATAAAAAAGTCAATGGCACGAGCGGGATTCGAACACGATCTTCGGCTTGATACGCCGCTGGTCTACCACTTGAGCTATCCTCAATCCACTCGGGCACCAAAGGATACTAGGAGGCGGGGTTTGTAACCCTAGGCACTGCACCCGTCTGGCTTATTGTACAATTCCTTGTTCCTTAGTTTAGTCAATAGACTCAATCCTTTTTCTCAGAAGTATCAGGTCATTGCTGCAATTTGGTTCCCTGAGTCTTTTCCATACGTTAGGTTGAACCTCCATTGAACTGTTGCTTCGCATTCGAAGATGATATGAGTGGCGGTTTCTTCCTCCTCATTATATAGTCTGCAAACGGGAACATCATTGTATATACCCATGCTGTGCAGATGTTTTCTTAGATGCCAGTCGCACCACTCCTCGAGTTTTGCCCTCCAATTGTTTTGACAAGGACCATAGTTCATTAGGACTTTGGTTCCTTTTTGAATGTAGAATCTACTGGAAAAGTTTGTAATACGAGCAGCCGAGCAGACTTTGTAAGTGAGAACATATTTTTTTCTTGCAAAAATCAAGCATAACTCATAAACGGTCGATCCTATCGAAATGTTCCGTACAGTAAAGCCGCCATAAAAATAAGCTCTTGAATCGGACTGTACAATAAAAACGGGATTTGCGTTTAAAATAAAAAGCTAGTGTAATCATTACCTAGCTAGATGAGACTATGAATCTGTCATCATCACGCGATTCCTATTCAACATTCACTTTGTGTTTGTTAAGACCATTTTTCCTAAATTTAATCGTTTTCAATTAAATGGGTAGTCTATAGAATGTGATACACCCTGAATTGAATATCACATCGACTTATTATTTTTAGTTTACATAGATTTGTTCTTAGTGAAACCGTGTTGTTCCTTGTTGGTGATAGTTCTGAGAATCGGGTTAATGTTATTATAAATATTTTTCCTAATGTTTTAGGAATAACTGAGGATATAGGTGAAATATAGCCCTTTGAATTGACCTAGGTACTGCGGAATTGGATGGTTTTTATTATTGAGGTGCCTTTATTCAGAACTCTTTCAAAATCATCTAATAGCTTCAATAAAAAAAAGAAAGATAAATAAAATAAAACGTTTAAAAAAATTGCAAAATTGAAATTATGTAAAAAATCATTCTAGTCCTTCCAATCTGTACGTGTTTAAAATTCCAGAGCCCTGTTGCCTCATTGTTTGTTAATTAATTAACTCATTTTGTTGTTTAACGGGGGGGGGGGGAGAAAGGAAACAATAAAACAAGTGCCTATCCATCCAACGGTGAGTTTTAAGGTGAGAGTGAAAAAAAAGTAGAGAAAGTATCCCATGTATAAAACGGCAATTACGCTCAGTAATATAACAATTATGAAATTTCGCATATCTTTACTGCTTAAAAATCGTCCTCGAAAGCGTTCCGAAACAATGAAATATTGAAAAATTTTGCAAATCGTTTAGGGAGGGAAAAAATGGGTCGGCGCCACGGAAACAGCCATTTACGCTGATAATGCGCATAAATGTCGTGATAAAAAGAGAGATAACGAATTACGGAATGTGTTTTGAGGGGGGAGGCTTTGTTGATCACCTGTTGACAGTTTGAACGAGGTGTGTTTCACGATTGCCTTAAAAATAAATAAAGAATATCGAGTTAGTTATAATACCCGTTAAAAAAAAGAAATAGATGCATCTATGAGTCGTACAGTTGTTCGTTCGTTCAATAGACGTTCACTCGTTCACCCAGTAAATTAGTAACGGAGTCGTTCAGTCAGTAAATCAATCGGTCCACCAGCATTTCTTTCTCAGTCGCAGGATCGTTCGGTTTTGCAACAGATAGTTCACTTATTTTAACGTTCGTCAGAGTCGAAGAACAGAGTTTAAACCCCAAAATGACCCCACGGCTATATACCTACGTCTTAAGTTCGATGTTGACATATGGGTAGGTGTGTGTGTGGTGGACCTAGATATAACAGGCGAAGGCAGTCAGGCTATTAAGTGACACCCAAAGGCAAAGCTGGTCTCAGTGTACAACGCCGACTGCGGGCCTTTAGGTGTTGTTAAACCTCCCACAGCTTTATATTTTAATCCAAGAGGAAGCCAGAGCAGTAGGCTACAGGCTTAATGGACAACCATGAATACCCTGCATTAATAGACCACGTAAATAAACAATGGAAACGGAGGAGATACTAGATATTAGACATCAATGCCACTATAACTATAGTACGATTAGTACTAAGTAATAAAAAAGTGCTTAGAGCTGCAATGGAGTCTCTGGGAGAAGTCAGCGACACTAAAGACCTGACCTTAGCATGGATCCCTGGGAAGAGGCAAGGAAAAGGTTAACATGTTGGCCAAAGAGGGTCATGGGTTCTGGGTCCTGAACCCTACTGTGGCTTAGCATCCTGCCACCAAAGAGGACACATCTTAAAATAGAGTCCAAAAACTGGTGGAACAATACCACAGGAATAAGGCACGCGAAATGACTCATAGAAGGGCCATAAATTACGGGAGGCAACCGCAAACCAGGATTTTGGTTAAACTCCTGACAGGGCACTGCCACTTAAGAAAGCACGTGGCAGCGGATAGTAGTAAAAATAGAAGAAATACAGTGCAAGATTCTGCCAGAAAAAAATGAGGAGACCGCGGAACACATTTTATGTTTTTGGGAAAGTCTATGTAGGAGCGGGTTCTTCCAACAAGGACAGAAAAATCTACAAGCACGCTCCTACTAAGGAGTCTCTGGCAAGGCTACGGAGGTTGATTAATAACCTGAAGCTGGTCAGTGAGTTAGAAAAAACAGAGGAGTCCTATAGATTTTGTCAGGTCGAGGTGCAGAAGGCCAAGTGGCCTCCTCTTTTATCCCTATACCTGGGATGTTACATTCGCTCTTTTATCCCTTTCCCGATTTATAATGTTAATATTATACTAATGATGTACATATTTTTTTCAATAAAGGTATTCTCTCGCAATATTCGAAGAGTAGGCAATTGCGCAACATTTGCCTTTATTCAAAGGTCAAGTGACGATAATGAATTGCGCAATGCTGGTCTCGTTCTGTTGTTAAATTTCGTGTATGGATAAAAAAAAAGAAAATTATATACGGATGGGAATAGCCGCAGAGTCTATCATTGGGTCCGCCTGGTCGCACTGTTTCTAAACGTCGATCGATCCCGATCCGTCCTAATCGGATCAGGCCTGGATTTGAAGGCTTCTTCGGAAAAGACGAAAAATTAAAACCTTTTAGAAACTTTTTGTATACAATTCTGTCTGAATTGTCAATTTTTTTGTCCATATATGCACCAATTTATTCAATTTTTTTCTATACTATTCTGTTCAAATCTGTCCAATTTTCTTACACAATCCGATCCGAAGTAGCCTCGTTTTAAAAATAGAATTCTGTTGCAATTTTTGTCCTCATTCTGTAAAAATTTGTCATTTTTTTGTCCAAAATATGTAGAAATTTTTCCGATTTTTTCTATAAACTCTAGTCAAATCTGTCCAATTTTTGTACGAAATAGACAGTTTTGTTCAAAGTAACTCAATGTTAAAATAAAATTCTGCTCAAATTTTTGTCCCAATTCTGAATGAATTTGTCAACTTTTTTGTCCAAAATGCGTACAAATTTATCCGTTTTTTTCTATTCAAAACTGTCCAATTTTTGTGCATAATTCCTTTCAAATCTACGCAATTTATGAACACAATTCTGTTCCACGTAGGCCAATTTTCAAATAAAATTATGTTCAAATTTTTATTAAAATCTGCCCCATTTTTGTTCACAATTCCGTTCAAATTTTTTGCACAAATTTATCCAGTTTTTTCCTATAAAATAATGTTCAAATCAGTCCAATTTTTGTAAAGAATTCTGTTTAGAGTAGCGCAATTATTAACAAATAAAATTATGATCAAATTTTAGTCAGTTTTTCCTTACAAAATGATGTTCAAATCTGTACTTTTACTGTAGTTTTGAAGAAATTCTGTTACTTATTAATAAATTATTATTTTATATTATTAAATTATTAATAAATATAATTCTGTTCAAATGTTGAATTATTACATTAAAGTCAAAGAAATTGTATTAATTCTTCTTTGGATAGTAGATCTTGACCAAACTTTTCTGGTGACAAAGCTTTTCTTTTTGAAGATCATATCAGTTCAAAAAATAATAAATAAATAAAACTCCCAATCTTAAACGAGCTAATTATGCCAAACAGAGCGAGAACCGGAGGACCAGAGCCCGTTCACTTCCGACGAACCCTATCTGGACGGGATAATCTCCAAGATTAAGTGGGCAGCCCACTTATCCGTAATCTTATCCATACGACCACCGTTAATAATGTAAGAACCGGCGGTACAAAAGGCGGTTCTAACGAATTGTGTGAGTTAAGGATAAATGGCGGGTGAGCGGGTTGGCAAATAGGACCAGTGTCACAATGAAAGTTTATCTTCGGTCCAAAAGGGCTAAAAAGATCCCGGTATAGAAAGCATGATTCTAGCAAAAGGAAATAAGAACGTTATCTCCGTCTCATTTGGCAGTCCCAATTTCGCGTGGATTTCCTTCTCTGTTGGCATTTTTGGTGGGAATTTAAGTAAAAATTTGACCATTGCGAAAAATTGGCCAAGCGGCGCTCGGAAACCGGTGTTGGCGGGTTTATTTTTGGAGGAAAGCTTGTCGTTTTCCCTTCGGTCCCGTTGGCCGGTCTCCAAATCGGACGATTCGCAACAACCTGTATTTAAATTTCACTCAAAATTCGCCCCCCCCCGCGCGCCACCCGGGGTGAGAACTCGGGTTTTCCTGTACCAACAAAAATATTAGGACAGTATGGACGGATTTCCGAGAAAATCACACAAACAATATTAAAACCAACCAGTGAACAAATGTGTGTGACATTCTTTCAAAACGACTACAAAAATAAAAAGTAAAAGAAACTTTTGTGGTATTAGTGGCCTACAGTAACCCACTACAAAAGTAATTTTTGTGGTTAGCCTAAGAAAAGTTAAGCACAATTAGATCAAGTTAAGGGTCGAAAAAAGCTTTCTATCCATGATCTACGATTAATTATCATTCTTAAAGGAGATCCAATTTTTGTGGTGAATGTGATTTGAGTATTAAATAGTGATTTTTTAAGTGTTAAAACAACATACTTTTATGGTCGTGATTTATGTTGGATGATGATAAAAAAATTAGTTTATACGGACAGTGATCTTTTAAAAAGGTAGCTTTTGTGTCCAGGATTTACTTTTGACCAAAAAAAGCAACCTTTTGTGGTTAATTATGATCGTGTGACCAAAAAATAACAGTTGTGGTCAAAATGATTTTTTAAATTACAAAAAAAAGGACACGCTTTTGTGATCATGATCTGGTTAAATGACCAAAAAAACTTCCCCTTAAATTTGGTTAAGTTACAAAAAAAAGGAACAGCTTTATAGTCATAATCTTGTTAACATGAGCTAACTCTGTGACTAGTCATATAAAAAGGAGAATCTTTTTTTGCATCATGATTTTATGAATGATCATGATTGAATGATGAATCATTATGATCATGTTAAGCGACCAAAAAAAGCAACCTTTTTTCTCAATTGGATCTAGTGAAGTTGCAAAAAAAGAAACTTTCGTAGTCATAACCTATGTTCCTTTGTGAAGTTTTTTTTTGTTCCAATATTGCCTTATTGGTCGAGTGTATGTAATGGCCTAAAAAGTTCCTTTTGGGTACCACGATCTGGTTAAAAAGGTCAATTTTTATTAAATTGCTTCTAATGCTTAAATTGTATGCTGGGCCAAGGGTGAACAGCGAGAACGAGCGGACCCATTGCGTACAAAAAAATAAAATCAAGAAAATCACCCATGACCAGGTTACTCAACTCGCAAATTGGACAAGTTATGCTGAGGATTATGAGGCGGGATCGTTAGCGGTCTTGGTAATTGCACAGTCCAATTACCTAGGCGCGCGTGCGTGTGTGTGTGTCCGCGTGCGCTGCGTCCATGTGAAAGGCTTTTACCGGAAAAAGTGAAAGTGGAAAGGACGTCTTCTTCTTTTTTTCTCTCTCACTCGCGTAATTTCTTCTTTGGTAACAAGGACGTCGCAAGATTGTTTTCTCGATCTATTAATTTTTCTTAGCCTTTTGTTAACCAAGACGGCGTCGGTCCCACGAGAGTTATCACTTTTTTCCTCCCTACCGGGAACCTTTTGATCCATGGGGGGTGTCCTAGAGGAATCTGGTCAATAATAACGATCGTTGAACCCCCCCCCCCCCAAAAAAAAAGTTTCATTTCATTATATATTGTATCCTTATCTAATCATACCGCCGAGTACATTTTTTTCTGTTATCTAATCGTAACGATCCATTATGCCTTTCGCAAATCATATAATTGGCTAATCACATAAGTTGTTGCGTTTTTATATACCAATTCATTTTTGTACAATCGTAGAAAAAAAAAATTAATGGTAACAATTGCTCCAATCATTTAAATGAAATTTCACAATGGAATTTGTTCTGTTAAATCAAATTGGTCGTTTGTTCATTCGTTCACTCAGATTGATTCGCTAGCTCATCTGTACATTAGATTGATTTCATGGTTCACCGTTTCCTCCGACTGATTCGTTCGTTCTTCCGTTCACTCTGATTCGATCTGCGGTTCTTCGTTCTTTTAGGTGATTTGTTCGTTTGTGCCGTCAGATAGATCGTTCCTTCATGTGTTTCCTCAGGCTAATTCGTTCGCTCATCTGTTCCGTTAGATTGATTTCATGGTTCATTGATTCCTCAGATTTAATGTGGCGTTCATCCAATCCCTCAGAGTGATTCGCTCATCTGTTCCTTCAAGTATTTCGTTCCTTGTTATATTCTCTTCAATTCATTGTATAGTTCTTAGATAGTTCGTTCGTTCACACATTCTGTTGGATTGATTCGTTCATCTGTTCGGTCACGTAGTTCGTTCATAAATTGATTGTATAGTTCGTTCGTACATTTCCTCAGATTGAATTGAACGTTTGTCTTTCCATTCAGATTGATTTGTTCATGGACCGTATCATTCGGTCACGAGTCTAATCCGTTACTGGGAGCCACACACGAGCGACCGGCTTTCGTCGCCCGCCCCGATTTCCCACCCCCCAAAACGCATCGCCTCGGAGCCGCTCAACGGGAAACCCGATCCTTTCTAAAAATTGCTCGCCGCCCCTCCCGGGTATATTTTTCCATATCTATTTCAGAGCGGGTAGGTGCTAAAATATTGCACGGTCTCGTTATTTCTGTAACTAGACGCATTTTGGCGTAAAGCCCGCGGCCGGCAGGCCAGAGACGGTTTGTACACAAAGCCTCTTGGGGTGTTTTTTAAACAACAACAAGTTTGGCCCGAATCTCAGTTTGGCCGGTTTTCGACTCGACGCAACTAGTATTATTATTTTTTAAATAAAAATCCAATCTTCGGCAGTGGAAGATTAGGTGTTTTTCGGTCCCCTCGCCGCCGGCTCACGTCCAACAACGGCAAATCGACTTTCGCCTCCGTTTCTCTCTCTTCTTTTTTGAAAACGGGAAACGGACCTGCTGTGCGCACACCTCTCGCCGGCTTTCTGGGTCAGCTTTTTCCTCAGCGGCCCGGGAGACGCGGGCGCCTCGCGTAATTGGCATCGATTAACGTCCCCAATTGCGTCGCGGAAGCTCCAGTTCCTTTCGAATTAACCGTGGGGGCACCCCCTTTTGGTGCTTTGGTCGCCTTTTGGTGGACTGGAAGCCCGTCAGGATCAATCAGATAGACTGAAACAGTAAACACTTGACCTACCAAAAGACATTTATAACTGCAAGTGTGTTTAAAGCTCTAAATGAAGAACTATCTCGTCCCTTATCACCTTATCTGCACGTCCCCGCTTTAAAAATAGAAAAGCATATCCTTATGAACAAAAAAAAGACTAAAATTCGTGCCCTAAACAAGAAAGTCGTATTAACAAACAAACGGTGTGATAAAAAAAGCCTTGCGGTATCGCATGAATTGACAAAAACGCCCTTCGTGAAATGATTTTGTGCTTTGAAAATTTTAATTTAGTATTCACAGAATTCTTTTGATTTAGTTTACATGCATATTGAGCGGGTAAACCATTGTTGAACGAGTGAATCGATTCGTACACTTAATGAATCCATCGGTTGATACATCAACTGACTAAAAGTAAATCGATTCGTTGATTAATGAAGGAAAGAATAATTTCATGCTGACAAATCGCAGAATTTATAAAATGGCATAAAATAGCTAAACGATATATAAATGATGAACGATTCAGAGAACGATTGAATCAAATCATAAATTGACCGAATTAATCGAGCGATTCAAAACAGACTGTAACAGGGAAACTATGTGTAAATGATGAACGATTGAATTGAATCATAGATTGACCGAATTAATCCACGGATTCATAAAATGACGGTAACAGTAAAATGAAATGTAAATCATGAACGATTCAGCGATTGAATCGATTCGTAGATTGGCCGAATTCTTTTACGGATTCATCACATGACTGTTACGAACTCTCATCGATTTGTAAACTATGAACGATCAACGAAGGAGAGATTCTTTGATGGCGTCAGCTTTTAACGAATAATTGTCTATCTGCAATTCAATTTGTTTACGTAAAAACTGAACGATTCGTGACCGTATATATGTCTGCTGCTCACAAAACGTTTTATTTATTCGCTGAAGGTTTCACGTTGCTTGATTTAGAGAATGAGCGGAAGAGTGTTTTTTGGTTTAAATTGATTAACCTTTAACTTTTTTTTTCAGGTGACGCACAAAGTCACAGGAGAAGTTATGGTTCTCAAGATGAACCTCCTGAGGTCGAACCGGCCCAACATGCTTAAGGAGGTTCAGCTCATGAACCAGCTGAGCCACCCGAACATTCTGGGGTGAGTCACAATTTTGTTTACCACTTTATTTCCCCCATCCAGTTTTCTTGTCACGATGGCCGATGGTGATGATGGGGGCCTTGATTCACTTTCCGTACACGGCTCAACGCCACGGCCGCCCGGCCCAAAGATGGAAACCTCGGCCATATACAGAGTGTTGCACAACCTCGTCAGTGCCCACGTAACTGGGGCAAGGGACACGGGGCTCCGGAGGAAGGAAAAACGGGGTTCAACCTCATCCACTTAATCGGGAAATCATTTGCATACATGCACTGACTGACCGGCTTAGTTATACGTTGAAAGATTCAATGACCGACTGGCCGGATGTACTATTCACTGAGCCAATGAGTGGTTCCCTGGATAAATCAGTTTATGAATCAATTCGCTCGTTCAGTCGATTAAGGAATCGATTCAGTTGTTCAAACAGTTTAACATTCGT
The DNA here is from genome assembly GCA_039619505.1 of Cimex hemipterus. Classification (NCBI taxonomy): domain Eukaryota; kingdom Metazoa; phylum Arthropoda; class Insecta; order Hemiptera; family Cimicidae; genus Cimex; species Cimex hemipterus. Next base: position 5,797,879 of record CM077110.1, on the reverse strand, counting down.
TTTCTTGTTCAACAAATCGATTCATTTCTTCAGTTCAATGTTCACTCGTCGGTCAGGTATTGAGTCGATTCAGTTGTTCAAACAGTTTATGATTCATTCACTGTGAACGTCCAATAAGTCGAACTTGTTTGACCTTCCTATTCTGGACGTACCATTTGTCCATTTTTAAATATTTAAACTGAGAAGGCTGATTAATCACCAAAGAAAATATTAAACTGGTTAAACTTTTTTTTTTTTTTTTTTTTAATTGGTGGCTCTTTAGAGAAAATGTTTTGTTTCTAGGTCAAGTTTGCCCGTGAGTCAGCAGTTGATTTTGTCTCCCTCTGAATAGCCTTTTAATAAATCAGTCAGTCCTCTAGGTTTTTTTAATCTTTTTTTATGGGGGTTTCTAATCCTAGTCCGAGGTGCGTCAAAACGTTAAGGCAGAAAGTTTCGCAAATAACGTTTTATTTGTTTTCTTGGCAAAACAAGTTGCATAACGCCACCCCCTCCGTGCATAAAGATAATGAGCTTTGACAGGGCAAGGACATGGATTTGTTGTGAGCATTCGTTTTTCCGTTTTTTTATATTTTACTTTCCTTTACCGAATTTCATTCTAGAATTAATTCGGGAAAGGCGAACTTGAGTTATTCCACTCGATTATCGTTCTCTTGTTGACGACTCTTTCCTCGTTGTCAAGACTAGATCCGTAAACTGGCTTTTACAATGAATCCAGAATCCAGTCCTAGATTGACTGAACGAGAGAACTGATCTATAAACTGGCTGTTACAATGAAGCCAGTTATAGATTAACTGAACGATAGAATCAAT